>NC_069436.1:5546268-5706268 GCF_026875155.1 Cherax quadricarinatus | reverse complement strand
TCCAGCACCAATCATCAGTAATTAGCTACATCTAGTGCTTTTTGATGTGCAATAACACAAACAAAAAATATTGAAGGTTCTCAGACACGTAACAAACTTGGTTAAGCAATGAAAATATAAGTTAAGCAAACTTAAGAAATTATATTTGTGTTCACTGGAAAATAAAATAACATTATTTATACAACGTAGAAAGTGACCTCAGTGCTCAATAATAATAATAATAATAATAATAATAATAATAATAATAATAATAATAATAATAATAATAATAATATTTACTTTTAAAAGTATATGATACAACTTATACAGACCATAGCTTACATCAGTGACATACTATACAGAAAGCCCCTTGTTAAACAGATCATTTCGGGCAACCATTTTGGCCCCAGGATGCGACCCAAACCAGTCGACTAACACCCAACTACCTACTTACTGCTAGGTAAACATGAACGGCAGGTGTCCTAAGAAAACACGCCCCCCCCCCCCCCCCCAATGTTTCTACCCGTACCGAGGATCGACCCACAGACCTCAATGTGTGAGCTGAGTGCGCTACCAACCGTGCTACGGGATATCTTACAGACAGAAGTCAGGTCTACCAGCAGCCTTGTCAACACGGTTTTTAGTCTATCAATTCTTGAAAGTGGTTCAACCTATCAGCAACCAAGAGCACTCAAGTGCTGATAAATGAGACTTTTGCAACACTTGGGTATCTTTATTCTGGAAACGTTTCGCCACACACTGGCTTCTTCAGTTCAATGCAGAGAAAGGTGGAATAAACGGAGGAAGTTGAGGTAATCAGTCCCTCAGCGTTGAGTCGATGTGTTCAGTCCGTCAGTCTTGACTTTTGTCAACAATTTGTTCAGAGCATTCAAGTACTAGGCTGAGCAACCTGTGTGTACAATATGAATCACATCACCACCGTCATCTGCAGACTAACATCTGCCAGCTAAGTGTGTGTTGGAGTAGACAAATACATGAGTGGGTGTGGGTGGGTGAGAGTTGGATTTGATTGGCTTGGGCTAGTAAGTGTGATGCAATGCTTCCTTCATAAGCGGTTGTGACTCGGACCTGACTGGCTTGGGCCAGAACTGAACTCTTCTCCAGGCTGAGGGACTGACCACCTCAAATACTTTTTCTCCAAGGTTGATGGACTGATTACATCGTTTTTATTTTATTATTACTGCTCCCTTTGTATTTGACTGAAGAATCCTACTGTATAGGCGAAACATTTCATCAATAAAGATACCCAACTGACGCAGGTATCTTAATCTTCAACTTATTGCTATTTTATACCATTTTCAACAATGGGCCAGTAGGCCTGCTGCAGTGCTCCTTCTTTATGTTCTTACCAGCTAAGGTGTTGAAGTGTTGTGAATTCTACTGTAGTGGATACAGACTTATCTTTCCTGCAACACATTACCTCCCACCTGCAACACACTACCTCCCACTTGCAACACTACCTCCCACTTGCAACACGCTACCTCCCACCTGCAACACACTACCTCCCACCTGCAACACACTACCTCCCACCTGCAACAAACTACTTCCTACTTGCAACACACTACCTCCCACTTGCAACACTACCTCCCACCTGCAACACACTACCTCCCACCTGCAACACACTACCTCCCACCTGCAACACACTACCTCCCACCCGCAACACACTACCTCCCACCTGCAACACACTACCTCCCACCTGCAACACTACCTCCCACCTGCAACACGCTATCTCCCACTTGCAACACTACCTCCCACTTGCAACACACTACCTCCCACCTGCAACACAATACCTCCCACCTGCAACACAATACCTCCCACCTGCAACACACTACTTCCCACTTGCAACACACTACCTCCCACTTGCAATACACTACCTCCCACCTGCAACACACTACCTCCTACCTGCAACACACTACTTCCCATTTGCAACACACTACCTCCCACCCGCAACAGACTACCTCCCACTTGCAATACACTACCTCCCACCTGCAACACACTACCTCCTACCTGCAACACACTACTTCCCATTTGCAACACACTACCTCCCACCTGCAACACACTACCTCCCACCCGCAACACAGTACCTCCCACCTGCAACACACTACCTCCCACCTGCAACACACTACCTCCTACCTGCAACACACTACCTCCCACCTGCAACACACTACCTCCCACCCGCAACACACTACCTCCCACCCGCAACACAGTACCTCCCACCTGCAACACACTACCTCCCACCCGCAACACACTACCTCCCACCTGCAACACACTACCTCCCACCCGCAACACACTACCTCCCACCTGCAATACACTACCTCCCACCCGCAACACACTACCTCCCACCCGCAACACAGTACCTCCCACCTGCAACACACTACCTCCCACCCGCAACACACTACCTCCCACCCGCAACACACTACCTCCCACCTGCAACACAGTACCTCCCACCCGCAACACAGTACCTCCCACCCGCAACACACTACCTCCCACCTGCAACACACTACATCCCACCTGCAACACAGTACCTCCCACCTGCAACACACTACCTCCCACCTGCAACACACTACCTCCCACCTGCAACACACTACCTCCCACTTGCAACACACTACCTCCCACTTGCAACACACTACCTCCCACTTGCAACACACTACCTCCCACCCGCAACACACTACCTCCCACCCGCAACACAGTACCTCCCACCTGCAACACACTACCTCCCACCTGCAACACACTACCTCCCACCTGCAACACACTACCTCCCACCTGCACTACATGCTACTCCCTCACAGTAATTAAGACACTCGCAACAACACGGGTATTAAACTAGGAAGACAAAGGTGCAAATGTAATAATTCTCGCGGGAAATGTGAGACACCAAGACCAAATATAATAGAGGAGACAGGATGGAGGCGCCCCACTCATGTCACTGAATCTTGTTGCTTACTACTGCACCCACCTGCATCACTCATCACACTCCACCCACCTGTATCACTCATCACACTCCACCCACCTGCATCACTCATCACACTCCACCCACCTGCATCACTCATCACACTCCACCCACCTGCATCACTCATCACACTAACAACACACTTGTTGCTGAATTCACAGTGGAATGCTTGACAATATCCTAATCGCCCTACTGAAGCCTCCCGGCTCAGGTATACCATCCAGGTATACCATCCAGGTATACCATCCAGGTATACCATCCAATACCCTTCAGGTATTGGATGGCGGCAATTTCTCAGTGTAACTTCTCTTTCCTGTGATTTTTTTAGCAGCACAACAACTTTTCTCGTCTTCTGTAAAGCGAGATAAAGAGGCCTTGGAAAGGCAGGTGTTTGACACATGTGTTACACAGCTGCTGAGGTTTTTTTTAACGTATCTGTTATATCTCTTAATGGATGCTGGGATCATCGCCCCCGCAGCCCGGTCTCAGACCAGACCTCCTAAACGAGAAAACAAATATTACGTGAAGGAAAACTATTAAGGAACACAGAGTGGTAAATATACATGTACACTGTATACAGTGTAAGTGAAAGTTTGTAAGATTTACCTGACATCTTATTGATAAGCACGTGAGGTAAGACAGTGTTGGAGAGGCAGGTGATGAACAGGAAGTGTTGGAGAGGCAGGTGATGAACAGGAAGTGCTGGAGAGGCAGGTGATGAACAGGAAGTGCTGGAGAGGCAGGTGATGAACAGGAAGTGCTGGAGAGGCAGGTGATGAACAGGAAGTGCTGGAGAGGCAGGTGATGAACAAGAAGTGTAGTTGAGGATGATGATGATGTTGTGGATCAAGGCTGCCAAGGAAAAATAAAACTTTCACTACTGTGACTGGAAACATTCACAACCCATAAACAGGAAATGGAAACTAAACGAGGTTTCATTCCCTCCTGAACCATTATTACTGCCGACTTGCCACTTGCTGCTTCTCACTCGCACGCCGGTAACAGCGCCTTCACACCACAACTGAAAGATCCATGTTCAATCCTAGCAGAATTGAACTGTATGGGTCAATTGAGACATGGGCATATCCTAGGGTAGAGGCGCTAAGGATTACAATGGCAGAGAAATGTTAGGTGGCAGGCAATAGTTAGCTCAACTACGTTGTTGGTGTAGGTAAATGGTTCAGAGAGCCGATAAGTTGATAAATTAGATAAATGTGCAGCAATTGGGTATCTTTACTGAGGAAACGTTCTGCCACACAGTGGCTTCATCAGCTCAATACAAAGAGTGGTGAAGATCAGAAAGACTTGGAGGTAATCAGTCGCTTAGCCTGGAGTCGATGTAATCAATCCATGGACTGATTACACTGACTCCAGGCTGACACATTTCATTACATTAATAACTAAAGTGTAATGAACACTTGTCAAACTCAGTAATAACCCGCATGGAGACAGAAATTCAGGAGATTAACTTATTTGTATATTTCGACCTCCTTCAAGGATCCTCTTCACCAAATATACAAGTGTATCTGCTGAAGAAGACCCCAGAAAGGGGGTCGAAATATACAGATCAATAATACATTTGTACGAAGCCATCCTTTGTGATGGTATATGACAGGGAAACTGACGGTTTTCCATCCCACTGTGTAACCACCATATAAAGTAAGGCAGCAGCACACTGCTAATGTAGCCAATTTAGTTTAATAATAAAAATAATAATAAAAAGGAGAGGAGGGCGGGTCGGGCGATGAATGTGGAGAGGACAAAAACAGTAGAGAACGGGACGGTGTACAAGGTCGTGTGTGTGTCGTGGTAACGGCAGACGCCTCACCCACACCCGTGTGCTCATCTTTAACTTACTGCTCTAGTTACACTCTTATGCTTCCAAGGAAAATATCACCATCACACTGATTAATAATGTTCTTGTAGTATGCAGTCTGCTCCAGCGTACAAATACCACTACCACTTTTAATTAAACTAATTACCTGTATATTGTGCCGGGAACCATCGCCTCACCAAAAAAAGATTACTAAAAAGTGTAAGGTGAATGTCCTCCTCCAGAGCACAGTGAAGTACCAGCAGGTACCACGTAATGTCTTGTGATATACCTGTGACAGGTTTCCAGTTTTTTCCTTTATTCTTATACCCTGAAGTGGGGAAAGGATTTTCTGTTGACTGCCTGTTCAACTAGGCTGTTATTAATGGTTGCCCGCAGACTGATCAATATATGTGATGAATGGTTTGAAAAACCGACAAGTTGAAGATTGAGACACTATTGCAGCATATGGGAATCTTTATTCAGGAAACGTTTCGCCACACAGTGGCTTCATCAGTCCAATACAAAGAGGAAGGCGTAAGGAGAGGAGGAGTATGAGGTAATCAGTCCCTCAGCCTGGAGTCGATGTGTTCAGTCCATGCTGCATTAGTGTCTCAATGATCAATATATATACATACATACAAAACACAATTAAAAATAACGAAATCCCTTGGAAGTTCACTATTTTTCCACTGGCCGTTTTGTATATTGTGATATCACCTGTTTACTGTGATCTTATTGCATACGTATAATATATATTATATATATATTATTGTAACCACGAACGAGTGGTATTGATCAATAACAGCACTGCGACTAGCCAAGCAGTTGAACCATTCTTGAGAACTGTGTGGTCCTGTGGACTAGAGCGTCATCTTTCATTCACCATGAGGCGGGCCAAAGCAGCATGGGTTCGACTCCTTGGCTAGTCACAGTGTTATTATTGTTATATATATCTCCTGGTTGTTAGGTAAGACACATATGCAACAGTTAGGTATCTTTATTTCGAAACGTTTCGTCTACACAGTAGGCTTCTTCAGTCGAGTACAGAAAAGTTGATAGAAGCAGAAGAGACTTGAAGACGATGTAATCAGTCCATCACCCTTAAAGTTTTGAGGTGGTCAGTCCCTCAGTCTGGTATCACGGTAAATAGTCGTTGCCGATGGATTTTTTTTTTATTTGCTGAGAAGACACGGGTCGGGATGCACCCAGCGAACCTACAAGAACCAGTGTTCGTTTGTGCCCATGACGCCGCTGCTTTTCACTGCGATTATCTTATGTTCTTAAGAAAGAAGGAACACTGCAGCAGGTTTGTAGATGAATGGTTCAGAGAACCGACATGTTGATAAATTAGACAAATGTGCAACTCTTGGGTATCTTTATTGAGGAAACGTTTCGCCACACAGTGGCTTCATCAGTCCATACGTAGGAGAAACTTGAAGAACAGGAGAAGAATGAGGTAATCAGTCCCTCAACCTTGAGTCGATGTGTTCAGTCCATCAATCTTGAATAGAATACGGCATATCAGCGGAGAAGCAGCTTATACACCGTATGGCAGGAGAGGTGCAGCAGTCATAGGTCGTGTCACATTTGTTCAATGTGGAAGTAGGTCGTGCCCAAGAATTAGGCAAGCGAAGAATTCCTAAGTATTAAGATCCCAAAAAGTTGCAGTGTCTGACAGATTTGTAGATGAATGGTTCAGAGAACCGACATGTTGATAAATTCGACACATGTGCAACTCTTGGGTATCTTTATTGAGGAAACGTTTCGCCACACAGTGGCTTCATCAGTCCATACGTAGGAGAAACTTGAAGAACAGGAGAAGCCTATTGCCCCATGCGAGTCAAGTCCAAGTCTCCCACTGGCTTAAGCCAATGACCCAACCTAGTTAGGTCACGTCATATTCACTTAAGAAGGAGCACGGCATCATCATCATCAGCATCACATCTTACACCCCCATATCTCTCAATGCAGTGCAGTATGTAGCTATGGAAGTGTGTAGGTTTGAGACTAATCCCTTAAGTATCTCCCACGGCACAAAGGTCATTTGTTATCAGGTATTATTTAAATTATGATCTTTCAATTGTTATCAGGTATTATTTAAATTATGATCTTTCAATTGTTATCAGGTATTATTTAAATTATGTTCTATCTCGTGACTATTATTACCCATGGATACCGTAGATGTACAGTATGTGTACAAGGTGTCTTTATTCGGAAGAGATAAGTGCATTTTACATTTTCTGCTTTACTAAATCCCTAGGCTGGCGAACAGAAGTAAGACTCCGTTAAAAACCGTTAGATGATTTCCCCACAACAGTCCCTCTGCTTTGAAAGCAAGGCAAGTATGTCTCGCAGACATGAAGGTGACCTCCACATGCACAAGGGTGCTATGAAGGTGACCACTGAACGAGGGTCACACAAAGTGATGCCCCCTCATCTGAACGTAAGTTTATATGAAGGTGAAAGGTAAGCTTGGCACTCTGGTGTGTCATTAGCATCGTTCAGAACATGGCGGCAGTGACGTCAATGCAAAGATTCATGACAAGAGGATGCTGCGCACTGCCACCACCCATACCCAACCCTAACACACCCACCCAGCTCAAACATCTTTAATACACACTACACTCAACAAACTGAACTCAAGAACACACTACACTCACGTACACCACACTAAACTCAAGCACACACTACACTCACATACACCACACTAAACTCAAGCACACACTACACTCACGTACACCACACTCAAACACACCGCTCTTCACATTACCCTCAACTTCACAACTCTCTGGAGAGTTATACAGTTAAGAGAATTAGCAATGTCTCCATGTCTCCCCTGCAACAATAACAGCAGCAGCAGTAATAACAGCCGCAGCAACAATAACAGCAGCAGCAGCAACAACAATAACAGCACTGTAGCATGGTGCAGATGATGTTATGGCGGGCCTGCATGCTCCTCCACACCATCCTGCTCTTCACATGTCAATCACAAGGACGAAAACATTTCTCCTCCTTAGTCTATCACACCCAGGACTGGCATCACTGTATTACAAGTGTCACATGACAACATCACTGTAATGTAAGTGCCACTCATCACATAGCTGTCAGTTAAGATAATCTTTCCCAAGTGGTGGTGCTATGTCAAGTGGGGGTTGCGGGACTTAATAAGCACTGATTTCGTGTAGTTATTTACTACTTTCAACATAAACTGTTAACACCATAGCTGTTATCATCACCAAGTTTCAAATATATCTTAACACACTGCTGATGTCATGACTAACTTAGTCTCGTTGCAAATATAATTGCAAAATAATTAAAAAATATATGTCCACTAGTCAGTCGCAGTTCCTAGGAAAACATAACCACAGTTCATTCCCAATTACAAGATACAAGTCACAGTAAGTTTTGATAACATTATTATTATTATTAAAACTAAGCTCCAAACCCACAAGGGTTTGATGAAAAATAAATTTATCCAATATTTAGGCCAACAAATGTGTTGGTGTGTTCTAGGCGAGGCACTGAGGCTACTCGCACCTCGCAAGGTGAACCAGCCTCGATTAATAATAATAATAATAATAATAATAATAATAATAATAATCGATATTTATACAAGTACATGTGCAATTAATACAGACTATAGCTGACATCAATGCTATACTATATACAAAGCCCCTGGTTACTTAGACCATTTCTGGCAACTTAGGTTAATTTTGTCCCCAGGATGCGACCCACATCAGATCCCCTTACCGGGGGATCGAGCCACGGACCTCCATGTGTGAGGTGAGTGCATTACCAACCGAAATACGGGATATAATGTTTAGAGCTTGCGGTCTCTATAGGATATTTAAGGCCTAGTTTTGGTACTTGTTGAGGTATACAGAGTTCTGTATACATCACATACATAATGGCAGCTGTAAAGTCAGTGGGGTTTGTGTTACACTAGAGATGATGGCCCATTATGGTATCACACTTATGACATCTTCAGTGTGTTTAACGCTACATTGAGCACTAAATCGTACTGCCCCTCAGTATTCTGCACATTTCTTTGTTGCCATCGTTGAAGGCTGTACCCACCTTAGATACAGGTCCAACACTACAGCTAGTTTTAGCCTTTCATTCGGTATTGTACCTTTTTATTCTTTATTTGGGGGTTTAATTTCACTTGGCCTTTTTATTGAACCCTTTCCCTTTTCCGCTTCATCCCCCCACTCCCTCTTAACCTCCCCTTCCCTTAATAATGGTACTTTATTATTGTTTGGTTTAAGGCTTTGAATGACTGCAAAAATAAATATTGTTATATACGTGTCTGTGCTGGGATAATTTGCTGACCAGCTGCTGATACAATCTTGTCATTTTGTCACTTATTCTCTTCTTTGCACTAAACAAAAACCTCTCAGCTCTCCATGGCTGTAATTATTACGGTCGCTTGAATATCCACGAGGCTTGAATCGGTGCTTCCCTGCATGTGAAAGGCAAGACTGGTAATGACTGGTGATATACTTGTAGATAATAACATTTGCATTTTGTGAAATAACATCTGCTAGTAGTGAGAGTGAACGGCATTTCTTTAGCTCGTCGTATTTCCGTTTTCCAAAACTTATATTCCACAATGTGAAAAAATTATAGTAATTTTCAAACAAATTTTGTTTTTGCGTCGAAGTTACATTGGAATAAAACTTTTTAAGGTTGCGTCAGTACTGGGGATGGGAGATAGAGAAGAGGCAGAAGTAGAAACAACAGCAGCAGCAGCAACCACAGAGGCAGCAACAACAGCAAAAATAACGGCAGCTACAAAAGTAACAGCAGCGGCGGCAGCGTTGACAATTTGTCTGGACATGTTTTCCAGCTGGGCTGCTTCCAGCGTCCACCAACCAACCAATACCACTTCTCTTGAACTGAGGCAGGAAGAAAGCCTCTGATACGTTTGTTAAGTAAGTTTATTTAGATACAGGTACACACAAATACAGCTACACAAATTATCAACGTGTGTAAAATTACCCAGGATAACCCCCAAAAAAGTCACTGACTATTTTCACTGGTGTCCTTGGACCAAGCGTTTGCTATTGTGAACGTTCTCCACATGCATCTGCTATGCTTGCTTGCTGACATCTACGCTGATGCTGTCAGGGTTTCATTTAACCAGCTTCTTCATATATCCCTGCTGACGCCCCCAATACTTTGATGACGATAGTAATGAAGTTGGTAGAATTACCGACAATATGTAAAGTAAAAGGACACAAGTGCAACTAATGTGATATTTTATTGTGGCAACGTTTCGCTCTCCAGGAGCTTTATCAAGCCATTACAAACAATACATGGACACAGAGGGTATATATAGGCTCAGAGTGAGGTGCGATACTAGTGGTAGTGGTAGTAGTAGTAGTGATAAAAGTTGTAGTAGTAGTAGTGATAAAAGTTGTAGTAGTAGTAATACAATATGGTAGAACAATTAATTCGTACATGAGTAAAAGGATATAAAAGCTATTACTTGGGTAACATAAAAATAGGTTGGACAAATATCCAGTCTATATTTGTCCAACCTATATTTGTCCTGCCTATATATACCCTCTGTGTCCATGTATTGTTTGTAATGGCTTGATAAAGCTCCTGGAGAGCGAAACGTTGCCACAATAAAATGTCACATTAATTGCACTTGTGTCCTTTTACTTTACATGACGACAGTAATGTTGTCAGGCGCTACCTTCTAATGTATCACACCTAATAAGAACATAAGAAAGGAGGAACAGTGCAGCAGGCCTACTGGCCCATGCGAGGCAGGTCCAAGTCGCCTACCAGCTTATGTCAGGTCACATTCACCTCCAATGTAATACACCTTACGTAACAAGCCTAATGTAACACATATCGCTAAGCTGCTAGTCTACCATATTTTTTATCAAAATAAAACACGTAGTTGCTCATCTCTGAGAGAGAGAGAGAGAGAGAGAGAGAGAGAGAGAGAGAGAAAGACATATATATATATATATATATATATATATATATATATATATATATATATATATATATATATATATATATATATATATATATATATATATTAGACGGGTGAGGAAGGGAAGGGAGAGTGGGGGAGGGGGGGGGGTGAGACATGGAGCCAGTGTGTCTGGCCATAATAACTAGGCTCCCCCACCCTCCTCTACCCTCCCACCAACAAGGCTTCGCCTCACCTTATCTCCTAACATCATTATAACTCTCTAAACTCAACCCCGAGTGAAACAAAGGTGGTCAGCAAGTACAAAAGTGGTTAGCAGGTACAAAGACGGTCAGTAGATACAAAGATGATCAGTAGGTACAAAGGTGATCAGCAGGTACCAAGATGGTCAGTAGGTACAAAGGTGGTCAGCAGGTACAAATGTGGTCAGCAGGTACAAAGCACGACAACATTCGACAGTGTAATACCTGCCACTTAGTCTAGTGAAGCGTAGCCAGCAGCTGCTCATCTTATGAAAAGCTGCACAAAAAAAATTATAGGTGTGTGTTACTGTAAGTCTTGAGATCCACTGTGTGACCAGTTACATGTTTTTTACATATATGCATGAAAGTCATATATTACAGATTGTGATGTAGTTACCTAGCTGATGAGTTCCAAGACACTACTTGCGGAGTCCGGCCATAGGCCAGGTCTGTGTACATACACACTTCAAGGGCTCCAGGGAATTGGAGCTAACCTCCCCAACCATAATATTAATAATAATAATAATAATAATAATAATAATAATAATACCCCTCAAAGGAGGTTCCTTGATGCTGAAGAGGGGCTCTTGATCTAAGGAATTGGATCTGTGCTCCGGTTCCACTACAGGCGCTGTATAATCCCTATGGGTTTTAGCGTTCCCCCTGATTATAATAATAATAGTCGTAGTAGTAGTAATAATAAATACTGATACTGGAATATTGCTGTACACTAACTGCCCCCTTCAAGGCAGGCGAAATTGCTGACCTGGAGAGTGTACAAATAACTTTCACGGCACACACAAGTACGACAAGGCACCTAAATTACTGGGAACGGTAAAGTCCCTTGATTTGTATTCCCTAGAACGCAGGCGAGAGAGATACATGATAATATACACTTGGAAAATCCTAGAGGGATTAGTACCAAACCTGCACACGAAAATCACTCCCTATGAAAGCAAAAGACTCGGCAGCAGATGCAACATTTCCCCAGTGAAAAGCAGGGGCGCCACGAGTACACAGAGAGAACACAATAAGTGTCAGGGGCCCAAGACTGTTCAACTGCCTCCCAGCATACATAAGGGGGATTACCAATAGACCCCTGGTTGTCTTCAATAAGGCACTAGACAGGCACCTAAAGTCAGTACCTGACCAACCGAGCTGTGGTTCGTACGTCAGTTTGAGTGCGGCCAGCTGTAACAGCCTGGATGATCAGACCCTGATCCACCACGAGGCCTGGTCTCATTATTATTATTATTATTATAATCAAGGGGGAAGCGCTAAACCCGGAGGATTATACAGCGCCTGAGGGGGGGATGTGGAAGGCATTCAGGCTTAATTCGGGGAACTGGAGCACAGATCCAATTCCCTGCCTCGGTGGGAGACGGGCAGTGTTTATATATATATATATATATATATATATATATATATATATATATATATATATATATATATATATATATATATATATATATATATATATATATATATATATATATATATATATATATATATATATATATATACAATGCAAGGAATTCGCAAGAGCAGGCGAAATATACACAAACACTGATCTCGAACCTACGAACCTTGGAACAAGGTTCGTAGGTTCGAGTCTCCTTCAGCCAGAGATCAGTGTTATTATATATATATATATATATATATATATATATATATATATATATATATATATATATATATTACACACACACACACATACACACTAGAGAATCACAGGATAATTTAACACTGTAGCTTGCACAACAAACTTGAGAACAATTCGAGCATTCATGAGGTAGACGTAGAGACGACGGGTCTATAACGCTGGGATCCGCAGTGTTTACAAACACTGTCGTTTGTGTCTGGCAGGGAGCCATCTGCACCACGCCCACTCTGCTGCTGCTACTGCTTCTGTTGCCGCCCTCTTCTGGCGATTTTCCCAATAGTTCTCTTTCCCAGTGTATTTACTGCCTTCAAGAAATTTCTCATCCCTTTGTAATCCCCCTTCCGTATCTGGTCTGAAGTGCTTCTTCCTCTCCTCTCCCTCGCAGACGAACGAAATTTTAAACGTGATCGTTGATACTGGATATTGTTCAATGTGATGCTCACTTCACGTGAACGCTTGATCAAATCCCACTGGTTCGTCTCCCCCTTTTATTCTGTTCACTACCTTCATGGGAAGACCCGCGTGATCCCATATTGTTTTCTTACACTCAGCTGCCCCTGCCCACCTGTGTGTTAACCAACTGTTGTGGGTAGCATCAAAGGAAAATAGTGTTAGAAATTTCTAAGCCAGCGGAAGGCCTCAGTTAGATGACCAGAAACTCCAACAGCGGGTCATCACCTAAGCCCCGCGTCAGGAAACCTTACCTAATTTAACCTAGTTCTGTTGGAATGTTATATTCTATATAAAAACACTACAGTCCTGTGTAAGAAAATACAGGTCAACGCCCCCGCGGCCCGGTTCATGACCAGGCCTCGTGGTAGATCAGGGCCTGATCAACCAGACTATTACTGCTGGCCGCACGTAAACCAACGTACGAACCTCAGCCCGGATATCCAGTACTGACTAATTTAGGTACCTGTCCAGCTCCCTCTTGAAGGCAGCCAGAGGTCTATTGGTAATTCCCCTTATTCAGGTATTGGGTAAAAGGTACATGTCCACCTAACAGTGTTAATAAAGGGAAAAAATACTTAAATACTGCTTCCATGAGTTTATCTATAAAAAAAAATATATTGGAAAAAATCATAGAAGTGATAGCTTTGCTTCGGTTCTCCTTGTTTTCTTTACTACTGTGTATTATTGGTAAGTTGCTCTTTTGTTCTCGCGGAAGTGAAGAAGAGCTTCACACCTCTAAATCAAGAGCCTTCACCAGCATGTAGGTGTCTCTTTGTAAGGAGTGATAGTGAGAAGACAAGTGGGGGAGAACCTGATGGCAGATAATGTAAACTATGGCTTCAGCAGTCTCAGAGAATGAGAAACTCCAATAGTAGAAGCAAGGGAAAGAGAAACTTTACATAGTTGTCGAGATATGCGGTTATTTAGAGGGAGATAGCAGGGTTGGAAGTCGCAGGATGAGGGAGAGAACAGTGGAAATGGGAGAGATAGGGATGGATGAAGGGAGGGAGGGAGGGGGTAATGAGGGTGGACTCTGTGACAAAGTTTATTTAGGCACAGGTACACATAAGTATAATTATCACACAGCGTAAATTACCTAGGATAACCCCCCATAAAAACAAAGTGGCTTATTTCCATTGGTGTGTGAGATCTATATTGGTACCTTTGGATTAGTGGTGATAGTTGTACCAAGAGAAAGCTGTCCCTTACCATCCCCACTGTGAGGTCTGTCCACTCCCAAGGCGAATTTCCCTAATCCTCCTACACCCACCTATCCTCTTTCCTGAACATCCTCCTCATCTTCCATCTTTCCTCATCTTGTGTATATAATTCTACGTTCTTCACATTGTTGTTCTTGTACTGTACTGATAAAGCCACTGGTTGGCGAAGCATCTACAAATAAAGATTACCAGATGTTGCACAAGTGTTTAATTCTTCATGTTGTGAGTATTGTAAACCATTTATGTACAACCTTTCCGTAACGTGTTTTCTCTCCTCCAGCGTCCAGCTAGTGCAGTGTCATTAATACTGTTGTAGATACAGATTTCTCCCAAAGCAAAGTTTTCTGTTATCTGATCAGCACAAGATCCCTTGGTTTACCTTTTATTACACACTAGGTATGAGGCAGCCAGTCAGTCTCTTGTTGGAAATAAGTCACTCTGACATTTTTTTGGGTCATCCCAGGTAATTTACACTATGTATAATACAAGAGGGGCCTCACTTACAATGCTTCGCTTTACGGCGTTTCATTAATACAGCGGTTTTCAACTATACCCATTCTTCATTTATTCATATTTCCTACAATAAATATATTTATCAATCACTATAAGCTAAGGACGAAAATATTTGAAGATCTACCTACCTACCTAGCTGGGGGTAAGTAATGTGTATACTGTATATGCATTAGACCTAGCTCTACTGATCACTTAATATATGATAGTGTAAATATATCAGTGTGTGGGGGGGGTCATCTTAAGTCAATCCATCTATTACTATATGCTCCTGTCAATGTTGGAGCGTGTCAAGCCACGTGTATTGACATTCTCCTGCATGTGTGTCTATGCAGGAGAATGTCAATACAGAAGCGTGGTCAAGACGTGCAGCAGCAGTAGCAGCAGCTGCTGCTGCTGCTGCTTGTGGACGTGCTGGTGACTGGCTATTGATCCCTCAGACTCCAGGGAAAACCGCTCCTCACCCCCGCTGCATTACCTCCTACAATTTTCTTAGGGTGTTTCCCCAGCTTCCACCACCCCTCATCCCAGGTGCCTTTCCTCTCACTATACAAGGAGTGTGATGAGCAATAGGGAATGATGTATACGACGAACTCACCCCTCTCCTACGTCACAGTGTTACTCACCTCCTACGTTCATCACACGCAAGGTATATTTACCCTGTAATCATGTGTAAAAGCCTGCACAAACCCGCCTTGAATGTGTATCACGAAGGTTAACGTTCTTATAAATACCGTGCAAAACTGTGAACAAATGTATTGTTTTACCTTGTACGACGGTACCCGGGAATACCGTCATAGAAGCTAAAACGTTGCATAGTTTTAAAAATAGGTTAGATAAATACATTAGTAGGTGAGGGTGGACGTGAGCTGGACCTGACTAACTTGTGCTAATCTGCCTCGCATGAGCCAGTAGGTCTGCTGCAGTGTTCCTTATTATTTATGTTATGTAACACTTGGTCATGACTGACATGTTGAGTGACAACACACAAGTCGCGGTGGTGTTGGTGTGGTTGTGACAGATAACACCGTGACAACCATATTATAGCACTGACATAACTGCTCCCACACCTGGGCTTTGCAACCCATTTAAAATGCAAAGCATCACCTTTCCGGGTCCTGTGTGAGGTGACAAGTTATGAATCAAGAAGAGAAGGATAACTCCACTTCTTGAATAAAGAGTTCATCACCAGCATCAAGGCCCAACCCCCTTGAAAGGGTTGAAGACACCAGTGAGATTACTGGTGTGATGGGCCAATAGGCCTTTGGCAGTGCTCCTTCTTTCTTATGTTCTTATGTGTACCCTCGCTGGGTAAGGAGATAAGGAGTCTACCTACCTTGAATGAGGAAGGAGAGCTCACAAATAACCCGCACTTAAGAAACTCAACTTATGACTTATGTCAGAGAAGACTAGAAGAAACTGGGGAGTGATGAATGGATTGAAAACCGACAAGTTGAAGATTGAGACACTTATGCAACCTATGGGAATCTTTATTCAGGAAACGTTTCGCCACACAGTGGCTTCATCAGTCCAATACAAAGAGGAAGGTGTAAGAAGAGGAGTTTGATGGACTGAACACATCGACTCCAGGCTGAGGGACTGATTACCTCCAACTACTCCTCTCCTTACACCTTCCTACTTTGTACTGGACTGATGAAGCCACTGTGTGGCGAAACGTTTCCTGAATAAAGATTCCCACAGGTTGCATAAGTGTCTCAATCTTCAAATTGGGGAGTGAATAGTAGTAGTTGTGGTGGTGCCAGTAGTAGTAGTAGTAGTAGTAGTAGTTGTGGTAGTGGCAGTAGTAGTAGTAGTAGTGGCAGGAGTAGTAGTAGTAGTAGTAGTAGTAGTGGTGGTGGTGGTGGTAGTAGTAGTAGTGGTGGTGGTGGTGGTAGGAGTAGTAGTAGTGGTGGTGGTGGCAGTAACAGTAGTAGTAGTAGTAGTAGTAGTTGTGGTGGTGGCAGTAACAGTAGTAGTAGTTGTGGTGGTGGCAGTAGTAGTAGTAGTAGTGGTGGTGGCAGTAGTAGTAGTTTTGGTGGTGGCAGTAGTAGTAGTAGTTGTGGTGGTGGCAGTAGTAGTAGTGGTGGTAGTGGTGGTGGCGGCAGTAGTGGTGGCAGTAGTAGTAGTGGTGGTGGTGGTGGTGGCAGTAGTAGTAGTAGTAGTGGTGGTGGTTGGTGGCGGCGGCGGCAGTAGTAGTAGTGGTTGGTGGTGGTTGGTGGTGGCTAGTAGTAGTAGTAGTGGTGGTGGTGGTGGTGGCGGCGGCGGCAGGAGTAGTAGTTGTGTGGTGTGCAGTAGTAGTATGTAGTAGTAGTGGTGGTGGTGGTGGCAGTAGTAGTAGTAGTGGTGGTGGTGGCAGTAGTAGTAGTAGTAGTAGTAGTAGTAGTAGTAGTGGTAGTAGTGGTGGTGGTGGTGGCGGCGGCGGCAGTAGTAGTAGTGGTGGTGGTAGTAGTAGTAGTTGTGGTGGTGGCAGTAGTAGTAGCTGTGGTGGTGGCAGTAGTAGTAGTTGTGGTGGTGGCAGTAGTAGTAGTTGTGTGTGGTGATAGTAGTAGTAGTAGTAGTAGTGGTGGTGGTGGTGGTGGGCGGCGGGCGGCGGCGGCAGGAGTAGTAGTAGTAGTAGTAGTAGTGGTGGTGGCAGTAGTAGTAGTTGTGGTGGTGGTGGCGGTAGTAGTAGTTGTGGTGGTGGCAGTAATAGTAGTTGTGGTGGTGGCAGTAATAGTAGTTGTGGTGGTGGCAGTAATAGTAGTAGTAGTAGTAGTTGTGGTGGTGGCAGTAATAGTAGTAGTAGTAGTAGTTGTGGTGGTGGCAGTAATAGTAGTAGTAGTAGTAGTTGTGGTGGTGGTGGCAGTAATAGTAGTTGTGGTGGTGGCAGTAATAATAGTAGTAGTAATGGTGGAAGCGGCTCTTACACGTGTAAGAAGGGAATGGAATGTAAGGAGATAAAAAACACCATGACGAAGTGATGGTCTGCACGTCATGCGATAAACACCACGTCATAACCAGGACGGGTGATGGCCTGCACGTCATGACCAGGACGGGTGATGGCCTGCACGTCATGTGATAAACACCACATCATGACCAGGACGGGTGATGGCCTGCACGTCATGACCAGGACGGGTGATGGCCTGCACGTCATGTGATAAACACCACATCATGACCAGGACGGGTGATGGCCTGCACGTCATGTGATAAACACCACGTCATGACCAGGACGGGTGATGGTCAACACAACGTAACCCCTATCATATGTACTGTTACTATGTATGGCTCCTACCGCTACCACTCCACTCTCCTGCCTCCACTACCCCACTCTCCTGCCTCCACTACCCCACTCTCCTGTCTCCACCACTCCACTCTCCTTCCTCCACCACTCCACTCTCCTGCCTCCACCAATCCACTCTCCTGCTATCATGTGGGAGTTCGAACACGTGGATTGGGTAAAGTAATACTCACGTAGGCTGGTAGTACGTATAATTACAGATAATGTGGGGAGCGCCCTTACAGCCTGCCTCTCTCCTCACTCTCGTATAACTGACTGACTGGCCGCCCACAGTACCCATATGTGAGGGGGTCTTTGAATAGTGCTATGGGCAGCACAATATGAGTTCAGACAGTGACTCAGGCAGAGACGGTTGGTAGTGAGTAAACTACTGGTACACTGGTTACTGGTAACTGGTTACTACTACTGAGACTGCCTCCACCAATCCACTCTCCTGCCTCCACCAATCCACTCTCCTGCCTCCACCAATCCACTCTCCTGCCTCCACCAATCCACTCTCCTGCCTCCACCACTCCACTCTCCTGCCTCCACCACTCCACTCTCCTGCCTCCACCACTCCACTCTCCTGCCTCCACCACTCCACGCTCCTGCCTCCACCACTCCACGCTCCTGCCTCCACCACTCCACGTTCCTGCCTCCACCACTCCACGCTCCTGCCTCCACCACTCCACGCTCCTGCCTCCACCACTCCACGCTCCTGCCTCCACCACTCCACTCTCCTGCCTCCACCACTCCACTCTCCTGCCTTCACTACTCCGCTCTCCTGCCTCCACCACTCCACTCTCCTGCCTCCACCACTCCACTCTCCTGCCTCCACTCCACTATCCTGTCTCCACCACTCCACTCTCCTGCCTCCACTACCCCACTGTCCGGCCTCCACCACTCCACTCTCCTGTCTCCACCACTCCACTCTCCTGCCTCCACCACTCCATTCTCTTGCCTCCACCATTCCACTCTCCTGCCTCCACCACTCCACTCTCCTGTCTCCACCACTCCATTCTCTTGCCTCCACCACTCCATTCTCTTGCCTCCACCACTCCACTCTCCTGCCTCCACCACTCCGCTCTCCTGCCTCCACCACTCCGCTCTCCTGCCTCCACCACTCCACTCTCCTGCCTCCACCACTCCACTCTCCTGCCTCCACCACTCCACTCTCCTGCCTCCACCACTCCATTCTCTTGCCTCCACTAACCCACTGTCCTGCCTCCACCACTCCACGCTCCTGCCACCACCACTCCACGCTCCTGCCTCCACCACTCCACGCTCCTGCCTCCACCACTCCACTCTCCTGTCTCCACCACTCCACTCTCCTGCCTCCACACTCCACTCTCCTGCCTCTACCACTCCACTCTCCTGTCTCCACCACTCCACTCTCCTGCCTCCACTACCCCACTCTCCTGCCTCCACTACCCCACTCTCCTGCCTCCACCACTCCACTCTCCTGTCTCCACCACTCCACTCTCCTGTCTCCACCACTCCACGCTCCTGTCTCCACCACTCCACGCTCCTGCCTCCACCACTCCACGCTCCTGCCTCCACCACCTCCACGCTCCTGCCTCCACCACTCCACGCTGCTGTCTCCACCACTCCACTCTCCTGCCTCCACCACTCCACTCTCCTGCCTCCACCACTCCACTCTCCTGCCTCCACCATCCACTCTCCTGCCTCCACCACTCCACTCTCCTGCTCCACCACTCCACTCTCCTGCCTCCACCACTCCACTCTCCTGCCTCCACCACTCCACTCTCCTGCCTCCACCACTCCACTCTCCTGCCTCCACCACTCCACTCTCCTGTCTCCACCACTCCACTCTCCTGTCTCCACCACTCCACTCTCCTGTCTCCACCACTCCACTCTCCTGCCTCCACCACTCCATTCTCTTGCCTCCACTACCCCACTGTCCTGCCTCCACCACACCACTCTCCTGCCTCCACCACTCCACTCTCCTGCCTCCACCACTCCACTCTCCTGCCTCCACCACTCCACTCTCCTGCCTCCACCACTTCACTCTCCTGCCTCCACCACTCCACTCTCCCGTCTCCATCACTGCACTCTCCGCCTCCACCACTCCACTCTCCCGCCTCCACCACTCCACTCTCCTGTCTCCACCACTCCACTCTCCTGTCTCCACCACTCCACTCTCCTGCCTCCACCACTCCACTCTCCTGCCTCCACCACTCCACTCTCCTGCCTCCACCACTCCATTCTCTTGCCTCCACTACCCCACTGTCCTGCCTCCACCACACCACTCTCCTGCCTCCACCCACTCCACTCTCCTGCCTCCACCACTCCACTCTCCTGTCTCCACCACTCCACTCTCCTGCCTCCACCACTCCACTCTCCTGCCTCCACCACTCCATTCTCTTGCCTCCACTACCCCACTCTCCTGCCTCCACCACACCACTCTCCTGCCTCCACCACTCCACTCTCCTGCCTCCACCACTCCACTCTCCTGCCTCCACCACTCCACTCTCCTGCCTCCACCACTCCACTCTCCTGCCACCACCACTCCACTCTCCTGCCACCACCACTCCACTCTCCTGCCTCCACCACTCCACGCTCCTGCCTCCACCACTCCACGCTCCTGCCTCCACCACTCCACGCTCCTGCCTCCACCACTCCACGCTCCTGCCTCCACCACTCCACTCTCCTGCCTCCACCACTCCACTCTCCTGCCTCCACTACTCCCTCTCCTGCCTCCACCACTCCACTCTCCTGCCTCCACCACTCCACTCTCCTGCCTCCACCACTCCACTCTCCTGCCTCCACCACTCCACTCTCCCGTCTCCATCACTGCACTCTCCCGCCTCCACCACTCCACTCTCCCGCCTCCACCACTCCACTCTCCTGTCTCCACCACTCCACTCTGTCTCCACCACTCCACTCTCCTGTCTCTCCACCACTCCACTCCTCCTGCCTCCACCACTCCACTCTCCTGCCTCCACCACTCCATTCTCTTGCCTCCACTACCCACTGTCCTGCCTCCACCACACCACTCTCCTGCCTCCACCATTCCACTCTCCTGCCTCCACCACTCCACTCTCCTGCCTCCACCACTCCACTCTCCTGCCTCCACCACTCCACTCTCCTGCCTCCACCACTCCACTCTCCTGCCTCCACCACTCCATTCTCTTGCCTCCACTACCCCATTGTCCTGCCTCCACCACACCACTCTCCTGCCTCCAACACTCCACTCTCCTGCCTCCACCACTCCACTCTCCTGCCTCCACCACTCCACTCTCCTGCCTCCACCACTCCACTCTCCTGCCTCCACCACTCCACTCTCCTGCCTCCACCACTCCACTCTCCTGCCTCCACTCCACTCTCCTGCCTCCACTCCACTCTCCTGCCTCCACTCCACTCCACTCTTCTGCTTCCACCACTCCACTCTCCTGCCTCCACTACCCCACTCTCCTGCCTCCACCACTCCACTCTCCTGTCTCCACCACTCCACTCTCCCGTCTCCATCACTCCACTCTCTCCGCCTCCACCACTCCACTCTCCCGCCTCCACCACTCCACTCTCCCGCCTCCACCACTCCACTCTCCCGCCTCCACCACTCCACTCTCCTGTCTCCACCACTCCACTCTCCCGTCTCCATCACTGCACTCTCCCGCCTCCACCACTCCACTCTCCCGCCTCCACCACTCCACTCTCCCGCCTCCACCACTCCACTCTCCCGCCTCCACCACTCCACTCTCCCGCCTCCACCACTCCACTCTCCCGCCTCCACCACTCCACTCTCTCCGCCTCACACCACTCCACCTCCCGCCTCCACCACTCCACTCTCCCGCCTCCACCACTCCACTCTCCCGCCTCCTCCCCACTCCACTCTCCCGCCTCCCCCACTCCACTCTCCTGTCTCCCCCACTCCACTCTCCTGCCTCCACCACTCCACTCTCCTGCCTCCACCACTCCACTCTCCTGCCTCCACCACTCCACTCTCCTGCCTCCACTGGAGGTTACCTGGAGGTTATTCCGGGGATCAACGCTCCCGCGGCCCGGTCCATGACCAGGCCTCCCGATGGATCAGGGCCTGATCAACTAGGCTGTTACTGCTGGCCGCACGCAGTCCAACGTACGAGCCACAGCCCGGCTGATCCGGCACTGACTTTAGGTATCTGTCCAGCTCTCTCTTGAAGGCAGCCAGGGGTTTATTGGCAATTCCCCTAATGCTTGATGGGAGGCTGTTGAACAGTTTTGGGCCCTGGACACTTATGGTGTTTTCTCTTATTGTACCAATGGCGCCCCTACTTTTTATTGGGGGCATTTTGCATCGCCTGCCCAGTCTTTTACTTTCGTAGGGGGTGATTTCTGCGTGCAGATTTGGGACCATTCCTTCCAAGATTTTCCAAGTGTAGATTATGATATATCTCTCCCTCCTGCGTTCCAACGAGTACAAGTCAAGTGCTTCCAAGCGTTCCCAGTAGTTAAGGTGCTTGACAGAACTTATACGTGCAGTAAAGGATCTCTGTACACTCTCCAGATCTGCGATTTCACCTGCTTTGAATGGAGATGTTAATGTACAGCAGTATTCCAGCCTAGAGAGAACAAGTGATTTGAAAAGGATCATCATGGGCTTGGCATCTCTCGTTTTGAAAGTTCTCACTATCCATCCCATCATTTTCTTTGCACGTGCGATCGTGGCACTGTTGTGATCCTTGAAAGTGAGATCCTCAGACATTACTACTCCCAGGTCCCTTACATTATTTTTCCGCTCTATTGTATGGCCGGAGTCAGTAGTATACTCTGTTCTAGTTATTATCTCCTCCAGTTTTCCATACTCTCCTGCCTCCACCACTCCACTTGTTTATTCATCAGTAACCACGTGAGGTGGGTCTCTTACTCAGACTACCCTGGTGTTGGAAACAGCCAGCGGGCAGCACTCAGAAACAGCCAGCGGGCAGCACCCAGGACAGCTGGACTTTCAGCACTTCAGTTAGGTCTCATTTCACCCGCACAATCACACACGGGCGTCCCGTAGCTCGACTGCTAGCACATTCATCTTATATTCATCCCCAGTACAGCTGGAAAACATTAGGTCATATTTTCATAAGACACTTGCTGTTTCTGTTCATCCATCAGTAAAATGGGTACCTTTGTGTGGGTCGCATCCTGGGACAAAACTGACCTAATTTGCCCGAAATGCTCTGTATGGGACTTTCTACATCGCAGTATGTCACTGATGTCAGCTTGGCCTGTATACCTTGTACATGTACTTGTAAAAAGAAAGATAGTTAATATTATTATTATTATTATTATTATTATTATAATAACTCATCAACATCCCATTCTTATAAGCAAGTACAAAAGTACAATTATCATTTATAGTATAAATTACGCAGAATAATCCGAGTGAGATGACATGACATCAAACAGCCTAGACCAGTTGCCGGATACCTTATTTCATCTAGGTACCCAGCACACAGCCTCTGCCAGGTCAAAGATAGCCGGGGGACATCTCACTCTAATTACCTAGCCTTCCTAGTCGGAAGGATGGTGACGGCTGGGCGAAGTAGGAAGCCACCTGGGTTAGTAATCCACCTTCAAGGTCATCCTCACTAGGGTAAGCAGAGAACCCTCGAGGAACTTCCTTGCAGGTTCAACAGGTTACAGGTTATCAGATATTACAAGGATCACAATAAACTTTTTTGGGTTATCCTAGGTAATTTACACTATGTATGACAACTGCACTTATATGTACCTGTGCCTAAATAAACTTACAGGTAGGTGGTGGGTGGGCCATAAAGTTGGCTGCCGGTGGGCGGTCAGTTAATGACGGGTGGGCAGCCAGTGGATAGGCCTACGAGGCACGGTGACCCGAATATCTTCCTTCTCTTCCCAGGAGACTCGCAGACAACTCGCCTCTTGAGACCAGCAGGACGCTGGGTGGACGATGATAAAATGAGGTACTGGGGAGGGAAGGGGGGCAATAGGTTTCGTAAAGTGGTGGAGTGGTAAGCCAGTGGAAGGCCTCGGTCAGATAACCAAAAGCTTCAGTGGCGGGTCATCATATGACTAAGATCCACGTCAGGAGACAATTGTCCTGTTTCCTGACAAACGTTACCTAATGTGACCTCTATGTCTAAGTGGGGCCAGCAGTAACAGCCTGATTGACCAGGCCCTGATCCACCGGGAGGCCTAGTCGTGGACCGGGCCACGAGGGCGTTGATCCCCGGAATACCCTCCAGGTAGGTACTTCACAACACAGTTCTCACACCCACCACTCAAGACCCTACTGTCTCTTGTTTCCATCTGATGTGACCTTCTTACTCTAAGTAGAACACATGGTTACAAAGACATCACCACAAATGGAAATAAGTCACTCTGACTTTTTAGGTTATCTTAGGTAATTTACACTATGTATGATAATTATACTTACGTGTACCTACGTATACCTAAATAAATCCTAGGTAAATAATTGTAGTTATGTGTATCTGTGCCTAAATAAACTTACTAACACAAATAAAGAGGCATCCATCACATTAGAAAATACATGAGGGACTGGTTCCAGTATCCAGTGCAATCATTCCTTATACAAACTGAGGACACGACAGAAGGTACGAAATAACCAGTGAGGATAAATGACGTCATAAGAACACTAAGAGATGACTCAGTAAGTATAAAAGATACAGTTTTTTCCTACCTTCAAATACAAGGGAAGTTACCACAGAATCTAAACTGTTTTCAAGAGGGCATTTCCTCCAGGTAAATGCTCTCAGGAGGGATGTAATATGCAAGTGGGACTCCGTGCAGCGAGTACCAATAGTCTGACTGAGCAAGGTATCAAGCAGGCCTGGTCTGAGACGGGGCCTGGTTGAGGCAGCAGGTAGTCAAGCAGTCTACAGGATGTATCAGGTTTAGAGAGAGGGCAACAGCGAGCGTTCTCCACAACCAACAACACACAACCAACACGGATGTATAGTCTATCTGCTGTACACAATGACCGCTCCGCGCCCACCTTCACCTAACTGTTGTGTTATTATATATACTTGTTCACTCACATTACCTCTTTCCTTCCCCAGGTAGAAGTAACAAACGTGACCAACATCACACACTTACTCTGCAGCTGTCCACACTTACACAACCAAGTCTTTCAGTATTCTTTTCCCAGGGTTAATACCTGTCTTGGGCGGGTACAAGCATGACTGGCTGAACCATGACACACTTGGATAACCTGGCCAATTCTTTACCACCAAGACAATAACATACGACATACCAGGATAACTTAAATAACAAAAAAGGCACAATACCGTAACTGGAACGATACACAAATAACCCGCACATAAAAGAGAGAAGCTTACGACGACGTTTCGGTCCGACTTGGACCACTGACAAAGTCAATGGTCCAAGTCGGACCGAAACGTCGTCGTAAGCTTCCATCTTTTATGTGCGGGTTATTTGTGTACCAGGATAACTTGCCCAGCTGGTTAACCTACGACATCCACCATAAACCTGGATAACCTCTACAACTAGTTAACCCTGAGACAAGCATGATACACCTGGAAAACAACGTGTCAACAAAAACACGTGCCACGACACGGCAACCAAGTGTCTACAAAAACAGCACATGTCATAACAGAAACAACGTGTCTACTGAGACACGTGACATGATAGATCACGTGTATACAGAGACTAGACATGTCAAGAAACAGACCACGTCTATAGAGACCACACGTGTCATAAGAAACCACGTGTCAACAACACAACCAACACGTGTTAAGCAGCCTGGCACGATAACAGGGCATTGGGGTAACCCCAGGTAGGTAGGTAGGTAGGTGGGTAACCATGTCATCGTGGTTATCTACATGGAGACCCACCAGCTGGTACTCTCAACACAAAGCCTATGTTATCTAACACCAGTGTTGTTGTTGTTGTTTACTCACCTTTATCTGTCTGTCAACATTCACACACAGATATGACGGGTGGTGGTGGTAAGTGTCGTGTTGTCTACCTACCTGGAGTATACCTGGAGGGTGTTCCGGGGGTCAACGCCCCCGCGGCCCAGACCTTGACCATGCCTCGCGGTGGATCAGGGCCTGTCTACATAAGCTGTATCATATACTTGTAGAAATAAAGATTATTTTTATTATTTTTTTCAATAAAGAAGCTCGTACACACACACACACACACACACACACACACACACACACACACACACACACACACACACACACACACACACAACAGGCCTAGTGTCTAATCGACATGTGCCTAGGACAAAATGGTAACTAACAAAATGGTAACTAACTAACACTACCTCATTTACGATGCAAAATGCCCCCAATAAAAAGTAGGGGCGCCATTGGTACACTAAGGGATGGTATAAACCTTGGTAATAAATACCGACAAGTTGGTTTAGAAAGACACGTAAGCAAACACTATAACATATTTATTAGAAAACGTTTCGGTATTTCTAAACCACACTAAGGGAAAACACCATAAGTGTCCGGGGTCCAAGACTGTTCAACAGTCTCCCATCAAGCATTAGGGGAATTGCCAATAAACCCCTGGCTGCCTTCAAGAGAGAGCTGGACAGATACCTAAAGTCAGTGCCGGATCAGCCGGGCTGTGGCTCGTACGTTGGACTGCGTGCGGCCAGCAGTAACAGCCTAGTTGATCAGGCTCTGATCCATCGGGAGGCCTGGTCATGGACCGGGCCGAGGGGGCGTTGATCCCCGGAATAACCTCCAGGTAACCTCCAGGTCTCACTGAGTTCAAATATCCCGAGTCAAAAAACAACAAATGGTTAATAATAAAATTCCTCCGAGGTCCCGATAGGCATCTTGTTATAAAACTACAACTAAAATAAGCAGCCGAATTCGCTGTCAATTTTTGTGCCACAGTCAGCAGCACAGAGAGGGGGCAGGATCTATCACAAGCAGCAGAGAGAGGGGGCAGGATCTATCACAAGCAGCACAGAGAGGGGGCAGGGTCTATCACAAGCAGCACAGAGAGAGGGCAGGATCTATCACAAGCAGCACAGAGAGAGGGCAGGATCTATCACAAGCAGCACAGAGAGGGGGCAGGATCTATCACAAGCAGCACAGAGAGAGGGCAGGATCTATCAAGAAGCACAGAGAGGGGCAGGATCTATCACAAGCAGCACAGAGAGGGGCAGGATCTATCACAAGCAGCACAGAGAGGGGGCAGGATCTATCACAAGCAGCACAGAGAGGGGGCAGGATCTATCACAAGCAGCACAGAGAGGGGGGCAGGATCTATCACAAGCAGCACAGAGAGGGCAGGATCTATCACAAGCAGCACAGAGAGGGGGAAGGATCTATCACAAGCAGCACAGAGAGGGGCAGGGTCTATCACAAGCAGCACAGAGAGGGGCAGGATCTATCACAAGCAGCACAGAGAGGGGCAGGATCTATCACAAGCAGCACAGAGAGGGCCAGGGTCTATCACAAGCAGCACAGAGAGGGGCAGGATCTATCACAAGCAGCACAGAGAGGGGCAGGATCTATCACAAGCAGCACAGAGAGGGGCAGGATCTATCACAAGCAGCACAGAGAGGGGCAGGATCTATCACAAGCAGCACAGAGAGGGGCAGGATCTATCACAAGCAGCACAGAGAGGGGCAGGATCTATCACAAGCAGCACAGAGAGGGGCAGGATCTATCACAAGCAGCACAGAGAGGGGCAGGATCTATCACAAGCAGCACAGAGAGGGGCAGGATCTATCACAAGCAGCACAGAGAGGGGCAGGATCTATCACAAGCAGCACAGAGAGGGGCAGGATCTATCACAAGCAGCACAGAGAGGGGCAGGATCTATCACAAGCAGCACAGAGAGGGGCAGGATCTATCACAAGCAGCACAGAGAGGGGCAGGATCTATCACAAGCAGCACAGAGAGGGGCAGGATCTATCACAAGCAGCACAGAGAGGGGAAAGGATCACCCACAATCAGGTGGCCATGGGTGGTGCGTCCTTTTCCGATCCTCATACAAAAAAAAAATCGGCTTTTATTCCTCTGGAATAAAGAGCAAACACTGATCATTAATACACTCATTAGAGCAATAACTTGTCACGCTGACTGCAATCATTATTCAACTCACACTCAAGGGGTCAATCTACAGCAAAAAAGGCCACTAATGAGAAGCGAGTGAGATGAGGGATGCTGCGAGTCCTGACACAGGAGGAGGAGGATATTTTAAGAGTCTCTACCACACCTGGACTCTCACCGCCTTCAACTCTAATCACAATCACTGTTATTTATGGCACAAACTAACCCACATGCTGACAATGCAACTCATAAATACTGTATATTTTGGTATCAAGCTTGGCCCTCTTCAGCGTTCGGTGTACAGATTTGAGGCATGACTCTTCAAGTAAGAAGGACCTGCTTCGTAACTGAAGAGGCATCTACCTGGAATCAACCTACCTGGAGGGTGTTCCGGGGATCAACGCCCCCAGCCCAGTCTCACATCTACACACCGAGTCCACATTATACAAAAAATGCATTCATCACATCATTTATGTTCTTCACTGGAAAACATTGCCTTATCACGGGTCTCGTATGATGGGTTATTCAGTGGATCCTACAAGTCGATAATGAAGAAGTTTGGTTTGGTAATAGAGTTGTGGATGAGTGGAACAAACTCCCGAGTACAGTTATAGAGGCTAAAACGTTGTGTAGTTTTAAAAATAGGTTAGATAAATGCATGAGTGGGTGTGAGTTGGACCTGATTAGCTTGTGTTACTAGGTCAGTTGCCGTGTTCCTTCCATAAGTGAATGTGACCTGACCTGACTAGGTTGGGGCATTGGCTTAAGCCGGTAGGAGACTTGGACCTGCCTCGCAGTGCCCTCTGCAGTGTTCCTTCTTTCTTATGTTCTTAAGTGGAGGTACCATTATTGGCCATACGGCTAGGGCGAAATAAAGATGAATTATATATATACAAATGCAAGCCACCCGACCTAAATCACATACTGTAATGTGTGTAAGAAAAGGTGACTCGGGGGTAAAGTAGTTACAGCATCAGGTTTCCCTTGGCCTTGTGAGGTGTTGAAATTGGGTGGTGAAGCAATCACAGCTGACTCGGGGATTTTATGCTTATATATACACATTTGTACCAAATATAATGACAGCAGATACCCAGCTCATATTATTGTTATAGTTATTAACAAGATGGAAGCTACGGGAGTGGCTTATTCATATTCAAACATAATTATAATGTTCTGATACTCTAGTAATCAAATTTCTGCTCGTCTGTTCTCTGTGTGATTGGCTAATGTTTTTATATGCTTTCCGGCCTGACTGCCTGCTTGCCTGCCTAACAGTTATCTCATGCGTTCTAGATAGAGAAAGACCAACAATTTTACCAGGCTACAGAAAGGTCTACCATCCCCTTCACACATACACATGACGTGTGGATTTATTTTACACCACCCTCTACAAGAATCCCCTTACTGTCTGAACCGTTGTTGTTGTACAGGAGGAGGAGGAGAAGAAAGAAGAGGAAGAGGAAGACTAAGGGTTAGGTAGGTGGTGATGGATGCCGATATGACGCTTTCCAGGGCATAGTTCTAGCTGCTCAGTCAAATTATGTTCCAAATAGGGAAATCAGATCAAACAAAAATGATCCTAAATGGATGAACAATAGATTAAAATATCTAATTGGTCAAAAGAGAGGCATATATAGGCAAATCAAAAGAGGAGAGGGGCAATTAAGAAATCGATATATTCAGTTAAAGAGATAAATAAAAAAAGGAATTAGAAAAGCAAAAAGATATTATGAGGTTAAAGTTGCAAGAGATTCGAAGACTAACCCAAAAGGATTCTTTCAGGTATACAGAAGTAAGATCAGGGACAAGATAGGCCCACTCAAAAGTTCCTCGGGTCAGCTCACGGACAGTGATAAGGAAATGTGTAGAAGTTTTAACACATACTTCCTCTCAGTTTTTACACAGGAGGATACCAGCGATATTCCAGAAATGATAAATTATGTGGAACAGGACGATAATAAACTGTGCAATTAGGGTCACAAGTGACATGGTCCTTAGGCAAATAGATAAATTAAAACCTAACAAATCCCCAGGCCCTGATGAACTGTATGCAAGGGTTCTAAAGGAATGTAAAGAGGAGCTTAGCAAACCTTTGGCTAATCTTTTCAACATATCACTACAAACTGGCATGGTGCCAGATAAGTGGAAAATGGCAAATGTGATACCTATTTTCAAAGCAGGTGACAGGTCCTTAGCTTCAAACTATAGACCAATAAGCCTAACCTCCATAGTGGGAAAATTTATGGAATCAATAATTGCCGAGGCAGTTCGTAGCCACCTTGAAAAGCATAAATTAATCAACGAATCTCAGCATGGTTTTACAAAGGGGCGTTCCTGCCTTACGAATTTGTTAATTTTTTTTTTCACTAAGGTATTTGAGGAGGTAGATCATGGTAATGAATATGATATTGTGTATATGGACTTCAGTAAGGCTTTTGACAGGGTCCCACATCAGAGACTATTGAGGAAAATTAAGGCACATGGAATAGGAGGAGAAATTTTTTCCTGGATAGAGGCATGGTTGACAAATAGGCAGCAGAGAGTTTGCATAAATGGGGAGAAATCAGAGTGGGGAAGCGTCACGAGCGGTGTTCCACAGGGGTCAGTGTTGGGCCCCCTTCTGTTCACAATATACATAAACGACATAGATGAGGGCATAAAGAGCGACATCAGCAAGTTTGCCGATGACACCAAAATAGGCCGTCGAATTCATTCTGACGAGGACATTAGAGCACTCCAGGAAGATTTGAGTAGGCTGATGCAGTGGTCGGAGAGGTGGCAGATGCAGTTTAATGTGGACAAGTACAGAGTTCTAAATGTTGGACAGGACAATAACCATGCCACATATAAACTAAATAATGTAGATCTTAATATTACGGATTGCGAAAAAGATTTAGGAGTTCTGGTTAGCAGTAATCTGAAACCAAGACAGCAGTGCATAAGTGTTCGCAATAAAGCTAATAGAATCCTTGGCTTTATATCAAGAAGCATAAATAATAGGAGTTCTCAGGTTGTTCTTTAACTCTATACATCCTTGGTTAGGCCTCATTTAGATTATGCTGCACAGTTTTGGTCACCGTATTACAGAATGGATATAAATGCTCTGGAAAATGTACAAAGGAGGATGACAAAGTTGATCCCATGTATCAGAAACCTTCCCTATGAGGATAGACTAAGGGCCCTGAATCTGCACTCTCTAGAAAGACGTAGAATTAGGGGGGATATGATTGAAGTGTATAAATGGAAGACATGAATAAATAAAGGGGATGTAAATAGTGTGCTGAAAATATCTAGCCTAGACAGGACTCGCAGCAATGGTTTTAAGTTGGAAAAATTCAGATTCAGGAAGGATATAGGAAAGTACTGCTTTGGTAATAGAGTTGTGGATGAGTGGAACAAACTCCCAAGCCAGAACGTTGTGTAGCTTTAAAAATAGGTTGGATAAATACATGAGTGGGTGTGGGTGGGTGTGAGTTGGACCTGATTAGCTTGTGCTACCAGGACGGTTGCCGTGTTCCTCCCTTAAGTCAAGGTGACCTGACCTGACTAGGTTGGGTGCATTGGCTTAAGCCGGTAGGAGACTTGGACCTGCCTCGCATGGGCCAGTAGGCCTGTTGCAGTGTTCCTTCGTTCTTATGTTCTAAGAGGAGGACTAAGAGGAGGACGAAGAGGACGAAGAGGACGAAGAGGAGGACGAAGAGGAGGACGAAGAGGAGGGTGGTTGTGATGTTCAGGAAATAAGAAACTCTTCTGACTCAGGTCTTTGTCAGGAGATGCCTCACTCACTAAATAAACCACTGGTGTACCAGTGTTGGGATCAGTTAATAAACCAGTGTTGGTTATCAGTTAAACCACTGTCGTACCAGTGTTGTGTATCAATAATTCAGTGTTAACATACCAGTGTTATATACTAGCAGTTAAGCAACCACTGATTAGCTTAACTGCCTCCACGTGACAGCTATTTCTAAATTTTGATTTAGGAAGGATATAGGAAAGCTTTGGTTTGGCAATAGTTGTGTGGATAAGTGGAACAAACTCCCGAGTAACGTTACTGAAACTAAAACGTTGTGTTTTAAAAATAGGTTAGATAAATACATGAGTGGGTGTGGGCGAGTGAGAGTTGGACCTGACTGGGTTGGACCAGTAGGTGACTTGGACATGCCTAGCATGGGCCAGTAGGTGAATTGGACATGCCTAGCATGTGTCAGTAGGTGACTTGGATATGCCTAGCATGGGCCAGTAGGTGACTTGGACATGCCTAGCAAGTGCCAGTAGGTGACTTGGATATGCCTAGCATGGGCCAGTAGGTGACTCGGACATGCCTAGCATGGGCCAGTAGGCCTGCTACAATGTTCCTTCCTTATGTAAAGATTAAGACATGTGCTTCAAGTTTCTCCTACGTATGGACTGATGAAGCCACTGTGTGGCGAAACGTTTCCTCAAAGATACCCAAGAGTTGCACATGTGTCTAATTTATCATCTTTAGTGATGAAACGTTTTGCCTACACAGTAGGCTTCTTCAGTCAAATATAGAGGCAGCAGTAGCAATCAAATAAAGATAATGTAATCAGTCCATCAGCCATGGTCTGAAACGATATTGTTCCAGACCACAGAACTGAACTCTTCTCCAGGCTGAGGGACTGACCACCTCAAATATCTTTTCCCCAAGGTCAATGGACTGATTACATCATCTTTATTTCATTACCACTGTTGCCTCTATAATTGACTGAAGAAGGTTACTGTGTAGATGAAACACTTCATCAATAAAGATACCCAACTGTAGCACATGTGTGTTAATCTTCAACCTGTCGGTATATTATACCATTTTCAACAATTCTTATGTAAAGCTTGACTTGACGGCTACGTACCGTGCATTTCCTTGCACAGGCAGAATGCGTCACCACTAGCCGGTTTCAGAGGCCGATGACTGAGCTCATGCGCCTTACGCCCACAACCTGACTTCCAAATACACAGTTCCTTTTCCTTACGCCCACAACCTGACTTCCAAATACACCGTTCCTTTTCCTTACGCCCACAACCTGACTTCCAAATACACCGTTCCTTTTCCTTACGCCCACAACCTGACTTCCAAATACACCGTTCCTTTTCCTTACGCCCACAACCTGACTTCCAAATACACCGTTCCTTTTCCTTACGCCCACAACCTGACTTCCAAATACACCGTTCCTTTTCCAACTAGTTACAGGGAACATAAGAAGAGGCAAGACAGGTTAAGAATGAAGAAACAAAGGAAAGGAGCAGCACTGCAGTAGGCCTACTGGTCCATGCTAGGCAGGTCCTAGTCACCTACTGGCCCAAACCAATCAAGCCCAGCAAGTGACAGGGCCAGGAGCTGAGGCTCAACCCCTATAACCATAAATGAGTGCAAATTAGATGAAAATACACGCACACAAAATAGGCAAGTGTCTTACGACAAGAGTCTTTGAAACCAGTAACACACACACACACACACACACACACACACACACACACACACACACACACACACGTCTTAATCTTCAACTTGTCGGTATTTTATACTATTTTCAACAATACTGTCAGACACTGCAGGACAATGGTATCTTGGTACACAGGATTCCAGAAGGACCTGCCTTCTTACTTCTACGAGACTTCGAGATCTCCCACCTCACCTTCGACAGTATATAAGACTCCGTTCTCATGCTTCAGCTTCATATCGTTCCATGGAGCTGAAGTCTTCTCCAGGCTGAGGGACTGACCACCTCAAATACTTTTTCCCAAAGGTTTATGGACTTATTACATCATCTTTATTTCATTACTACTGTTGCCTCTGTATTTGACTGAAGAAGACTACTGTGTGGGCGAAAAGTTTCATCAATAAAGATACCCAACTGTTGCACATTTGTGTAAGAAAGGTATAAAATACCGACAATATGAAAGTTAAGACACATGTGCAACATCTGGATATCTGTATTGTAGACGTTTCGCCATCCAGTGGCTTTATCAATACAGATTCTAGGACATAATAGGAAGACAGTAGAACTATATATAGTTCTACTGTCTTCCTATTATGTCCTAGAATCTGTATTGATAAAGCCACTGGATGGCGAAACGTCTACAATAAAGATATCCAGATGTTGCACATGTGTCTTAACTTTCATGTTGCACATTTATCTTAATCTTCATCTCTGTATTAGGACTGAAGAAGCTATTCGTGGCGAAACGTTGCCTTTAATGTACTGCAGTGTACATAAGTGTCTTTTTCCACACCTTAGGAATAGCCTAACCTGCTCAACCGGAACTGCAACTGATGCACAGTAGTTGGCAACAGTGAATCATGTGAAGACACGCAGGTGTTGCCAACACACATATATAGCTGACATTTTCTCACCAGGAGGGAATTCAAGACATCGCTGACACCATGTTACCGATATTAAACTTTTCCACAAGACAAAGCATTATTATGACGTAGAGTGTAAGCTGGATAAGATAAAGTAATGTTATCAGCATGACAGAGTCGAGCAGAGACAATATATGAGCACAATGATCGTGGTTTGTTTCTTGATAACCACAAGTCTTGTCTCTTCTTACTTCATATTGTCAACTTAAACAATTGTGAACATCAAAATGGTATACAATACCGAGAGGTATTGTACACTCTACGTCATAATAATGCTTTGTCTTGTGGAAAAGTTGTGTGTGTGCAGATAAATGGTTTAGAGAACCGACAACTTGATAAATTAGACACATGTGCAACAACTGGTTATCTTCACTGAGGAAACGTCTCGCCACACAGTGGCTTTATCAGTCCTCTACAAAGAACAGTGAACATCAGAGTTTCAGGTAATCAGTCGATGATTACATCGACTCCAGACTGAGGGACTGATTACCTCAAACTACTACTCTTATTCCACCTTTCTCTGCACTGGACTGAAGAAGCCACTGTGTGGCGAAACGTTTCCAGAATAAAGATACCCAAATGTTGCAAGCGTCTCATTTATCAACAAAAATTATTTGCCCAACCCATTTTCAACGTTACACCAAGCAATAAGCTGAGATTCGTGAACAACCAATACGGTTTCTAAACTAGAAAAAGTTAAACTTGGTTGAATGGTGTAAGATGAAAGATTTTACCGCCAGTTATTACTGGCGGTAAAAAAAAAAAGTAAAAAAAAAAAAAAAAAAAAAAAAAAAAAAAACTCGACATTTTCGCCAGCTATGAACGCCTTGCCAGTGCACAATATTTCAGCCTAACTTATACAAGTGTCTCAAAGTGTCATTATTGGTTTAATATCTATTTTTAAGGATTTTGCTACCCATTCATCATTTTCCTTGATGTTATGACAGCATTTCTTTAAGATAAGATCTTCCAACGTGGTTATCCACATGGCTCTGCCACTACTCTGCCGTTATATCTGGTGTTTGTGGGTTTTGTGAGCTGTTCCAAATTTTATTTCTTAGTTTCGTCAATATTTGATTAAAGAGGGAGAGTGTGTGTGTGTGTGTGTGTGTGTGTGTGTGTGTGTGTGTGTGTGTGTGTGTGTGAGCGCGCGCACATGCATGCAAGCAGAAGAGTTGGGTGGAAGAACTGAACCTGGACTAAATCCAAGGAATTATGAACTGGATGGAATATGACTGTCTTCCACTGTTGAATGTACAGAGAACCTTCATTGCTCGTAAAAATTCAGCCAAGCACCTAAACTAATGGGAACACATGAAGTTCCCGTAACTGTACTCCCTGGAATGTAGGCGAGAAATATACATCATAATTTATATTTGTAAAATCCTGGAGGGACTGATTGCAAATCTGAAGATCAGAATTACTCCCTATAAGAGAATGATGCTCGACTGATGGTGCAAAATACCATCAATGAAAACAAGAGTGCATAATTGCTAACACACTCATAGCTGTGTTCAGAGAGAGAGAGAGAGAGAGAGAGAGAGAGAGAGAGAGAGAGAGAGAGAGAGAGAGAGAGAGAGAGAGAGAGAGAGAGAGAGAGAGAGAGAGGAGGTAATTTCCTCGAGCTAGTCCCTGATGCAGCTAGCATCAACAGCCTGGTTTAATCATGCCATCAACCAGAGGCCTGGTAAGGCACCGGGTCGAGGGATGGCGACCACTACCTTTATCACCATTAATACTACCGTCAACACCATCTTCATCACCATCACTACCAATACTAGCACCTGTATCCCCACCAATACTAGCACCTGTATCCCCACCAATACTACCCCCCCCCCCTCCCACCTTCACCATCACCGAAAATACTACCACCACCATCTTTGCTACCACCATTACCATTTTGGTACTTGTCGTCCACTTGACGACAACCACCAGCACCAGCACCACTGCTGCTGTTTTACCGGTTCTACAGGCGCACCTGCTCAGCCCACAACCCCCTTCCCTTACCCACCTGCCTCACCCACAACCCCCTTCTCTTACCACCTGCCTCACCCACAACCCCCTTCCCTTACCCAGCTGCCTCACCCACAACCCCCTTCCCTTACCCAACTGCCTCACCCACAACCCCCTTCCCTTATCCAACTGCCTCACCCACAACCCCCTTCCCTTACCCAACTGCCTCACCCACAACCCCCTTCACTTACCCAACTGCCTCACCCACAACCCCCTTCCTTACCAACCTGCCTCACCCACAACCATCTTCTCTTACCCACTTGCCTCACCCACAACCACCTTCCCTTACCTACCTGCCTCACCCACAACCACCTTCCCTTACCTACCTGCCTCACCCACAACCCCCTTCACTTACCCAACTGCCTCACCCACAACCCCCTTCCCTTACCAACCTGCCTCACCCACAACCCCCTTCCTTACCAACCTGCCTCACCCACAACCACCTTCCCTTACCCAACTGCCTCACCACAACCACCTTCCCTTACCCACCTGCCTCACCTACAACCCCCTTCCCTTACCCACCTGCCTCACCCACAACCACCTTCCCTTACCCAACTGCCTCACCCACAACCACCTTCCCTTACCCAACTGCCTCACCCACAACCACCTTCCCTTACCCACCTGCCTCACCCACAACCACCTTCTCTTACCCACCTGCCTCACCCCCAACCACCTTCCCTTACCCACCTGCCTCACCCCCAACCACCTTCCCTTACCCACCTGCCTCACCCCCAACCACCTTCCCTTACCCACTTGCCTCACCCACAACCACCTTCCCTTACCTACCTGCCTCACCCACAACCACCTTCCCTTACCCACCTGCCTCACCCACAACCACCATCTGGAAAAACCAGACTCACCAGCTCTACCTGCACTCGAGAACTGCAACACTCGGAGAAAAACTAGTAAGTTCCTCGTGTCAGCTGACACAACCTCAGATCACAGTAGATTACTTGTAAGAACATAAGAAAGGAGGAACACTGCAACAGGCCTACTGACCCATGCGAGGCAGGTCCAAGTCTCCTACCAGCTTAAGCCAATGCTCCAACCTAGTCAGGTCAGGTCACATTCACTTAAGGAAGGAGCACGGCATCTGACCTAGTAACACAAGCTAGTCGGGTCCAACTCACACCCACTCATGCATTTATCTAACCTATTTTTAAAACTACACAACGTTTTAGCTTCTATGACGGTACTAGGGAGTTTGTTCCACTCATCCACAACTCTATTACCAAACCAGTGTTTTCCTATATCCTTCCTGAATCGGAATTTTTCCAATTTAAAACCATTGCTGCGAGTCCTGTCTTGGCTAGATATTTTTAGCACGCTATTTCCATCCCTTTCATTTATTCCTGTTTTCCATTTATACACCTCAATCATATCCCCCCTAATTCTACGCCTTTCTAGAGCGCCAATTCAGGGTCCTCAGTCTATCCTCACAGGAAAGATTTCTGTGAGCATTTATATCCATTCTGTAATACGGTGACCAAAACTGTGCAACATAATCTAAATGAGGCCTAACTAAGGATATATGAAGTTGAAGAACAACCTGAGGATTTCTATTATTTATGCTTCTTGATATGAAGCCAAGGATTCTGTTAGCTTTATTGCGAACACTTATGCACTGTTGACTTGGTTTTAGATTACTACTAACCAGAACTCCCATATCCTTTTTCGCAAATAGTAATATTAAGATCTACATTTAGTTTATATGTGGCATGGTTATTTTCCTGTCCAATGTTTAGAACTTTGCATTTGTCTATGTTAAACTGCATCTGCCACTTCACCGACCACTGCATCAGTTTATTCAAATCTTCATGGAGTGCTCTAATGTCCTCGTCCGAATGAATTCGACTGCCTATTTTGGTGTCATCGGCAAACTTGCTTATATCGCTATTTATTCCCTCATCTATGTCGTTTATGTAGATCGTGAACAACAATGGGCCCAACACTGACCCCTGTGGAACACCGCTCGTGACGCTTCCCCTGTCTGATTTCTCCCCATTTATGCAAACTCCCTGCTGCCTATTTGTCAACCATGCCTCTATTCAGGAAAAAATTTCTCCCCCTATTCCGTGAGCCTTAATTTTCCTCAACAGTCTCTAATGTGGGACTCTATCAAAAGCCTTACTGAAGTCTATATACACAATATATTCATTACCACGATCTACCTCCTCAAATACCTTAGTAAAAAATGTTAATAAATTCGTAAGGCAGGAATGGCCTTTTGTAAAACCGTGTTGAGGTTCGTTGATTAATTTATGCTTTTCAAGATGGCTACGAATTGCCTCGGGAATTATTGATTCCATAAATTTTCCCGCTATGGACCTGTCACCCGCTTACCTCACCTTACCTCAGATCACAGTAGATTACTTGCATACAATCTTACCTAAGACCATAGTAGATTACTTGTAAACATCCTTACCCAAGATCACAGTAGATTACTTGTAAACAACCTTACCTCAGACCACAGTAGAGCCCCGACTTAGGAACGCCCTGTCTTCCCAATATTTCAACTTAAAAACACGTCATCGTAATCACGAAACAATTATCCTCTAGAAATTTATAGTAAAGCAAAACTTGTTCTTAACTGCAGATCGGCATTAACAAAAACTGAAGTGAGATGGGGGGTGCACAATAAACAGTGAAAACAGGGACACTGTGGCCACCATAAGAGAACATTGTATCAACATTCATGGCCCCAGACAACTCAACATCTTACCAGAAGATATCAGAAACAAAAGCAGGAACACCGTTGGCCCCATAAGAGAACATTGTATCAACATCCATGCCTCCAGATTATTCAACATCTTATCAGACGATATCGGAAACACTGCTGGGACAAATGTGGAAGTCTTCAAGAGAAAACTGGATATGTATCTCCACCATGTGCCAGATTAACCAGGCTATGAGGGATATGTGGGCAGCGAACCACTAGCAAGAACAGCCTAGTTGACCAGGCTAGCACCAGGCGAGCCTGGCACAGGGCCGAGCTTCGGGCCCTGTGCCAGGCAGCAACTATTTTCTCGATATTATGTCTTTTGAACCTCCTTCGTAAGTTGAATGACGTCACCCATACAAGTATGGAAGACGTCATCCAACGACGGGAAATACGACGTCATCCATACAAGTATGGATGACGTCATATTTCCTTGTTACCCGCTTGATCAACCAGACTGAAGCTACCCGCAGTCACACGAGGAAGCCAGCTGATAAAAAGACAAGTGTGAGAGCAAGAATTGTAACATAACCAACTGGAGGGCAATACCCTCGTGCAGACAGTACAATCACCCCAACAATGTTAGCTGATGACTACTTGTTGATGGTTCCAGGGGTCATCACCCCTGTGGTCCGCTCCCACACCGGTCCTCATGTTCAAGGTTTCTTGCTTAAAGAAACTGACACCACCCTTACCTTTGTTTGATCAAATGATTTCCTCCCATTCCCCAAGCGCTGTATGACACGTACGGTTTTAGCGCTTTCCCATGATGATAATGCTTGAGACCCAACATTACGTAGAGTTGCAGAACTGTATTTCTGCGTTTACGGTATCCTCGTTATCCCACTGAAGTCTTCTAGCTCAGACTGACACGTCTCAACAATATGTACGTAACTCACGACTTGCGAAATCGCAATAACACGGCTTCAAACCCCATTCGACCGTTCTGAGAGTTATGTGACCCGTCCTCGCAAGAGAGAGAGAACTGGGTCAGCTTTGAAAGCCAGTTCCTGATCAGCCGGGCTGTAATGCCTACGTTGGACCAAGTGCTGCTAGCACCAACAGCCTGACTGACTGGACCTTCAACCAGGAGGCCTTGTCTGGGACTAGGCCAATGACCCCCGACATCAACTACAGGTAGACTACATGTAATGTTAACTACTAAACACGTCAATTACCTCAAAATACTTTTTATCAGAAGGAAGATTTAGTTTAGTTTAATGTGGTATGTTAGAAAAGCCTCCTACCACGCCTGCTGACCCAACTATGGCACACTAGGCACAACCAAAATATCGGAATGTAAATGTCAAAATTAGCAATGCAAAGCTGGACCCGGGGTCCACACGACAAAAAATCTAAAGCCTCCCTCCCCCTCTCCAAGCAACACATGAAGTAAAACAAACAAGCTCTGACATGCGCCTGGTATACCACCACATTAATATACACACTCATGCACACACACGTTCGTCAACATCTCTTTTTTAATTTAGTCTCCCGCCCTCCCGAGGATGTGAGGGGGGGGGGGGCAAGTATACTGGGTGGTCACATCCTGTAGTGATCTGGTCTAAGCTTCATTTACACAAAAACATTCAGAACAAATGTATATAAACATAAAAAAAACTGACAGGCATTTATATTAAAAGTTTTACATTCTGTCGACAAATCTCACACACTGAAGACTGAGCGTGTTGAACCAGCGGCTTCACAGTCAATAAGTTTACATAACTAGCGGTCTCGGTCTCGGTCTCGGTCTCGGTCTCGGTCTCGGTCTCTCTCCCCCCCCCCCCTCAGCATCAGGGATATCCTCCAGCAGGTATGTACGACATACTAAACAATCACTCTGGAAAGATACATAAGCACACCTCACCCTAAACTGCTATTTTGTTTTTAGTGTGAGAAAACATGTATTTTTTTTAGCGGGTGGACCTGTAAGGTAGCGGAAGGCTTGGCTCGAGACCACAACCTCCACATATAGGTCTACCTGGGGGGCGTTCTGGGGGGTCAACGCCCCCGCGGCCCAGTCCTTGACCAGGCATCCGCCTCAAATGTATTCCCAGTTCTACTAACAAAATACCACCATCCATGAAAGAGGTCTAAATAACGGTGACTTGTTTTATCTAGATTTGTAATAACACCTGGGGCTGCGGGGGCGTTGACCCCCGCAGCACCCTCCATGTGTACCCGGAGTCAATTCAACATACTTCTGACGGTCAATAAGAAGGAACAAGACAAGTTCTTTTAGTCAGCTCTTGGTTATGTGTAAATGAGACACTTAAGTGATGTGAAGTAACTTTACTGTGGAAACGTTTCGCCCATCATTCAATTGTCAACGGATTGACAACGTTCCTGATGAGCAAAACGTTTTTCAATATAAAGTTACCTAAGATGAAATGTTTCATGTATACAGTAAGCTTCTTCAGTCATATACAAAGGGAGCAGGTGTAGTACTGAAATAAAGCTGATGTAATCAGTCCATCGACCTTGGGGAAGAAGTATTTGAGGTGGTCAGTCCCTCCTCAGCCAGGCTGAGGAGGGACTTTTTCTCCAAGGTTGAGGGACTGATTACATCATCTTTATTTCACTACTACACCTGCTACCTCTGTATCTGACTGAAGAAGCCTACTGTGTAGGCGAAACATTTCATCTATAAAGACACCTAACTGTTGCACATATGTCTTAATTTTCAGCTTGGGGGTATTTTATACCATTTTCAACAACGTTGGACGAGTATTCCTTGATGAGCCAGGTTGAGCCTAGGCTGGACTGCCAGCACCACTAAGTATGAGACTGACTCAGCAGGTCGTTCACCAGGCCTGCTCTCACACCCGGCCGCAGGGGCCATCATCCTCACCACCTTTAACACCTAACATGGTGCTGGTGAGAGGCTTCTGATCTAGGAAATTAAATCTGTGCTCTTATTCCCTGAATCAAACTTGTATGCCTTCCGTCCCCCCACAGGCGCTGTATAATCCCTATGGGTTTAGTGCTCCCCATAATAATACAAAAGCAACAGGTACAGTAGGTAGGAAGGAAATTAAAATCACCGAGAGAGGCAAGGAGGGAGAAGGTATAGAAATAGGAAGGGAAAAAGGAACGTATGAAGGGACAGAAGGAAAAAAGGGAGGGAGATAGGAAGGAAGGAACAGGAGTGTGGCGGGGTGAGAGGGTAAGATGGAACATAGGGAGATAGGAAGGATTAGGAGGAGAGAGGAAGGTAGAAAGAGAGGGATGTAGGAACAAAGAGAGGTGAATAGGGAGGTAGGAACATGGAGAGAGGTAGGGAGAGAAGGTGGCAAGGATGAAGGATGAATAGATGAAGGGAGGTAATAAATATTCAAAGCTTTCCTTGCCTCCTCACTTTGCCCAATACCAACAGCCTGCTTGTTCAACACCAACAGTTAGGCCAGGAAGCACGTTTCAATGTTGACTGTGATTATATGCGAGTTAGTGGACTGGTGTCAGCATTTGCATAATACAAGATTATATGTATAGCGGGACCAGGCTGCCTCGTACACGTGCAGAGGGGAGAGTTAGGGAGGTGCAGTGGAGAACTGAGAAGGGAAATGGAGAGACTGGACGAAAGGTGAGAAGTCGAGAGGAGAGGGAGAGGAGACACAGAGGAAGAGAAGTAACAGGAGAGGGAAAGGTGGCATGCTACTCTCTCCAAATGTTTCGCATTCTTACATTTATCAAAGACATAAATCACTAGGACCACAATGGAAATAAATCAGTCTGACCTTTCTGGGTTATCCTGATGGGTAATTTACACTATGTATGATAACTGTACTTATGTGTACCCGTGCCTAAATAAACTTACTTATTTTCTTGATCTATACTAGTGTGTGTACGAGAGTGAAGAGTGTCATCCCCGAAAACAGCAAAGTCTCCCTCCATGCTGATGTAAACATAGACTGTGTGTGGGGCACAAAACAATTTAGGAAACACGGACCCGGGGGTAAACTTGAGGGAACATCTTACGTTTAACTAAACTCAATACCGTAATAATAATAATAATAATAATATTTATTTTTGAAAGTACTTGGTACAACTTATACAGAGCTAGGCGACATCGATGATATACTATATAGAAAGCCCCTGGTTATGCAGAGCATTTCCTACAACTTAGGTTAATCTTGTCCCTAGGACGCAACCCACACCAGTCGACTGTTCACCCTAGGTGAACAGGGACAGCAGGTGTCTTCAGGAAACATGCCCAATGTTTTTACCCTTATCGGGGATCGAACCACGAACACACAATGTGCGAGTCGAGTGCGCTACCAACCGAGCTACGGGACATCGTTACTCTCACAACTTCAACAAGGGAAAACTGTATGCAGGAACACTGATAAGTTTCCTGGACTTGTGAATGATCAGCCAGGCTTTGGTGCCTACGTCTGACTGTGAGCTGCAATCACAATCAGCTCGAAGCAGAACTAGTTTACATCCGGGCAGCAGGGGCGATGAACACCGTTCAACATAGTTGAGTACTTAATAATAACCCACACGGAGACCACTTAATCTTCTGTATCCATGTGGGTTATTACCAATCATTACCAAGTGGTCACAGGCGCCTGGGGATCACTTCTCAAGTGAATATCCAGATAAAACTGTACAATGAACTCTGGACACATCATTAGGTTAACACAAGATGTATATGTTTCTCTCAGCTACCTCCTCCTGCCTCCTCGCACCACTGATGAAGAGCTCTTGACCCAAGGAATGGAGTTACCTTCCCTTTCCTCGGATTCAATCATGATTACTTCCCTTTCCCTAGGCGCTGTATGAAGCCTATGGGTAAAGTACTTGTGAAACATAATATAAACACTGCTTCTCCCACTACAGTCGCCCACAGCTACACTCAGGCATGTGACGCCCGCCGCCCACGTCAGGTGTCTAATCCAACACCGCCCAGGATCATCCCCCGTCAAGGGCAGGTAAATAACACAGGTGCCCAGTAACTGGGTAATCAAAGCTTCTGGTTCAAAAATGAAAGGTTGAGCACCAGGCAGCGGGGGCGCTGACCCCCGAAACACCCTCCAGGTAAGTAGTCTCCTCATAATTTTACACCCTTATGCCCCTGTTCACCCAGCAGCAATAATAGGTACTTATGAAAAAAACATTAAAAAATATGAACAAAACAAACACGTGAGCGATTTCGTGCGCTTACACATACATCTTCGGAGGAAGGTGGGCGCATGTCATTGCATTAAAGCACTCACCTGTTTTTATTCTTACTAAATTTATTTAAGTACAGGTACACATAGGTACAATTATAATACATAGTGTAAATTACCTAGGATAACCTCAAAAATTCGAAGTGACTTCCTCATAGGTACCTATGTCTTAGTCGACTCAAGAAATATGTTATAATGTGACTATGGAGGACTTAGCCTACAACGTGGGGGGGTAGAGGGAGAGGGGAAGTCCCCCCCCCCCCTTGAGCAACTTACACACTGGCTGAAAAAATTCATATGTTGGATAAAACTGACGAGCACACTGCGCTACTAGCACCAACTTGATCAATTATGCTATCAACCAGGAGGTCTGGTCTGGGACCGGGCCACGGGGGCCATGCACACTGGAATAGACTACGGGTAAATTAAACATAATCCAGGTAAACTCGCACTATTAACCACATGGTGGAAACATTGTGGATATAACTGTTTACCTGTCACTTCACACAGGATGATATACCTTTACCTTTGATCAGTTCAGAGAGTTTTTGTTTTTACTCCCGGAGCCCGGCCATGGGCCAAGCTCGTCAAGTGCTAGTCTGGTCAACCAGGCTGTTGGTGCAGTCCCACATATCCATCACAGCGTGGTTGATCTGGCATCTGGTGAAGCTACTTGTCCAGTTTCCCCCTTGAAGACTTGTACACTTGTCCCAGCAATGTTTCTGATATCTTCTGCAAAGATGTTGAATAGTCTGGGACCACGAATGTTGATACAATGTTCCCTCACTCTGCTCACTGCACTCCAGTTTTTCACCGAGCTTATCTTGCACTGTGTGTGTGTGTGTGTATAAAACACACACACACACACACACACACATTATATATATATATATATATATATATATATATATATATATATATATATATATGTCAGTTTGAGATGGTACATTTCAACAGATATTCAAAAATGTTTTATGTATTCCACTATGGGTTTAGCAGCTAAATTATGTAAAAAGTTCACACGAAAGTAGAGAGGGTGAGGGAGGGACTGTGGGGGAAGGGGATTAGAAAGGTATTGTGGGGGAACGGGATTTGGGAGGGATTGTGGGGGAAGGGGATGAAAAGGAACGAGTTTGAGGGAAGGGAGGCAGGTTGCCAACATAACAAGGCCATGTGCACAAATACTCCAGGTAGTGGTGGCCCTGATTGCTTTGACCTGGCGGCGGGGTATCCCCACATCTCCGTGTGTGCCCAGAGTAAACAATGACGGTGGCCTGGGTGATCACTCTTGCCTCAAAGTTGCGCACAAAGTGTGGCACCAGTACAAATATTTTCCCAGCAATGGTGTATACCACCACACTTGCCTTCCCCTCTGCGCCATTGCTGTCATCACCACTACCATACATATTTCTCAAGGACACCAATGGAAATAAGTCACTTTGACTTTTCTGGGGGGTTATGCTAGTTAATTTACACTGTGTATGATCACTGTACTTATGTGTACCTGTGCATAAATAAACTTACTTCTTATGAGACTCTAGTATAGTCAGTCAGGTAGTGGTATACCCTCCCTCTCATTACCACCACAGCACGGACGGTCAACAACCTTTAAACCTTATTCTCACTCCTCTACTCTAGCCTATTCCTTCACTCTCTCCATCTTAACCTATTATTTCGCTATCTAGTTTAACCGATATTTCACTCTCCTTCAATTTAACCTATCACGCCTCTAGCCTAGCCTATTCGTTCCCTTTATCTGTACCAAAGAGGAGGAGGAGGAGGAGGAAGAGGAAGGATAGGGATGGAATGAAATAGGTGAAGGTGTGGTGGTAAAGGAGGAGAGGGCTAATAAATAAATGGCACAGCCATTTTGCTGCTTGGTAATGGGTTTATGTGGATTTTATTTTAGGAGACCATGGCGTATACCGCAGTGTTTCAAGTTTTGTCTCAACTTACCCTTAAAGTGTTCAATTTTGCGACAATATAGTGTTGTAGAGTGTAGCCTTGCTGTTGTGTACAAGAGTGTTTTATAGTGTAGCTCTGATGTTGTGTACAAGAGTGTTTTAGTGTAGTTCTGCTGTTGCGTACCAGTGTGTTATAGAGTGCAGCCTTGCTTGTATGTACTGTACACACACACTTCATAATATGGAGATCTGATACAAGGCGATCTGTCACTATAAATGTTAGCTATTGATGCTGCCACTCTCTCTACCAATACTGTTGTGCTTGACACACAATATTTCACTTTGGTGGATAATGTACATTCCAATTTGTGTTTGCACTCTCCCACTTTCTTCAAACTAACCGGCAAGTTCTTTTCAAGACGGCGAGTTTGGACAATCTAAAATGATATTCAGTAATTCTTTGATTTAGGTTAAGACAAGGTCTTTACACGATGTGGCGTGACCTCTCCTCCCTCCCTCCCCACCTTACTCTAATGTATATTTAAATACTTTTCTGATTTTTTTTCGCTTTTCTCTAGATTTAATAAAGCTCAATTCTGAACGGAAAGCATTCTAAAATAAAGACACGTGTGTGTGTGTGTGTGTGTGTGTGTGTGTGTGTGTGTGTGTGTGTGTGTGTGTGTGTGTTTGTGTGTTGATTGTCGTGTTTGTCTACCTGGAGGGCACTGCGGGGATCAACGCCTCCGCGGCCCGGTCCATGACCAGGCCTCTTAGTGGAACAGAGCCTGATCAACGAGGATGTTACTGCTGGCCGCACGCAGTCCAACGTAGGAACCACAGCCCGGCTGATCTGGCACTGACTTTAGGTATGTGTCCAGCTCCCTCTTGAAGACAACCGGGGGTGTATTGGTAATTCCCCTTATGGCTGGTTATCTGGAGTTATGAATTAACACAGCATGCGGATATTCATCTTTGGGATTAACATTTCTCTCAATACAAACATCTCTCGCCTGTGTCCAACTGATATTTGTCTCGTTTCACTGCATTATTTTTTCTGTGGTCCAGAGACAAACTTGGTGTACACTGCCTTGATGAAGTGCTGTGTCCTTGATGATATACTGTGTGCTTGATGATGTGCTGAGCCCTAGATGTGGTGTCCTTGATCTGCTGTGACCTTGATGGATACCACGCTCATACACATTCAAGTACCATGGTTCGCGACGGCTGTAACAGCTACAGCATGTCTGTGTCAGACGAGACAAAGATAACGGGAAGTGGGGTACGTCAACGTCACGGTACACGAGTACCATGCGCCTCCTTTCTACTTACCTTCCTCCCTCCCTCCTACTCCTATTCCTCCTCCTGAAGCCCTATGTACAAACATCAAGGCGTCCTTGAGTCTACTACGACGCTAGCTGTGCAGCTAGTTTATTGCGCGCCCGCAGCTCATCCCGGGAGCGGTAGCGCAAAACAGATTACAAGGTCACACAGGATCTCCGTCAGACCCCACTGATCATTATTACATCATTAGGAATAACAGCCGGTTTGTATTTTACAGTTTATTCATACAATCGTTGTACACAGTACGGTAAGAAATATAATTTAAAAAAAGATCTTATACGCTAGTAGACACTGTACCTCTGGTAAACTGTACATATGATAAACTGTACCCATGGTAACAATACATCTGATGAGTTTCGAGAGTCTTACTATTCTCGGAGCCCGGCCATGGGCCAGGCTCGTCTGGTGCTAGCCTGGTCAAACTAGGCTGTTGCTGCTGGACGCCCGCTGCCCCACATATCCATCACAGTCAGAGTGATCTGGCACCTGGTGAAGATACTTGTCCAATTTTCTCTTGAAGACTTCTACATTTGTTCCAGCAGTGTTTCTGATATCCTCTGGTAGGATGTTGAATAGTCTGGGGCCACGAATGTTGATACAGCGTTCTCTTATTGTGCCCACCGCACCCCTGCTTTTCATTGGGTTTATTTTGCACTTTCTCCTATATCTCTCGCTCCAGCATGTTATGGCAGTGTACAGATTTGGGACCAGGGCCTCGAGTACTTTCCAGGTATATCATCATGTATCTCTTTCTCCTCCGCTCCAGTGAGTACATGTTCCAAGACTTGAAGGGGTTTCCAGTAATTTAAATGCTTTACTGGCTCTATGTGTGCCGTAAATGATCTCTGTATTCGTTCAAGCTCTGATATTTCTGCCATGAACGGGGTCAACACTGAGCAATATTCTAAATGAGGGAGCACTATTATCACTGTTATATCAAAGGTAAAAAACAGTGGCGTGTAGGGCCAAAGTAGAGAGAAAAATAGTGTAAGGTGATAGTGAGTCCTGGTAGAGCCTGTATACGGAAGGTCAGGTGGAGTCTACATGTGTTAGCAGTGGTGTTCTACATATAAATACCGCTTCCTTTACAATATTACACTTGCTAAGTGTAGTGTGTGGAATATTTACTTTAGCGAGTGTTGATTCTGACGTGTAGTGAGGGAAGGGGGGGTCCAACGCCTCAGGTGTGTACTCACCTGTGTGTGTGTGTGTGTGTGTGTGTGTGTGTGTGTGTGTGTGTGTGTGTGTGTGTGTGTGTGTGTGTGTGTGTGTGAGGGAGAGAGAGAGAGTCTAAGGTGTGCTGTAAGCCAAGTATGTATAACTTAGCTAAGGTTAGTCTATAACTTAGCTAAGGTTAGTCTATAACTTAGCCAAGGTTAGTGTATAACTGAGCCAAGGTCAGTATAAGTGAGCCAAAGTTAGTGTGTGAGCCAAGGCCATTGTAAGTGAGCCAGGGTCAGTGAGCCAAGGTCGCTGTGTAAGACAGGATCAGTATCAGTGAGCCAGGGTCAGTATATAATCAAACAAAGGTCAGTGGGCAAGTAAGTATATACATCAATGGAGAAAGTGTGTAAAAGTGGGCGCACCATCCTATCAGAAAACTAGACAAATAACAGCAAGTAAGAGTAACACCTCTCATGAACGTCTCATACATCCAGGAGGTTGAAGAAGCACACAAGACTTGATCAAAAAACTCTCAGACGTTACCATTATTATGCAGAATAGCGTAAAAACAACATTACGGACTGTCTCCTTGAGAGTAGCCTCCTCCAGATATGAATGTTTTCACAGGGTTCCTGCCGCTTTCAGAAACAGTGCTTGGAAAATCTTCAAATGTGAAGTGTGAGTTTTGTGGTTGAGCTGTTATGGTTAACTGGGATGTCATCAGATATCCTCATCAGCTTTTGATGTAGAAAATAATCATATTGAAGAAGATTTTTAGGTCAATACGGAGGGTGTGTGATATTGGAATGTTAAATATTTTCCATCCAAAAATTTACCTCCAGTCATTTTTTTTTTGGGGGGAGCGGCTGCGACAAACCTTCCTGTGATGACACACCCTCGGTGTTCACTTGACATTGACTAATGTGATTCTCTTCTGTTTCCAGACCAAACTAAAAGTGAAGGAATATCAATGGTAGACTGTAGCTACCTGTCAATAAGACACAATATGCAGTCTGGCATTTTACTGAGTAGACGTTTCGCCCACCAGGATGTTTATCACTTCTCAATTGATAAAGTCCCTGGTGGATGAAACTTCTCAATAAGATGCCATAAGCCGCATATTGTGAAGATGAAAGGAAGGATATCTGATGACATTTCAAGTGTTAATAAGTGCAGAAACTGCGAGTTGAAAGCTTGCAACATTGCTTCTGAAAGTGGCACGAACGTTGCAACAAGTGCACATCATCTTAGGATGACTACTTTCAAGGGGACATGCCTTTACCTTTGATGAATTTCGAGAGTCTTCTACACCCTATATCTTTTGTCTGTACAATATTCTTGAAAATAAAGGTAAAATTAAAGAACTTTCTGAAGCCTCACATGTACCGACCCATGTACAATATTTCCTATACAGAAATAACCCGCACATAGGAGAAAGAAGCTTATGACATCGTTTCGGTCCAACTAGTTAATGGTTCAAATCGGACCGAAACGTCGTGCTGGTTACTTGTGTATTGTTCCATTCAGGATATTGTACATTCCTGTTCTTCAGTATCTGCTAATTAGTGGGTAATATAGTGATCGCGTGTACAGCCAGTACATAACCCACAATACATCACATGATGTAATCTTTAATGTTTAACGAGGTTGACCTGTGAGCCAGCAGACGGCTGCTTATGACCAAAAGCTTCAGTATCAGGGGTCATCATACGACTAAGCTTCGTGTCGCTTGGTGCAGTTTCCTGAAGGATAAAATAGCAGTAGAATGCTGTGATGGTGGTCCTGACTCAGGTTTGTTTAGCACGGCCACTGATACAGTCTCAAGCATTGTAGCACCTGTCAGAAGTCCTCAGGATAAACAGCAGGATAATATAAAGACAAAGAGAGAGAGCTAGAGTAGAGCAAGCTTTCACTCACAGCTTGAAAAAGCTCACCTGTTAGCGGAGCTTTGTGTATTCAAGTTTTGCTGTGTCTTGTCTTTGTATTATTCTACTAGTCAGGATTTTGCCTTGCAAACACGCAAGATAGTTTGTTACCACTGCCACTGTGTTCACACTGTTATCTCCCACATTCGAACACCAACGAGCCAGATTATCATAACAATGGATCTTTTCGTAGTTTCCTCTCTTATAAAAAACAAAAAGGCACAATACCATGACTGGAACAACACACAAATAACCCGCACATGGAGAGAGAAGCTTATGAGAACGTTTGGTCCCACTTGCACCATTTACAAAGTCACACTAATAATAACTATATAGGGAATTAAAACGTAGTTTAATGACTCCTGGTTTTATAATGATATGGCAAGTCTCTTTAAAAAGCTTTTAGAATTCTTTATCTACTAACGATGTGCTGTAATGTCAGATAAGTTACACACAATTTAAAAAAGTGGGTATGATCAGGCCTTACAGCCCAAGAATAAGTATAACTGGTCGTACATAGTTATGAGGCCAGGAGCTATAATTCGACCACTATATACAACTGGGTGTGTGCATTCACATTATAGTCAATATAGCATTAATCACGCTCTAATAGCGATAGATATAATCTCTCACCCCTCCTTTGATGGATAAGTTGAAAGGATTGTGGTATCATTTAGGTTAAGATGGATATGCGGGTCAGCGGGCCACCAGCAGCAACAGCCTGGTTGACCTGGCAAGTACCAGACGAGCCTGGTCCATGGCCGGTCTTCGGAGGTAGAATGACTCTCGGGACTCATCAAAGGTATATAAAGGTATTTCATGGTGTGCACACTGCTGGCTATACTGCCATAGTACACAATTATTTTGTACACTACCATAACACAAGCACTGCTGAGTATACTACTAGTGTGCACATGGCCTCGCCGGTTACACTAACGGAGTACAGCAGCACAGCTAACAGCTTTACTGACAACACAACAAAGAGATTGGCTGACTGCCAGGTTACTGTACACAGACTGGCAGGTCGTTGTACGCGTACCATGTGTGATGCAGCCACGTGACAACCACCCACCACATCACTGACACAGGTAGTGGTGACAACCACCCACCACATCACTGACACAGGAAGTGGTGACAACCACCCACCACATCACTGACACAGGTAGTGGTGACAACCACCCACCACATCACTGACACAGGTAGTGGTGACAACCACCCACCACATCACTGACACAGGTAGTAGTAACAGCCACTCACCACATCACTGACACAGGTAGTGGTAACAACCACTCACTACATCAATGACACAGGTAGTGGTAATAACCACTCACCACATCACTGACACAGGTAGTAGTAACAACCACCCACCACATCACTGACACAGGTAGTGGTAACAACCACCCACCACATCACTGACACAGGTAGTGGTAACAACCACCCACCACATCACTGACACAGGTAGTGGTAACAACCACCCACCACATCACTGACACAGGTAGTGGTAACGACCACCCACATCACTGACACAGGTAGTGGTAACGACCACCCACCACATCACTGACACAGGTAGTGGTAACGACCACCCACCACATCACTGACACAGGTAGTGGTAACAACCACCCACCACATCACTCACACAGGTAGTGGTAACAACCACCCACCACATCACTGACACAGGTAGTGGTAACAACCACCCACCACATCACTGACACAGGTAGTGGTAACAACCACCCACCACATCACTGACACAGGTAGTGGTAACAACCACCCACCACATCACTGACACAGGTAGTGGTAACAACCACCCACCACATCACTGACACAGGTAGTGGTAACAACCACCCACCACATCACTGACACAGGTAGTGGTAACAACCACCCACCACATCACTGACACAGGTAGTGGTAACAACCACCCACCACATCACTCACACAGGTAGTGGTAACAACCACCCACCACATCACTCACACAGGTAGTGGTAACAACCACCCACCACATCACTCACACAGGTAGTGGTAACAACCACTCACCACATCACTGACACAGGTAGTAGTAACAACCACTCACTACATCACTGACACAGGTAGTAGTAACAACCACTCACTACATCACTGACACAGGTAGTAGTAACAACCACTCACTACATCACTGACACAGGTAGTAGTAACAACCACTCACCACATCACTGACACAGGGAGTAGTAACAACCACTCACCACATCAACACAGAGAAACAACCACCTTAACATAACAGTAAACAAATAAAACATCCATGCTAGACGAAGAAAGACGCTCTAACGAAAATGTGTAAAAACTGAGACGCAAATATATGTGTATAATGTATAAATAATCACTGCAATAATTGGTGTAACACGCACTTGTAAGATCTTTAAGATGAGGGAAACCAGGAGGTATTTATACAAACATACGCTGCTATTGGGAGGCTTGAGTGAACTGATGTTATCAGGGACATGCGTGTTGCACAGACTATGCTGATTACTACCTAGTCTGGGTGTATAGCTGTCATGGTTTTAGCCACTAATTACCGACTTAGCTTAAGAAGCAAGGATCTTTTGAAAAAAAAGGGTCAAGCGTATATTTATTTCTTATATAACTACGCAAATTTGAATATGATAATGTTCATGTTATTCGCTAGTGATAAACTAAGTGTAGACTGACTATTGCAAGAGTTCAGCAAAATCAGCTATAATAATATTACGTAGATTTTAACACAAGATTAGACTGCTAAGTTAGTTTTAGTGTAAAAATAAATGCATGCCTCGTATATTTATTAACCAGTAAGACAAAAAGCCGTTTCTAGTAAGTTGAACGTGTTTAACCGAGGTGGTTATAAACACGACTCATCCAGCAACGTTAAGTAATAATCATGGAACCCTTGTGAAGAGGGCGAGGATGTGGGCGTGGCCTGGCTTAAACAAGCAGACTCAACACTACTAAATGCAGCCAATAAAGAGAGGTACTCAAAGAGAAACTAGAGAGAGAGAGAGGCGCTCATCACTAGCCAGAGTCCAGCCCTTGTGGTGGCAGTGTCAACAGTTACATTAATTAGTCCATTAATCTTTTCAAGATTGATGGACTAATTGGTGGATGGACTAATTACATTGACTCCAGGCTGAGGGACTGATTACTTCAAACTACTCCTGATTTTTCACCATTCTTTGGACTGATGAAGCCACTAAGGTGAAACGTGTCCTCAATAAAGACATCCAAGTGTTGCATATGTATCTAATTTATCAACTTGTCGGCTCTCTGAACCATTTATCTACATTCATCTGACCATAAAACACAGCTTGCCACGACCCCACCATAGAATGGCTCAGATTATTACACACACACCCACGTCAGGGGATTTTTCCCTGACGAATAAATCAAGGAGAGAGAGAGAGAGAGAGGAGGGGGGGGGGAGAGACTGTCTACATTTATTAAGCATTCTGATCCACTACCTAGTCCCTGGACCTGTTACATCTCGGTAATCATTCAACTGCCACCCACAGGATTGGTATGAAGAGAATAATAAAAATACCATACAAACACATCATACTATCGTACCTCTGACACCCAGATACCACTTTAATGGCTCCGAGGATTATCGGCCTTTCAGGTCGGTTCCTGATCATGTCTCTTTAATTATAAGAGTGAATACTGAATGTGAGTAGAAGTCTAAGATTTACACACCATCTTACGTGTTCATCAAACAAATAAACAATTTAAACTAAGTGTAGACTTATTTTTACAAGGGTTAGGTAAAACAGAGCTATAATAATATTACGTAAATTTTAACACAAATCTGTGTATCGTTCAAGGTATTGTGCCTTTTTATGTTATTTATATTAATAGTGGCAGAGTGCAACACGTTCACTGCTGCAGGGCAAAATAGATTGAAGGAGCACCTGTGGTGCTTGTTAATGAGGCAGACATTTCACTTTTCTACCCCTGCACAAAAACACTAATATAATACTAGGTTAAGCAATCTCAATAACAACTTTCACTTCTGTTTCAGTAAGAGCAGAAGTGTTGGTGCTGTTGACGGATGTGGCAATGTAGTGGTAGCACATCTGGCGCATGTGAAAGTAAACCATACCACGGGCGGGGGTAGAACCTGCGATCAGTCTCAAAACTCCAGACCGTCGCGTTAGCCACTAGACCAGCTAGCCACAATAAGATTCGCCTAACTAGATATATTTCTACACCATAGGAAGGTTAGCATAGGCACCACTGTGACCACAAATGTTAAAGGCTTTGAGGGGACTTGAGCTAGAGTTCGTCACGGCCACGCTAGCTGGAGATTCGTCTGTAAAAACTTGCATTTGTGGTCACAGTGGTGCCTATGCTAACCTTCCTATGGTGTACAAATATACCTAGTTGAACTAATCTTATTGTGGCTAGCTGGCCCAGTGGCTAACGCGACGGTCTGGAGTTTTGAGACTCTCTGACCGCGGGTTCTATGGTTTGTTTGCAATCGTGTCATTACGATTTCGTGAGTCATGTGAGTCATTCATCTACAAACATGTGAAAGTACTTGGGATAGCATCCTGAGTGAGGCAGAGCTCATGGACAAGTCTCAACACCTGCAGTCCCTGTTCACTTAGCAGTAGATACCGATAGGAAAGCACTGGTTTGGCAATAGAGTTGTGGATGAGTGGAACAAACTCCCGAGTACAGTTATAGAGGCTAAAACGTTGTGTAGTTTTAAAAATAGGTTAGATAAATACATGAGTGGGTGTGGGTGGGTGTGAGTTGGACCTGATTAGCTTGTGCTACTAGGTCAGATGCCGTGTTCCTTCCTTAAGTGAATGTGACCTGACCTGACTAGGTTGGGGCATTGGCTTAAGCCGGTAGGAGACTTGGGCCTGCCTCGCATGGGCCAGTAGGCCTGTTGCAGTGTTCCTTCTTTCTTATGTTCTTAAGTGACACGAGACAGTAAAGGGAGTGAAGAGAGGCAATGACAGTGCCCCTTTTTCTTGCCCTTTGACTTTCTCAACTTCTATTTCTACTTCTACTACTACTACTACTACTACCATTTCCTCGCTGCGATGTCTAAGTGTTAGTCAACTTTTGTGGGTCGCATCTTGGGAAAGGATTTAAAAATAATCAAAATGATTTCATTTGGATATGTTGGGTTATTAACCCTCAGAGGTTTCTAATCCCAATAAAACCAACCTCATCTTATATCTCAAAACTTCTTGATGAACCAAACAATTACTACCAGCAACCCTCGACACTCGTCTCTTGCAAAAACTGGTCAACATTCCTTTGCTCGACTAGTTTTGCGCCAGGAATATTTCTGATATCTGTCAGTAGATGGTTGACATGGTGTTCTCTAGTTGCGTCTATGGCAACCCTAGTCTTCAACTCAGTTTATTCCACATTTGTTCTCGTATCTCACTTCAGTACCTTGCTATGTTAGTTCCTGTGATGATTGAGAAAATGACCTTCGGGTAATTTCAATAAATGGGGAAGTGAAGAAGAATCCTTCCTCCGTAAAGCATGTGTATCGTAAGAGGCGACTAAAAAGCCAAGAGCAAGGAGCTAGTAACCCCTTCTCCTGTATAAATTACTAAATGTTAAAAGATTTTTTTTTCGAGTCACCCTGCCTCGGTGGGACGTGGCCGGTGTGTAAAACAAATACATAAAATTTCTCTTCTTCGTTCTAGAGTACACTCCGGAGACGAGAAAAACACTAAAATAAACATTTTACAGAGTTTATAGGATCGGTAAAGGATTTTTTTTATTGTAGCTGAGATATCTGACCAACCTACATGCAAGATGTGAGAGAGAAAAGCTTGTAAACGAGAGTACAAGCTGACCAGTACACACGAGAGTACAAGCTGACCAGTACACACGAGAGCACAAGCTGACCAGTACACACGAGAGCACAAGATGGCCAGCACACACGAGAGCACAAGATGGCCAGCACACACGAGAGCACAAGATGGCCAGCACACACGAGAGCACAAGATGGCCAGCACACGAGAGCACAAGATGGCCAGCACACACGAGAGCACAAGATGGCCAGCACACATGAGAGCACAAGATGGCCAGCACACACGAGAGCACAAGATGGCCAGCACACACGAGAGCACAAGCTGACCAGTACACACGAGAGCACAAGCTGACCAGCACACACGAGAGCACAACCTGACCAGTACACACGAGAGCACAAGCTGGCCAGTACACACGAGAGCACAAGCTGGCCAGTACACACGAGAGCACAAGCTGACCAGTACACACGAGAGCACAAGCTGACCAGTACACACGAGAGCACAAGCTGGCCAGTATACACGAGAGCGCAAGCTGGCCAGTACACACGAGAGCACAAGCTGACCAGTACACACGAGAGCACAAGCTGACCAGTACACACGAGAGCACAAGATGGCCAGTACACACGAGAGCATAAGCTGACCAGTACACACGAGAGCACAAGCTGACCAGTACACACGAGAGCACAAGCAACCAGTACACACGAGAGCACAAGCTGACCAGTACACACGAGAGCACAAGCTGACCAGTACACACGAGAGCACAAGATGTCCAGTACACACGAGAGCATAAGCTGACCAGTACACACGAGAGCACAAGCTGGCCAGTACACACGAGAGCACAAGATGGCCAGTACACACGAGAGCACAAGCTGACCAGTACACACGAGAGCACAAGCTGACCAGTACACACGAGAGCACAAGCAACCAGTACACACGAGAGCACAAGCTGACCAGTACACACGAAAGCACAAGCTGACCAGTACACACGAGAGCACAAGCAACCAGTACACACGAGAGCACAAGCTGACCAGTACACACGAGAGCACAAGCTGACCAGTACACACGAGAGCACAATATGGCCAGCACACACGAGAGCATAAGCTGACCAGTACACACGAGAGCACAAGCCGGCCAGTACACACGAGAGCACAAGATGACCAGTACACACAAGAGCACAAGCTGACCAGTACACACGAGAGCACAAGCTGACCAGTACACACGAGAGCACAAGCTGACCAGTACACACGAGAGCACAAGCTGACCAGTACACACGAGAGCACAAGCTGGCCACTACACACGAGAGCACAAGATGGCCAGTACACACGAGAGCACAAGCTGACCAGTACACACGAGAGCACAAGATGGCCAGTACACACGAGAGCACAAGCTGACCAGTACACACGAGAGCACAAGCTGGCCAGTACACACAAGAGCACAAGCTGACCAGTACACACGAGAGCACAAGCTGGCCAGTACACACGAGAGCACAAGCTGACCAGTACACACGAGAGCACAAGCTGACCAGTACACACGAGAGCACAAGCTGGCCAGTACACACGAGAGCACAAGATGGCCAGTACACACGAGAGCACAAGCTGACCAGTACACACGAGAGCACAAGATGGCCAGTACACACGAGAGCACAAGCTGATCAGTACACACGAGAGCACAAGATGGCCAGTACACACGAGAGCACAAGCTGACCAGTACACACGAGAGCACAAGCTGATCAGTACATACGAGAGCACAAGCTGACCAGTACACACAAGAGCACAAGCTGACCAGTACACACATAAAATACATCAACATTCAAATAAAAAATAAAACTGTGGCATAAAGGACATACGATAAACGAGAGTAAAGAACCAAGTAATAACACTGGAATATTAATGAGATGAACAAATGATGGTACTAAGATGTGTGAGGAGCTAAACTGAGGTTTTAAAGAGATATTCAGTGAGGAATCCTGAGAGATGCCAGAGAGAAGTGGACGAGCAACAGACTGCGTGAAATTAACATGACAGAGGCAGTAAAGAGACTCCGAACGTAATTAAAGCATAGGGAAAGCAAGCTGGCAAGATACCTCCACGGATGGATCTTGAAAGAAAGTGCAGAGGATTAATGTGCAAGTTTATTTAGGTTCAGGTACACATAGTTACAAAAATTATCATACATTGTAACATATGTGTAAACTATCCACCAGATAAAGTGACTTATTTCCACTGTGGTCCTTGTGGACCTATAACAAATATTAACAAGTCGTTAAAAATGTGGAAAACCACAAAACAGCTACAAAGAAAACTGCAAATGTAATGTTAACACAAAAAGATCAAACAGAGTGAGACGTTATCTGGAGGCCAGCATGACTGACCACCACAACTTACACTAGTCTCTAGTGGATACTTCCACTGTGGCTCCGCCACCTTCTGCTTCAACTCGTCTGACGCCAGTATATAACCCGCTCCATACACAAATAACCCGCACATAGAAGAGAGGAGCTTACGACGACGTTTCGGTCCGACTTGGACCATTTACAAAGTCACACTGTTATTTATATAACCCGCTTCTCCAGGCATATGTATACTATCTTCAAGACTGATGGACTGAACACATCGAGTCCGGGTTGAGGGACAGATTACCTCAAAGTACTCCTCTTCTTCCACAGTTCTTCTGTGCCCGACTAAAGAAGCCACTGGTTGGCGAAACGTTTACTCAATAAAGACTCCCAAATGTTGCACAAGTTTCTCAATCTTCAACCATTATCAACTCAATGTGTCAGAAAAGAATGCAACTCCCAGACAAAGCTGATAAATCGTAGAAGACAAATCTGAGACCTGAGGTGCGCTATGACCCACGACATCACTCAACTCTCTTATCATTAATAAATACCCAAGTATTACGATAATATACAACAAAATTACAATAACATACAACACAAATATTACAATAAATAAAACGTAGATATCTACTGCTACATACTGCAATAAAAAATATCTCAGTATTAGAAAAAAGCATACAAGGAATATATAGTAGAGGTTGATGGACAGAGGGGAAGCATGAGTACAGCACATTGTCACAGTGAGGGATACTCACACAACACATCCTCACAGCAAAGGATACACAATACATCCTCACAGCGAGGGATACACATGACAGCGTCAAAGCAGAAGTGAAGTTGTGTTCACACACGCACCCCATCACCCTATACACGCATCCCATCACCCCCATACATGCACCATCACCCCATACACGCACCCCATCACCCTATACACGCATCCCATCACCCCCATACATGCACCATCACCCCATACACGCACCCCATCACCCTATACACGCACCCCATCACCCCACACACGCACCCCATCCTGGAGTTTACCTGGAGAGAGTTCCGGGGGTCAACGCCCCCGCGGCCCGGTCTGTGACCAGGCCTCCTGGTGGATCAGAGCCTGATCAACCAGGCTGTTGCTGCTGGGTGCACGCAAACCAACGTACGAGCCACAGCCCGGCTGGTCAGGAACCGACTTTAGGTGCTTGTCCAGTGCCAGCTTGAAGACTGCCAAGGGTCTGTTGGTAATCCCCCTTATGTATGCTGGGAGGCAGTTGAACAGTCTCGGGCCCCTGACACTTATTGTATGGTCTCTTAACGTGCTAGTGACACCCCTGCTTTTCATTGGGGGGATGTTGCATCGTCTGCCAAGTCTTTTGCTTTCGTAGTGATTTTCGTGTGCAAGTTCGGTACTAGTCCCTCTAGGATTTTCCAGGTGTATATAATCATGTATCTCTCTCGCCTGCGTTCCAGGGAATACAGGTTCAGGAACCTCAAGCGCTCCCAGTAATTGAGGTGTTTTATCTCCGTTATGCACGCAGTGAAGGTTCTCTGTACATTTTCTAGGTCAGCAATTTCACCTGCCTTGAAGGTGCTGTTAGTGTGCAGCAATATTCCAGCCTAGATAGAACAAGTGACCTGAAGAGTGTCATCATGGGCTTGGCCTCCCTAGTTTTGAAGGTTCTCATTATCCATCCTGTCATTTTTCTAGCAGATGCGATTGATACAATGTTATGGTCCTTGAAGGTGAGATCCTCCGACATGATCACTCCCAGGTCTTTGACGTTGGTGTTTCGCTCTATTTTGTGGCCAGAATTTGTTTTGTACTCTGATGAAGATTTAATTTCCTCGTGTTTACCATATCTAAGTAATTGAAATTTCTCATCGTTGAACTTCATATTGTTTTCTGCAGCCCACTGAAAGATTCGGTTGATGTCCGCCTGGAGCCTTGCAGTGTCTGCAATGGAAGACACTGTCATGCAGATTCGGGTGTCATCTGCAAAGGAAGACACGGTGCTGTGGCTGACATCCTTGTCTATGTCGGATATGAGGATGAGGAACAAGATGGGAGCGAGTACTGTGCCTTGTGGAACAGAGCTTTTCACCGTAGCTGCCTCGGACTTTACTCTGTTGACGACTACTCTCTGTGTTCTGTTAGTGAGGAAATTATAGATCCATCGACCGACTTTTCCTGTTATTCCTTTAGCACGCATTTTGTGCGCTATTACGCCATGGTCACACTTGTCGAAGGCTTTTGCAAAGTCTGTATATATTACATCTGCATTCTTTTTATCTTCTAGTGCATTTAGGACCTTGTCGTAGTGATCCAATAGTTGAGACAGACAGGAGCGACCTGTTCTAAACCCATGTTGCCCTGGGTTGTGTAACTGATGGGTTTCTAGATGGGTGGTGATCTTGCTTCTTAGGACCCTTTCAAAGATTTTTATGATATGGGATGTTAGTGCTCTCGGTCTGTAGTTCTTTGCTGTTGCTTTACTCATCACCCTATACACGCACCCCATCACCCCATACACGCACCATCACCCCATACACGCACCCCATCACCCCCATACACGCACCATCATCCCATACACGCACCCCATCACCCTATACACGCACCCTATCATACCATACACGCACCTCATCACCCCATACACGCACCCCATCACCCCATACACGCACCCTATCACCCCATACACGCACCCCATCACCCATACACGCACCCCATCACCCATACACGCACCCCATCACCCCATACACACGCACCCCAACCCACACCACCCCATACACACGCACCCCTACCCACACCACCCCTACCCACACCACCCCATACACAGGCACCCCTACCCACACCACCCCATCCCACCATTAAAAAATTAAGAAATATCTGATAGTTATTTTACTGTATATTTCGACGATTCTGATCAGTTTGAAGCACTTTCTGACATTTTTCTTAGCTTAAATACCAAACTGATGCAATAATTGCATCTTATGGGACAAATTAAGCCAAATCACCCCCCCCCCACCCACACAATCCCACCCCAACCCATATAAACACCCCACCCTACCCACACACTAACGAACACAACCCACAAACACCCCACCCTACCCACACACCACGAACACAACCCACAACACCCCACCTTATCCACACACCACTAACACAACCCACAAACACCCCACCCTACCCACACACCAACACAACCCACAAACACCCCACCTTATCCACACACCACTAACAACCCACAAACACCCCACCCTACCCACACACCACCAACACAACCCACAAACACCCCACCTTATCCACACACCACTAACAACCCACAAACACCTCACCCTACCCACACACCACGAACACAACCCACAAACACCCCACCTTATCCACACGCCACTAAACCTACAAACACCCCACCCTACCACACACCACCAACACAACCATATACACACCCACCCTACCCACACACCACTAACACAACCCACAAACACCCCCACCTTATCCACACACCACTAAACAACCCACAAACACCCCACCTACCCACACACCACTAACAACCCATATACACACTCCACCCTACCCACACACCACTAACAACCCACAAACACCCCATCTTACCAACACACCACTAACACAACCCAATAAACACCCACCCTACCCACACACCACTAACACAACCCACATAAACACCCCTACCCACACACCACTAACACAACCCACATAAACACCCCCCTACCCACACACCACTAACAATCCACAAACACCCCATCTTACCCACACACCACAAACACCCCATCTTACCCACACACCACAAACACAACCCACATAAACACCCACCCTACCCACACACCACTAACACAACCCACATAAACACCCCCTACCCACACACCACTAACAACCCACAAACACCCCATCTTACCCACACACCACAAACACAACCCACATAAACACCCCACCCTACCCACACACCACTAACACAACCACATAAAACACCCCCTACCCACACACCACTAACAACCCACATAAACACCCCACCCTACCCACACAACCCCACCCCAACGCACATACCACCAACACAACCAGCTAGCCTTGGGTGCTCCAAATCTCGATTCAACGCCAAGTGTCCTCTGGCTTCGTTGTTGTTCGTCTCAGTCTCTCAATTAATACTATTGCGTATTGCCCATTCCAACCTCTGTTTACACAATCACACACCCCAGCCCTCGTTTACACAATCACACACCCCAGCCCTCGTTTACACAATCACACACCCCAGCCCTCGTTTACACAATCACACACCCCAGCCCTCGTTTACACAATCACACACCCCAGCCCTCGTTTACACAATCACACACTCCAGCCCTCGTTTACACAATCACACACTCCAGCCCTTATTTACACAATCACACACCCAGCCCTCATTTACCCAATCACACACCCCAGCCCTCATTTACACACACCCCAACCCTCATTTACACAATCACACACCCCAGTCCTCGTTTACACAATCACACACCCCAACCCCTCGTTTACACAATCACACACCCCAACCCTCGTTTACACAATCACACACCTCAGCCCTCGTTTACACACACCCCCAACCCTCGTTTACACAATCACACACCTCAACCCTCGTTTACACAATCACACACCCCAACCCTCGTTTACACAATCACACACCCCAGCCCTCGTTTACACAATCACACAACTCAGCCATCGTTTACACTCACACCCCAATCCTCGTTTACACGATCACACACCCCAACCCTCGTTTATACAATCACACACCCCAACCCTCGTTTACACAATCACACTCCAACCCTCGTTTACACAATCACACACCCCAGCCCTCGTTTACACACACACCCCAACCCTCGTTTACACAATCACACAGCCCAGCCCTCGTTTACACACACACCCCAACCCCTCGTTTACACAATCACACAACCCAACCCTCGCTTACGCAATCACACACCCCAGCCCTCGTTTACACAATCACACACCCCAGCCCTCGTTTACACAATCGCACACCCCAACCTTCGTTTACACAATCACACACCCCAGCCCTCGTTTACACAATCACATACCCCAACCCTCGTTTACACAATCACACCCCAGCCCTCGTTTACACATTCACACACCCCAACCCTCGTTTACACAATCACTCTCCCCATCCCCGTTTACACAATCACACTCAGCCCTCGTTAACACAATCACACACCCCAACCCTCGTTTACACAATCACACCCCAGCCCTCGTTTACACAATCACACACCCCAACCCTCGTTTACACAATCACACTCCTGCCTCCGTCTACACAATGTAAACAAGCCTACATAACATTATCGTGTACAATTATGAATTTAAATTTGTAAACAAAACATGTGAAGTTGTCTGGTGATACCAAGATGGCGTGCGGGGTGAGGAAGATCAAGGACGGTAGTAGTAGTTGTAACAGCAGTAGAATAATGTAGTGGTGGTGAACCTGGTGATATACCAGACAAATCTCAAGCCTGGCTGGCTTGTAGAGACAGGTAGGTGTGTGTGTGTGTAGGTGTGTAGGTGTGTGTGTGTGTGTGTGTGTGAGTGTGTGTGTGTGTGTGTGTGTGTGTGTGAGCGTGAGCTGTTAAACACCCAACAGGGCTTCACAGGGATCGATACTCCGCCTTATCCCTTGTAATTAGGTACTTATTGATAATGGTTAAAATCATAACTTTGATTTTTGAAGAGGTGGAGGGGTAAGCCAGCTGAAGTCTTCGGCTAGATGACCAAAAGCTCCAGCTGGAAACACTTGTCCTATTTCCTGACAATTATACACTACTAATCCTTTACACCAATGATCTATTAAAGGGACTAACATATGTCAGTGATGCAATACTTACGTACTATATATATTATGTGCCACCACAATATGCCACAAGGATGGAATTTTGCCTGACTAGCTTTGTACTACTACTGGACTACCTACTCGCAGGAGGACCAAAGTTATTGTTTACTACAGACATAATATACAAACAAGATGGTTGCAACTACGGGAGTACCACTCGGGGCCTCCTACGAATGACACCCTGTAGTTACACAAACAATAAAGTACATATATTGGTAGGCTTGAGCAGACACTGGCTTCCAACAGACACTGGGCTGGCTTATTTCTCTCAGCTGGGTTTGCTTGCTGGCTTGGTTCCTCGACGAAGGACACATCTGCATCGCAACGTTCGCGTTTGAAAAAGAAAATTGGAAAATCCATGCACCTGTGACCTAATATAAGAGTATTCAGAGGAGACTTCAATAGGTTGGTGCGGTGGCCGGAAACGTGAAAAAGGAAGCGGAGTTCCAACGTGGATAACTGCATGGTAATATATATCAGTTATAATTATTTCATGATGTAAACCTTGGTAATAGATACCGACAAAATGGTTTAAAAAAACACGTCAGCAAACACTAGGACACTAGTAAAAGTTTCGGTCCTGGGACCTTGATCAAGGTTCCAAGACCGAAACGTGTTCTTTCTTCAAGTGTTTGTTTACGTTTAAACTATAATAATCTCATTCGTGAATATACGAGACAAAAAAAAAAAGGTACTCGTCAGGAGCGACCTAAAGGATAGTAAATATTATGAAGCGACGAGTAACAGTGACAGTGTTGGATGTTACAACCAGACATTTTGGCTACAAAACACATGCAATAATATTGACACTTTGTAACACACACGTCCTTACCTCACCTTGAATATTCTGTCCAAGTTTAAACACCATATTACATTAAAGTTGAAGATAATGTCAGAGGGTGTTCAGAAGGGCGACAAAGCTAGCTTAATACTGAGTTCAAAGACTGTGAAACTCAACATTTCTTTTTAAACAAGCAAAGTGCATATATGTATCTAAGGACAAAACTCAAAGTTCACCTGCTGATTACGAACCTAACGCCATGCAGCTAGATACACAGTGCCATGCAGCTAGACTCACCTACCTTTCCAAGGTAGCACTGTGGCAGGGGAGGAGACTGGAGGGCAGGAAGAGAGCCTTCTGCTATACTATCCTAACTTCCTGTATCTAAAGTGTAGTTGGACCTTGATATAGGCCATAAAAATCTTCTGTTATCTAGGTTTTCCATTCATCAAGTTGTCGGTGGTGTACAGTCAAGAAGTATCCATACTTATGACAGTTTACCTTCATGAAGTACACCTCACTCCAGAAATACTTAATGTACATGTTCGCACGCATGCACGCATCCGCCCGTACACAAACATGCACACGCGCGCGCGCCCACGCCCACACACACACACACACACACACACACACACACACACACACACACACACACACACACGACACTGGAGGACAGGAGAGATAGGGGGGACATGATAACGACAAATAAAATACTGAGATGAATTGACAACGTGAACAGAGACAGAATGTTCCAGAGAGGGGACACAGCAACAAGGGGACACAGTTGGAAGCTGAAGACTCAGATGAATCACAGAGATGTTAGGAAGTATTTCTTCAGTCACAGAGCAGTCAGGAAGTGGAATAGTTTGGGAAGCGATGTAGTGGAAGCAGAATCCATTCATAGCTTTAAGAAGAGGTATGATAAAGCTCATGGTGCAGGGAGTGACCCAGTAGCGGCCAGTGAAGAGGTGAGGCCAGGAGCTATGAATCGACCCCTGCAGCCACAACTAGGTGAGTACACACACACACTCTCTCTTTACATCACTTATATACAGGCAACTTCATGCGACATTCAAACTGCACCTGACATGACTATTTATGAGCCTTGAGATAAACACATCTCGACTAAGAGCAGTGAGTGCAGCAGAGGTAACCCATAGCGCCACCCACCACCACCTCATGTGTCATCACGCACCATCTTGCCACGTCCACACCCATACCGTGGACACATGTGAACGGCTCATGACAAACGTCCTGTTAAGGGATTTTCCCCTGACGACAAATAAAACAGCAGCAACAACAACAACACATGCTCGCTTATACTCAATGTACTGGACAACAGACTGTCACGCACACCACTTCACTCTTAACACCTCCGTAGTACGAGAGAAAAAATATCACATTACAATGAACTTACTATGAATTGTTTGTTTCTCTCGTGGTTGTAACAGTTGGTAATATTATTAATACTGGCTCCTGCAAGGAAAATGACCTAGTTATTCAAGGACTTTTGATTAAAGAAACTAGAATTACTCTCCTAGTCCTAGATTAATCAGATCAATCTTGACCATCTCCTATCCCCTCTGAGGCTCTGTACGACCTTAAACTTGTACCTTTAATGTCAACATATGAATATACTATTACTACTACTACTAATAATAATAATATTTTTTTATTAACACATCGGCCGATTCCCACCAAGGCAGGGTGGCCCGAAAAAGAAAAACTCTCACCATCATTCACTCCATCAGTCTTGCCAGAAGGATGCTTTACAATACAGTTATAAAACTGCAACATTAACACCCCTCCTTCAGAGTGCAGACACTGTACTTCCCATCTCCAGGGCTCAAGTCTGGCACTGCCGGTTTCCCCGAATCTCTTCATAAATGTTACTTTGCTCACACTCCAACAGCACATCAAGTATTAAAAACCATTTGTCTCCATTCACTCCTATCAAATACGCTCACGCATGCCCGCTGAAAGTCCAAGCCTCCATCACCACCAGGTTTTATATATCTTAACAATTTACAACTATCAGTATCAATGTGCTTCTTTACTGACCAGTTTACTGCCATGTTATAAATATTACAACTTATTAATTACAACAATTGGAAGTGTTATGCGATAATCGCGAACAAACGATACAGAATGCAAAACAACCACTGGGAGAGTTGAATGACAGCTCTAGGCCTTTCGTGTTGCAATCCACACATCATCAGGAGCTTGCAGTGTTGCAGAAAAAGGAGAAATTCCAAGCAAATACGTTCAGAGGAAGCGTCTTTGGTCGAGCAACTTCACCAGGTGCCAGATCAACCAGGCTGTGATGGATACGTGGGGCAGCAGGCCTCCAGCAGTAACAGCCTGGTCTGACCAGGCTAGCACCAGACGAGCCTGACCCATAGCCGGGCTCCGAGAATAGTAAGACTCTCGAAACCCATTAAAGGTATATCAAAGGTGCACAATGATCACTTACCTTAAGAATTTTGATCTCTTTACTAAGAAGATTCTGACTCTTGGCGATGTTCTTCTTGGTGATACTTTTAATGGCCACAGTGAGCGAGGGTTTCTGCAAGAACCAAGAAATATGTCTTAGTGTGAGCAGGGAGCACCTCACTATCTTTCCAACTAGACGTTCACAAAGTGTATTTATTCATTACTCCCATTTACCCCCACCTCCCTTGACTCATTACCACTCATGACTGGCATTTCCACAATTGTAGTCTAGCTTTATTTTAGAATGTAGGTCGTTACAGGAACTTAAGGGGCACGTCAGTTCCCCTGTTTTCTAATATGTTATTTCCTCTCCTATAATCTACCTTGTCCATAATTACTATTACATTTGCTTTGTCTGCTTTCGTAAGGTGAAGTCCAGGATCTTTCCTTAATTCATGGTATAACTTAACAAATATTCGATGACAACTGTGTTGCAGAGGTGTAAGCTTTGCTCACACTTCTGCAACACAATTGTCCTCAAAGATTTGTTAAGTTATACCATGAATTAAGGAAAGATCCTGGACTTCACCTTACGAAACAGACAAAGCAAATGCAATAGTAATTATGGACAAGTAAGATTATAAGGGAAAAATAAACATGATATTAGGAGACAGGGAAACTTACGCTCCTCTTAAAAGAGTAATGACCCTATATAGGACGATGGGCTAACATTTCTGTTTACCGTCCATTACAATATAGATAAGAACAAATTACCCCAGGCTGGGAACCCTTACTTCAGAGAAAGTACACAACACTGATAACGTTATAAATAACATAAGGAATTACACGCATATGCAACATCTGGGTATCTTTATTTGTAGACGTGACTGTAGAATTATATACAAAAGACGAGGTAATCAGTCCCTCAGCCTTGGAATTAGTGATGAGCAGTAGGACGTGTTTCCTGAAGACACGTGCTGTCCTTGTTCACTTAGCAGTAAAATAGGTACCTGGGTGTTAGTCGGCTGGTGTGGGTCGCATCCTGGGGACAAAATTAACCTAATTTGCCCGAAATGTTCTGCATAACAAGGGGCTTTCTATATAGTAATATGTCATTGATGTCAGCTATGGTCTGTATATGTTGCATCATGTACTGGTAGAAATAAAGGTCATTATTATTATTGTTGTTGTTGTTGTAGGTGGGGAGATCACCGGAAGATTATTCTCACGCAAGGAACGCTGGAGGTCATCTAAGTTACTTTAAATATCTTAACAGATATTTAAATAACTTACTGAAGAAGGAAACGCGTCCAAAACTATATTTAACTTTACTTTGCAGCACCGACAGTCTGATTAATTGGGTCATCAATTAGGTCTGGTCTGGGGCCGGGTCGTGGTTCATTCCTTGGCCAATGACCCTTGGAATCAACCACAGATTACAAGTTAGTTGACTGTGGGAGGGAAAAAATCTTTAAGTTTGTTTTCTTCACGTGTTCTCTCAGCTCGCTGATAGTGAACTGCACAGATACACTGATAAACAACAGACTGAACTGGACAGGTACACTGATAAACAACAGACTGGACTGGACAGGTACAGTGATAAACAACAGACTGGACTGGACAGGTACACTGATAAACAACAGACTGGACTGGACAGATACACTGATAAACAACAGACTGAACTGGACAGATACACTGATAAACAACAGACTGAACTGGACAGATACACTGATAAACAACAGACTGGACTGGACAGGTACACTGATAAACAACAGACTGGACTGGACAGATACACTGATAAACAACAGACTGGATTGGACAGGTACACTAATAAACAACAGACTGGACTGGACAGGTACAGTGATAAACAACAGACTGGACTGGACAGGTACAGTGATAAACAACAGACTGGACTGGACAGGTACACTGATAAACAACAGACTGGACTGGACAGGTACAGTGATAAACAACAGACTGGACTGGACAGGTACACTGATAAACAACAGACTGGACTGGATAGGTACACTAATAAACAACAGACTGGACTGGACAGGTACACTGATAAACAACAGACTGGACTGGACAGGTACACTGGTGAACATACTAACAAATCTTTGTTTTAGCCAGCCTCAACAACAATAGTTTTCTTAAGGCCTCTAGTAAACTACTGCCGAGGCTAAGAAACCAACCCATAATATTAATTAGCAGAACACTGTGTGTGTGCACTCATTAATGTTCCTGTAGACTACCTTTTATTTAACGATTACCTATTATCTTGAAAACGACAAATTATTTTTTTGTTTTTTCAATCGACCAGTAATGAGAGAGGCAGCTACACAGCTCTGGCAATGATGACAACTGATAGGACAACCTCAAAATGAGACCATAAATTTACAAGTGAGAGACAACACATCAGTGAACGTGGAGCCTGACAGGTCAAAAACCTCACAAGAGGTTATGTACGTGTTTACAAGAGTGAGAGAAACAACACATCAATGAAGGTGGAGCCTGACAGGTCAACAACCTCACAAGAGGTTATGTACGTGTTTACAAGAGTGAGAGAAACAACACATCACTGAACGTGGAGCCTGACAGGTCAACAACCTCACAAGAGGCTATGTACGTGTTTACAAGAGAAACAACACATCAATGAAGGTGGAGCCTGACAGGTCAACAACCTCACAAGAGGCTATGTACGTGTTTACAAGAGAAACAACACATCAATGAAGGTGGAGCCTGACAGGTCAACAACCTCACAAGAGGCTATGTACGTGTTTACAAGAGAAACAACACATCAATGAAGGTGGAGCCTGACAGGTCAACAACCTCACAAGAGGTTACACATTCTTATAAGCAAAGCCTTTTCTTCAACCATGTTGTAAGTGAGAGGAAGCAGATGGGAGAAACTGCGTTGCTTTCTCTACTACGCACTACCGTCATTCCTAGTATGCGTCATCTAAATAGCGTACTGCCGACACTACCTAAAAAAAAAAAACTGGCAGAAGCTTTTATTGAGATCATTGTTTTGCAACATGGTCTCAATAAAAGGTTGTGCGTGCAAAGGCGATCACCGCGCGCGCGCACACACACACACACACACACACACACACACACACACACACACACACACACACACACACACACACACACACACACTGCTCTCATTAGCTTAAATTGCTATGCATGACTATCAACCTTCTTGCAAGGAGTGCCTTTTCTACGTAAGTTGATCTATACTTTATCGGTAAAGTGCTGAGCTCACTATTCCAGACTTGGGTTCGATTTCCAGGTAAAGTGTGACATTAGGAGTAAATTCCCTTAAACCCGCTGCGTTTGACTACCTAGTAATAAACAAGTACCTGTACAACACAGTTGTCCTCAAAGATCTGTTTAGTTGTACCATGAATTAAGGAAAGATCCCAGACTTCACCTAACGAAAGCAGACAAAACAAATGATAGTAATTATTGACAATGTAGATTATAGGAGAAAAATAAACATGATACTAGAAGACAGGGGAACTAAAGTGCCCTTTAACGAAGAGCATCTTCCAGACTTTAAATTGACATGGTAAGAGCTGTTATCTAACATCGGGTTATTTCCAAGTCCAACTTTAAGATACACTATCTCCTCCAAGGATGCCGCCTACAACAGTGGGCTAACATCCACGTACTTATTTCCTGCCAGGTGAACAAAGGTAACAAATGTAAGGTAACATGACATTACGTCTCCACACAAACTAAGGTCCTTTAGTTATGAGACGAAGGCGCTACCACCAAGTTACCATCACTTGATGGTGGTTACTGAGAGCATAAATAATGAGTCATGGTGCAGAGCAGACACAAAGGCAGCAGAGTATTATTAGTAAATCTGTGAGGGACTTGTGTGGGAGAGGACGCTCCCACTACGTCACTGAGTATATTTTAAAGCAGGTTCTGATCACGTGACGTACTCTTACACCCACCCTCTACCTGCCTCCGCCCAACTGATAACATTAACCGGTTGCCAAACACGACACAGCATCACCGCCCCAAAATTATATACTCTACACACACCAGGTAACCATTAAGTCTGGCCGCTAAGCCAATGGTAGGTTTGCCGTGGCTGACCATAGGGCCAACGCCTACAACAATCACATGTAAGTTAGTACACAGGAACTAGTACCGCAGAACACGTTAGTGACTGCTGCTGCTTGCCGGGCCCCTTCCATAGAGGTAACACCACCACTCAGAGTGTCATCAAAAGCCAAAATTGATTTTTAAATAACTGCAGAAACAACACCCATCTCTGACAGTGCCAGAGCGCCACACGTACACTACCCTGGAAGATGCCAGCACTAGCACTAGAGAATCATGCTGCCTCACACCCCTGGCAACACTGGCAACCACACCACCTCACACACCCACAATCAATACCAGATGCCGACCATTCACACTACTAAAGACAGCTACGGTGGCTGCATTTCATCAATACTGTAGGAATGCACCACTACAGCACTGCTAATATAATACGTATTTAGGGATGAGAAATCTTGTCTTACAATCTTAGTGCAGTTTTATGACAGTTACGAAGATCAAAGAATAAAAACAGGTTTGTCAGCATCTTTCTACAATGCAAAAAAAAAAAAATCAGCTACCTATATACCAAACAGGAGAATAGTCCAGAAACTGGGAGAGGCAGGAATAAAATAGTGTTCTAGTATATCAGATATTATGTGAAGGGCAGAAAGCAGAGAGTAAAAATAAGGAATAAAACATTAGAATGAGAAAGAGTAAGGAGCGAGGTCCTGCAAAGTTCTGTATGAAGACCACCTACCAGAAAGGGTTGAGTCGTATGTGTGTGTTTGATGACGATGGTAAACAAATGAGAAGAATAAGAACAGCAGAAACCAGAGGGCCTCTACGGAGACTGGAGAAAGTGTAAATAAGGTCTAACAAGTGGCTGCTAGAGTTCAATCCAAACAAATGGAAGGTCATGCAGATTGGAGAGTAGACTTGACATAGTCAGCTGCTACAAACATCAGTAAATTGATCTTTTATTAAATTATCACACAATATACGTATATTACTTGGCGTACATATAACCTGTATAATCAACATAGGAACACAAACAGTGTATATTTAGCTGCATATAGAAGGCTAGCAAATCTCGACGTATGTTAGACCAGTCATTAAGCGGGTGAGCCTAGTGTGGAGTCTCCACCTGGTCAAGCACGTGTAGTTCCGAAGATATCAAATGTTTGCAACCAGACTAGCCACAGAACTGAGAGGAATGTATTACACGATATTCAACGAACCGTGCCTGATGACCTTGACAGAGACGGACTACGGGGAAACTTGTATGCGAAGCATAAAAATTCCAAGGGGAACTGACAGGGTAAACAGGACAGACTGAATTAAGAAGGCGGGGATGGGGGAAACAGGTGGAAACTGAAGACACAGATGAGCCAGAGAGATTTTAGGAAGTGTCTAGCTTGTGCTGCTGGGTCGGGTGCCGTGCTCCTTCCTTGGGTGAATGTGGCCTGGCCTGGCTAGGTGGGAGACTTGGACCTGCCTCGCGTGGGCCGGTGGGCCTGTTGCGGTGTTCCTTCTTTCTTATGTTCTTATAATGGCGGTGAAGGTAGTTTTAGAGGCAGGGCCAGGAGTTAAGATTAGACTCCCTCAGACACAACTAGGTGGGTACCCAAGACTGTTGTTCATCAAGGATGTTCTTAGTTGAGTTTCTTACTCATTATTCATGCTCATGAATGAGTGGTCACCTGGTGAGTTCCTCACACACTCATGCTCCCAGAAATAAGTTAAACGTCGATCACAGAAACAAAGCAAAATGTATCTTAATTTGTTATATTCCGTCATATATATATAATGCAAATGATAATGCTTACAATGCTGATATATTCTCAGCTACACAAGATCTAACACAATACTGATAAGGTCTAACACACAATACAATACTGATAAGTGCAACATCTGGATATCTTTACTGTAGATGTTGCACATGTGTCTTAATTTCATCTTGTCGGTATTATATACCATTCTTGCACAATACTGATAAGGTCTAACACACACAATACTGATAAAGTCAGATCTAGAGAGTGTACAGAGATCCTTTACTGCACGTATAAGTTCTGTCAAACACCTTAACTACTGGGAACGCTTGAAAGCACTTGACTTGTACTCGTTGGAACGCAGGAGGGAGAGATATATCATAATCTACACTTGGAAAATCTTGGAAGGAATGGTCCCAAATCTGCACACAGAAATCACTCCCTACGAAAGTAAAAGACTGGGCAGGCGATGCAAAATGCCGCCAATAAAAAGTAGGGGCGCCATTGGTACACTAAGAGAAAACACCATAAGTGTCCGGGGCCCAAAACTGTTCAACAGCCTCCCATCAAGCATTAGGGGAATTGCCAATAAACCCCTGGCTGCCTTCAAGAGAGAGCTGGACAGATACCTAAAGTCAGTGCCGGATCAGCCGGGCTGTGGCTCGTACGTCGGACTGCGTGCGGCCAGCAGTAACAGCCTAGTTGATCAGGCCCTGATCCATCGGGAGGCCTGGTCGTGGACCGGGCCGCGGGGGCGTTGATCCCCGGAATAACCTCCAGGTAACCTCCAGGTAAGGTCTAACACACACAATACTGATAAGGTCTAACACACACAATACTGATATATTCCCGGTCATACAAATTCCCATTCACAACACTGTTATGATCTCATTCACACAATCTTTACCATACAAGCACTTGCACAAACAGTACATAAGAAAGAAGAAACACTGCAGCAAGCCTACTGGCCCATGCCAGGCAGATCCAAGTCTCCTACCGGCTTAAGCCACTGACCCAACCTAGTCAGTGAGTAGTGACACAACATACAAGCACAGACAAGCAATACCAGCTGATACATACGCATATCCATTATCGCTAATAAACCATGAAAATTTTTTTGATATACTGATAGTGATATTTTTTTTTTTTGCAGCGATGCCGTGTAAATATTGATGTAGCCGTGAGAGTGCGGGATAAAAAAAAAAACATGCCTCAAGCGAATTATTCTAAATTTAGTGCTGCCAAGTTTCTCGGTGACAAGCAATCAAGGATCCTGTTGATCCAGGTACCACGGTGCACCATGATCAAGGATCCTGTGCAAGAAAGGTATAAAATACCGACAATATGAAAGTTAAGACACATGTGCAACATCTGGATATCTTTATTGTAGACGTTTCGCCACCCAGTGGCTTTATCAATACAGATTCTAGGACATAATAGGAAGACAGTAGAACTATATACAAAAGATGAGGTAATCAGTCCCTCGGCCTTGGAGTTAATGTTCACAGCATCGTGGTGGAGGAGAATCTGGAGCAAAGGCAAGAAGACTGGCGGTTATATAGGCGTCAGTGGATAGGGACGGGCAGTAGACGAGGGCATAGTCACTGGTAGGCGGGATTCCCCAGTGGAAGTAGGTCCTTCCCAAAGAGATGGGTTAGTTGCAGCAGCCGTGAAGAAGGTCTTGTAGATGCCCTCGTCTGCTGCCCGTCCCTATCCACTGACGCCTATATAACCGCCAGTCTTCTTGCCTTTGCTCCAGATTCTCCTCCACCACGATGCTGTGAACATTAACTCCAAGGCCGAGGGACTGATTACCTCATCTTTTGTATATAGTTCTACTGTCTTCCTATTATGTCCTAGAATCTGTATTGATAAAGCCACTGGGTGGCGAAACGTCTACAATAAAGATATCCAGATGTTGCACATGTGTCTTAACTTTCATTTCATCAAGGGTCCTGTTGATCCAGGTACCACGGCGCACCATGATCAAGGATCCAGTTGATCCAGGTACCACGGCGCACCATGATCAAGGTACCATCATGTATATCATAATGCGGTATAAAGGTGATGGTAAAGGCAGTAGCCTCTCACATGTAGAGAATATTTAAGTTAACGTTAATTAATACATTTTAACCAATTATAACAGAACAAAAGAGGCACAATACCATGACTAAGAATACAAAAATAACCCGCACGTAGAGAGAATCTTAAGACGACGTTTCGCCCCGACGTGAACTATTAACTAGTCACACGTGATTAATTAATGGTCCAAGTCGGACCGAAACGTCGTTATAAGTTTCTTTCTATGTTATTTGTGTACAATTATAAAATATATTATAAGAAGGATCATACATAAAGGTGAGGCTACATCTTGCTGTGAGAGGAAAAAAACATGTAAGCAATGATAATATGACTGAGGAATCAGGAAGAACACGAGCAACGTTCACATTATAACGTCATTGTCACTATCATCAGTCTTGAAAAACAGCAACGACAAGAAAGGACCTTTGGTTACAAGGATGAACTGACTTAACGCAGTGATGGTTGATACTGGCAGCGTTAAGCAGCATTCTTGACGTGTGTTGTATTTATAATGGAACCTTCGGGGCAGTAGCGAGTCGTGGCTCCACAAGACATTCTCGCACTGTGTGCGATACAAATTCCCTATTTTGACTCACGAAATCGTAATAACACTATTCCAAACAATCACTGTATGGGCGGGAGTTAGAACCCATGGCAGGTGAGTCGTAAAACTTCAGGCCAGTGCGTTAACTACTGCGGCAACTGGCTACAATAATATTTATCCAACTAGGTATATTTATATACAATACGCAGATTAGAATGGGCCACCACTATTGACCACAAATGACCCTATGGTGTATAAATATACCTGCAATAAGCATGCTCTTATATATATTGAACATAGTCATTATAATTAAAAAAAAAAAATCAGTATCGGCCGAATAATGGGTATCACTATCAGTCGAAATTTTGGTATCGTCCCATCCCTACTTGAGACTCATGACCTAGCTTCACCCCGTTACTGTTTACCTCGCTGTCCTACTGTTTCCTCCATGAGGGTGTCTTGTTCCTGGGAAGTGCTCTTCAAAGAAATTAAGCGAAACCTCCCCTTGCTTAGACTAAACCTGACTCCCACCCATTCCCAGGATGCAGGCAATACCCATGAGAGGAATTAAGACATATGTACAATACCTGGTTATATTTATTTTGCCAGCCAGTGGTTTTTATCAATCCCATACAAAGATGATATGGGAAGGCAGTAAAAGATGAGGTAATCAGTCCCTCAGCTTTGCAGGACTATACACAGTAGACAGAAAATGAGCCAATCACTCCCTTACCCTTGAAGCCGGCGTTTAGCGTTTCCCCATAAATATAATAATAATAATAATAATAATAATAATAATAATAATAATAATAATAATAATAAATCGGGTTCTTAGATTCCATTAATAAGCCATCCTGTATATTAGAATACACAAGTTATATATAGATTACCTTTGTTACCATCATATAAGCTACATAAAAAAGGCAGCCGCACACTACGGGTCAACTTAATTTAATTCAGTAGTAAGAGAAAAACTGTTTACACCACACACTAGTGAAGTGACGCACCTTAGGGAAGTGGCAGGAGACAAGACAGTGGCAGTGATCAGGGCCACTACGCACTGACCTACAAGGCCACCTGGCCACCCAGGCGCCACCTGCAGCCCACACAACACCAAAACAATATTGTTCAGCTGGTAACATTCGAAAATAAACAAAAGAAAGTAAACATTACTGTCTCACAGTTAATGTCTACAGGGTCCAGACACACTTCTGACCCCTGATTTTTAGTTGCATTGACCAATATTTACTGGGTTTTGGCCTCAAGGGCACTTCGTACCTACACTTGAAGCTGTGAATGGAGTCTGCCTTCACTACTTCCTCGTCTAGAACCCCGGGACAAAAAAAATAATGTGTACTCACCGAGCTGTTTGTGGGGGGGGAGGGGGGTTGAGGCTCAGCTCCTGGCCTCGCCTCCTAGACCACTTTGGTATCACTGATTTCTAGTCTCCTGGGCCTTATATTTACTCTTGAAGTCGTGCACTTAGTTTTCACCAGTGTGTGTGTGTGTGTGTGTGTGTGTGTGTGTATTACTGAATGACTCAAGGGCCCATAGCCCCGCAGTCTGGTCTCATACCAGGCTTCCTCAGAAATAAGAACTAAATATAAGTATATACGAAATGCAAATAAAATTTTGCAAGATATACCTGCTACCTTACAGGGAAAATGCTTATAATCCTGTTAGAGTGCAAAACGTTTAATAGGCTTCCGTTTCACACTGATGTGAAAGGGGGATATTGGCTCCCTGGAACTTTGCTGATCACCACAAAGACAACCTGCCACTCGGACTACACTGTCGATCTTATTCTCATCTGCTCTTCTCTATTACCAAGTTCAAGTACATATTTAACACTTGACGAGTAAAACATGTACAACAGCTGACTATCTTTATTGTTGAAACGTTTCGCCTACACAGTAGGCTTCTTCAGTCAAACACAGAGGCAGCAGATGTAATAACGAGATGAAAATGGTGTAATTAGTTCATAAACCTTGGAGAAATGGTATTTGAGATGGTCAGTCCTTCAGCTTGGAAAAATAGTTCAGTTCCATAGTCTGGAACGATATGAAGCTACTGAAGCAATAACTTGAGGTGCACATGCTTCAAACAACTTTGTTCAACAAAAGGATGGGAACAAGGTCAACTGTAGGACACTTCTCCCCTCCAACACCACAACTTAACCTCAGAACGCCATTCCCCAATTAATCATCCTTCCACAAATATAGAACCTTCCCCCAAAACGCCATTTTTTCATTAAGTAGAAAACCTGCTTAATGAAACTTTTAAAGTTGCAGTAGCGTCTGAACCTTCCTGGCAATTTTGACCATATCCTACATCGCCCTAAGTTCCCCATATCAGGCTGACACATTTTATTACATGGGGTAAATCCATCCTGCGTGATGCAGTGTGGCAGGAAAACCATTCTGCCTGATGGATTAGGGTAGGGAAACATAGCTGGCTTTTGTTCTCAACATGTACCAGAGAATTGGTTAGTTATACACTGCTGGTGTCCCCACAATATAATTCATATAGAGTTGCTGCACAGTCAGTGTTTCCACCATATATATCACATAGAACTGGGAAGCTGAACACTACGGATGTTCCCACCATATAACTTTATACAAAACAGTTTTACTACATACTATGGTTACTGACGTCATATAAATATCATATAGAACAGGTTAGCTGAACACTACGAGTGTTCACACTAACTCGTACAGAAGAGGTTAGCCTGATACAGCAGATGTACATAAATGTATTAAACAAATGCAGTAAAACCAAACGTGTGCGCGTGTGTGGTTACCTTGAGTTGAAGGTCTGGCTGGCGCTGCCATTTCTAGCGACGCCATTCAACCACTTCCCTTATCCGAAGTCAAGTTTTTTTGAATAAGTTCAGCACTGAGGTCCCCGCTTAACCGGAAAGCTGTGACCTGTGTTGACCTTGTGAAGACTATGGAAAGCCATCATTACCCTGGCAACTACAGCCAAATTACTATTATTAGATTCACGAGGAGAGCTAAATGCGTAAGGTTAACCAGCGCCTGTGGGAATAAGAGGTAATCAGATTTGATCCGAGGAACGATAGCTCCACTTCCTTTCATCAAGAGCTTTTCACCAGCCCCCAAAACACCCTCCTTGTCGGGAAGGAAACTCTCTGCGCCAACTATCACATTAAGAGGGAACCTGGCTGGTTCTTCAAGACAGGTTCCTGATCAGCCAGGCTTTGCTACTTAACACTGCACTGCATCCTGCTTGCACCAACAGTCTGGCTGATGATGGCAGCAAGCACGAGGCCAAGTACGGGAGTGGTGACCCTCCTGAACCATCAACAGGTTGTGTATGTTTTAATGGTACTGATAACAAAAAAAAAAAGGTTAGGTAGGGTAAAACTCTATAAATAAGCCCAGCAGATGAAAATTTACATGAATAACAGATTGTTTATACCAGCGGCTGTGTTGACTTCCAGTAAGTGTGTATGTAGGTACTGTATATGCTGGTGAATCAGTCGTCAGCGATAACACACAATATAAGCCCCTTCCCCCTCCTCCCCCGCACACACTAACTTAAGAGGTGCGTGAGATTTCCCTGTCTCCTAATATCGTATTTATTTTTTCCCTATAATCTACCTCGTCCATAATAGTCACATTTGCTTTGTCTGCTTTCGTCTAGGATCTTTCCTTAAATCATGATATAACTTAACGAAAGCAGACAAAGCAAATGCGATAGTAATTATGGACAAGTTAACTTACAGAAAACAGAGAAACTGACGTGCCCCTTAGCCTTTATGAGTACTGCACGGTTACTGTGACTATACTGATAAAAACAGGATGACGAAACAAACACGTCTATAGTTTTGCAACACTTGGTTATTTATCAACTCACTTTTTAAAAATATATGATCATGGCAAAACATAACGAATACGGATGTAGACAAAGTCGAGGTTGTTAGGTGTTTATTTAGCTACGAGTCTTAAAAATACTCCACAAGGGCACAACCCGTCTTGTAAGCAGTGAGGAGACGCAGAAAGAAAATGACCCATCCACGGAGGCACTACCTTCCACTCAGGAGTGTGCACCCGAAGACTGTTAAACGTTTTATAGTGGGCTGGTAGAAAGGAACCCTTCACGAAGTTATTACCTTTCTGCCATCAATGTAAAACTGGAGACAGTTACACGTTTTGCACTCTCCATGATCGGTCTTTTGTCTCGTGAATATTAACAACGACAGGTTAATCTCAGAATCTTTTATTGACTTTCAGTGTACACTTATTTTAAATTTCCTGCACATTTCGCAACTGTTCTTATTCTTGTAATATCTGATTTAGAATTTAGAAGGCCCTGTCTGGGATGATCCCTGAAACAGTTAGTGATATATATCACAGATACAAGTGCTGGACATATCTTGTCAGGAAGACTAAGATATCAAACCATACCCCCGGCCGGGATTGAACCCGCGGTCATAGAGTGTCAAAACTCCAGCCCGTCGCGTTAGCCACTAGACTAGAGTCATGCAGACTAAGATATACCAATATCAAATAGCAAAACATATGCATAATAATGAAACATATACGGCTTCCCCTTCCCCTCTCTCTCTTTCCACATATACACATCTTCATCCTTAGAACTGCCAGGAAGTGGAACAATTTTGAGTGTAGTTATGGAGGAAGGATCCATACATAGCTTTACAAAGAAAACGATAAGGTTCTTGGTGCAGGGAGAGAGTGAATCTAGTAGCGATCAGCGAAGAGGCGGGGCCAGGAGCTGTGACCCGACCCCTGCAACCACAAATAGGTGGGTATACACATACCAACCCCTGTTGTACTGAATATATGCATGCCCAGCTGTGATGGTCCTACGTCTTCATTTTGATCTGGTGCGTTTTATGAACGCTAATTGACACTAAAAATTAATTTAAACATAGTCGAAAGGAGCAGATCTCGTAAGAGCCGGGGAGAGTGGTGGGCGTGTAGCTCGTACAGAAACGCACTCAAAACTTGTATAATGAAGCTAAATACTCACTGGTGTGTAGTGGTTCATCATATGACTAAGACCTGCATCAGGAAACACTTGTTCTGTTTCCTGACGAATCTTACCTAACCTAACCTGTGATAGAAAGTGAGCGCTTCTCTAATGAGGACGGGTTATTTAGGTAAGACACATATGCAACAGTTAGGTATCTTTATTTCGAAACGTTTCGCCTACACGGTAGGCTTCTTCAGTCGAGTACAGCAAAGTTGATAGAAGAAGAAGAGACTTGAAGACGATGTAATCAGTCCATCACCCTTAAAGTTTTGAGGTGGTCAGTCCCTCAGTCTGGAGAAGAGTATTGTTCCATTGTCTGGAATAATATATGGAACAATACTCTTCTCCAGACTGAGGGACTGACCACCTCAAAACTTTAAGGGTGATGGACTGATTACATCGTCTTCAAGTCTCTTCTACTTCTATCAACTTTGCTGTACTCGACTGAAGAAGCCTACCGTGTAGGCGAAACGTTTCGAAATAAAGATACCTAACTGTTGCATGTGTGTCTTACCTAAACAACCTGTCGGTATTTTATACCATTTTATTGTTCAGGACGGGTTATACTAAGAAGGAGTCTTCAAACTTTGATATAGTCTTTATGCTCATACTCCTCTACTCTTTACATAATCCACTCTCCTCCATCAGCCCTCTTTCCTCCCACTCCAAACAACACCTCCCCACCACATTCTGCCAAACAACCGAAAAATCCCGAGTTCAATTCCCGGGTCTTGCCATATATACTGACAAGATTACGTCTCCATCACTTAGTCGATGTGGTGAACAAGATAAATATAACTAACGTACATTATAGATGTGATACATGTAAACAAGTAGCGGATGTCGGACGATTGTAGCGAGTCGTATCCTGGGGAAAAACTAGCTATGCAAATTGTGTAAGAAAACTCCAGAGCTGTTGGAAGACTTCAAGTGTTGGGAATAAGGTGAAGCATAAATGTCACCTTATCGTGGCTTCAATAATTCACAGCTATGTGATGTGTAACTGGTTTAGAAAACTGACAAGTTGAAGAATGAGACACTTGTGAAACATTTGGGAATCTTTATTATGGAAACGTTTCGCCAGCCAGTGGCTTCTTCAGTCCAATACAGAGAAGAATGGTGGAAGATGATGAGAAGTTTGAGATATCTCAATCAGTCCCTTAGCCTGGAGTCAATGTGCTCAGCCCATCAATCTTGAGTCACGGGGTCGACGATCCACTACGAGATATTAATAGGATACGTAGCTATACGGACTCTTAAGGTCACATGGCTAGACAACTTTTAAGAAGAGGACCGAGCTGGCACAAGAGGGAACAGGGGGGGGGGGTATTCTCTATACCCACACACTGAGGCAACTTTAAACTTCAAAACAATACAGGAGAGCCACACTTATACAGAAGGTAAAGTTCAGGGCTACTGGTGTAAAGTGAAACAGCCTGATAACATGTTTACACTATCATATATTAAGCGAGCACTAAAACTAGGCCTAAAAAACTGCATATACAGTACACACATTACTTACCTTAAAATATTTTCGTCCTTAGCTATAGTGAGTGGTGAATATATTTATTGTAGGAAGTCTGAATAAACTTCTTAGTTATCTGCCCTCTTCATTCTTCCTCTCTTCCCTACTCCCCCCTCCCCCTCTCTATCACGGCGTGCATTACCTGCTGAAGTTACAAACTGAAACAAAGAACTTAACAGAGTGAGAAAAAACTCTGGGAGTCTGTCAGCACAAAATAAAAGTTAAGTTTACAATGTGTTCGTAACAAAGCTAATAGACTTATTGTGTACTTAACAAGTTTCAAAGTTATACTATATTACTGAAAAGTTTGTTATACTACCACTGAAAACTTCCAATACTTAGAAAAGTTTTAAAAATTTCAAGGTTGAAATTGAAAAGACTCAAAGCTACGATACTACTGAAAGATTCAGGTTATAAGACAACTACTGAAACAGTCTAAGGTTATAATACCAGTAAATACTGAGAAATTCTAAGGTTTTACTGCACTTGAGAATTCCAAGGGTCGTTCCAGCAAGCTGAGGTCATTATTACCTGGGAATTACCATCTATCTTGCTAAGGTTGTCAACAGTATTACATGTGTAGTATATATCTCCTAGTAACATTTATAGGCAGGCTCCCTGACCAAGCCTTAAGTCACGTGTCCCCTGTTTGAACCAGGCTACATTGTTATTATAATCAAGGGGAAACGTTAAACCCGTAGGATTATACAGCGCCTGGGGGGGGGGGATGTGGAAGGCTTTCAGGCTTAATTCGGAGAACTGGAGCACAGATCCAATTCCCTAAATCAAGAGCCCCTCACCAACATCAAGGAACCTTCCCTGAGGGGAACCAGGTTACAGCTTCTCGAGGGCCGAGAAAAACTAATTTTGGGTGTGATTTACAGGGCCCCAAATCTTGAAAGGGAGTGCAGTAAACTTCTATGGGACGAAATTCGTAAGGCATCTACATACGAAAATGTTGTGGTAATGGGAGATTTCAACCATAGACAGATTGACTGGAGCAATTTGACAGGAAATTTAGAGTCAGGTGACTTTCTTGATACGATCCAGGATTGTTTTTTAAAACAGTTTGTGACAGAGCCAACTAGTGGAAATAACCTTCTTGACTTGGTTCTTGCCAGTAGGGAAACACTAATTAATAATCTTGAGGTTAATGATGAGCTTGGGGAAAGTGATCACAAATCACTCAGTTTTAATATATCATGGAATTCCCCTAATAATGGCAATCAAGTCTCCGTCCCTGACTTTCGCTTGGCTGATTTCATAGGACTGAAAAATTACTTAGGTGGGCTGAACTGGAATGACCTGACTAAGGGTCAGGTAGGTGGTGATGAAAGTTAAGACACATGTGCAACATCTGGATATCTTTATTGTAGACGTTTCGCCACCCAGTGGCTTTATCAATACAGATTCTAGGACATAATAGGAAGACAGTAGAACTATATACAAAAGATGAGGTAATCAGTCCCTCAGCCTTGGAGTTAGTGTTCACAGCATCGTGGTGGAGGAGAATCTGGAGCAAAGGCAAGAAGACTGGCGGTTATATAGGCGTCAGTGGATAGGGACGGGCAGCAGACGAGGGCATAGTCACTGGTAGGCGGGATTCCCCAGTGGAAGTAGGTCCTTCCCAAAGAGATGGGTTAGTTGCAGCAGCCGTGAAGAAGGTCTTGTAGATGTCCTCTAAACCAAGATTCCATGATGTTGCAGTGTCTGACAAGTTGTGCAAGAAAGGTATAAAATACCGACAATATGAAAGTTAAGACACATGTGCAACATCTGGATATCTTTATTGTAGACGTTTCGCCACCCAGTGGCTGATGGTTGCTGATATGATGCTTTCCAGGGCATAGTTCTTGCTGCTCAGTCAAATTATGTTCCAAATAGGGAAATCAGATCAAACAAAAATTATCCTAAATGGATGAACAATAGATTAAAATATCTGATTGGTCAAAAGAGAGGCATATATAGGCAAATCAAAAGAGGAGAGGGGCAATTAAGAAATCGATATATTCAGTTAAAGAGAGAAATAAAAAAGGGAATTAGAAAAGCAAAAAGAGATTATGAGGTTAAAGTTGCAAGAGAATCGAAGATTAACCCTAAAGGATTCTTTCAGGTATACAGAAGTAAGATCAGGGACAAGATAGGCCCACTCAAAAGTTCCTCGGGTCAGCTCACTGACAGTGATAAGGAAATGTGTAGAATTTTTAACACATACTTCCTCTCAGTTTTTACACAGGATACCAGCGATATTCCAGTAATGATAAATTATGTAGAACAGGACGATAATAAACTGTGTACTATTAGGGTCACAAGTGACATGGTCCTTAGGCAAATAGATAAATTAAAACCTAACAAATCCCCAGGCCCTGATGAATTGTATGCAAGGGTTCTAAAGGAATGTAAAGAGGAGCTTAGCACACCTTTGGCTAATCTTTTCAACATATCACTACAAACTGGCATGGTGCCAGATAAGTGGAAAATGGCAAATGTGATACCTATTTTCAAAGCAGGTGACAGGTCCTTAGCTTCGAACTATAGACCAATAAGCCTAACCTCCATAGTGCGAAAATTTATGGAATCAATAATTGCCGAGGCAGTTCGTAGCCACCTTGAAAAGCATAAATTAATCAACGAATCTCAGTATGGTTTTACAAAGGGGCGTTCCTGCCTTACGAATTTATTAACTTTTTTCACTAAGGTATTTGAGGAGGTAGATCATGGTAATGAATATGATATTGTGTATATGGACTTCAGTAAGGCTTTTGACAGGGTCCCACATCAGAGACTATTGAGGAAAATTAAGGCACATGGAATAGGAGAAATTTTTTCCTGGATAGAGGCATGGTTGACAAATAGGCAGCAGAGAGTTTGATAAATTAGACACATGTGCAACTCTTGGGTATCTTTATTGAGGAAACGTTTCGCCACACAGTGGCTTCATCAGTCCATACAAAGGAGAATCTTGAAGAACAGGAGGAGAATGAGGTAATCAGTCCCTCAACCTTGAGTCGATGTGGTCAGTCCATCAATCTTGAATAGAATATGGACTGATAAAGCCACTGTGTGGCGAAACGTTTCCTCAATAAAGATACCCAAGAGTTGCACATGTGTCTAATTTATCAACATGTCGGTTCTCTGAACCATTCATCTACAAACCTGTCAGACACTGCAACTTCTTGGGATCTTAATACTTGGGAATTCTTCGCTTGCCTAATTCTTGGGCACGACCTACTTCAACATTGAACAAATGTTACACGACCTATGACTGCTGCACCTCTCCTGCCAACGGTTTATAAGCTCCTTCTCAGCACGTACGCCGTATTCTATTCAAGATTGATGGACTGACCACATCGACTCAAGGTTGAGGGACTGATTACCTCATTCTCCTCCTGTTCAAGATTCTCCTTTGTATGGACTGATGAAGCCACTGTGTGGCGAAACGTTTCCTCAATAAAGATACCCAAGAGTTGCACATGTGTCTAATTTATCAACATGTCGGTTCTCTGAACCATTCATCTACAAAGCAGAGAGTTTGCATAAATGGGGAGAAATCAGAGTGGGGAAGCGTCACGAGCGGTGTTCCACAGGGGTCAGTGTTGGGCCCCCTGCTGTTCACAATCTACATAAACGACATAGATGAGGGCATAAAGAGCGACATCGGCAAGTTTGCCGATGACACCAAAATAGGCCGTCGAATTCATTCTGACGAGGACATTCGAGCACTCCAGGAAGATTTGAATAGACTGATGCAGTGGTCGGAGAAGTGGCAGATGCAGTTTAATATAGACAAATGCAAAGTTCTAAATGTTGGACAGGACAATAACCATGCCACATATAAACTAAATAATGTAGATCTTAATATTACGGATTGCGAAAAAGATTTAGGAGTTCTGGTTAGCAGTAATCTGAAACCAAGACAACAGTGCATAAGTGTTCGTAATAAAGCTAATAGAATCCTTGGCTTCATATCAAGAAGCATAAATAATAGGAGTCCTCAGGTTGTTCTTCAACTCTATACATCTGAAAAACCGACAAGTTGAAGATTGAGACACTTATGCAGCATATGGGAATAAGTGTCTCAATCTTCAACTTGTCGGTTTTTCAAACCATTCATCACAACTGTCAGACACTGCAGCATCATGGGATCTTGTTACAAAGAATTCTTCAACACTTGTTCAACCTTTGGACGAAGACCTACTTCGACTAGTGGATGGTACCACTATGACCCCGCCTCCACCTGCTTCACGTCACCTCACTACAGTATATAAGCCACGTCTACGGCCCTATGCTGTACATTCTACAAGATTGATGGACTGAACACATCGACTCCAGGTTGAGGGACTGATTACCTCATTCTCCTCCTCTCCTTACACCTTCCTGTTTGTATTGGACTGATGAAGCCACTGTGTGGCGAAACGTTTCCTGAATAAAGATTCCCATATGCTGCATAAGTGTCTCAATCTTCAACTCTATACATCCTTGGTTGGGCCTCATTTAGATTATGCTGCACAGTTTTAGTCACCGTATTACAGAATGGATATAAATTCTCTGGAAAATGTACAAAGGAGGATGACAAAGTTGATCCCATGTATCAGAAACCTTCCCTATGAGGATAGACTAAGGGCCCTGAATCTGCACTCTCTAGAAAGACGTAGAATTAGGGGGGATATGATTGAGGTGTATAAATGGAAGACAGGAATAAATAAAGGGGATGTAAATAGTGTGCTGAAAATATCTAGCCTAGACAGGACTCGCAGCAATGGTTTTAAGTTGGAAAAATTCAGATTCAGGAAGGATATAGGAAAGTACTGGCTTGGTAATAGAGTTGTGGATGAGTGGAACAAACTCCCGAGTACAGTTATAGAGGCCAGAACGTTGTGTAGCTTTAAAAATAGGTTGGATAAATACATGAGTGGATGTGGGTGGGTGTGAGTTGAACCTGATAGCTTGTGCTACCAGGTCGGTTGCCGTGTTCCTCCCTTAAGTCAATGTGACCTGACCTGACTAGGTTGGGTGCATTGGCTTAAGCCGGTAGGAGACTTGGACCTGCCTCGCATGGGCCAGTAGGCCTTCTGCAGTGTTCCTTCGTTCTTATGTTCTTAAAACGCCTCCATAACAGTCAACAGCTATTTCCTTTGCTACCATCGCTTCTCCCATCGAACCCCATAATAAGGTGATGAAGTTAAGAGAGGGATGGACATTTCATTATGACATTCCTGTGATGAAGAATGTGACACTTGTCGGTTTTCTAGGCCATTACATCACATCCCTGTGATGACTTCCCACGTTTCTGCCTTAACTTACCCTCCCTCCCTACTCCATACACCCCCTCCTCACAAGATAACCCCCACCTCATGATCCCCCTCCGGCCACCTGTTTCTCACACTCGTCCAAGGAAAACCAGCTTCTCGGAGCTTGCTAATAAATAAACACTGACGTGCGAAGCTATTCTGAATACGTACATAACAAGTACGAGTTCTTTGGGCTGGCCGTCGTTCATGATGTGGCTAAAGAGAGCGGAGAGAAGTGCTATTATAGGGTAGGTTAGTTAAGGTTTGTCAGGAAACCATACCCCCGGCCGGGATTGAGATTCGTCTGTAAAAACTTGCATTTGTGGTCACAGAGGTGCCTGTGCTAACTTTCCTATGGTGTAGAAATATACCTAGTTGGATGAATCTTATTGTGGCTAGCTGGTCTAGTGGCTAACGCGACGGGCTGGAGTTTTGAGACTCTATGACCGCGGGTTCAATCCCGGCCGGGGGTATGGTTTATTTGCAATCGTGTCATTACGATTTCTTGAGTCAGTTTGTCAGGAAACAGGACAAGTGATTTCTGACGCGGGTCTTAGTCATATGACGACCCACAGCCGGAGCTTTTGGTCATCTGACCAAGGCCTTCCACTGGCTTACCGGTCCACCACTTTAAAAATTATGGTTATTAAGTATTGTATACCAACAGTATCTACATCAATATGTAATGTTCTAGACAATGGTTATGAGGCATAATGCATTCACACCGGGAGCAGCTGTCTGTTTCTGTGGTGTGTGTACCTAACCTTGATAACGTACGTACGTGTGTGTGTGTGTGTGTGTGTATCAACGTGAGCCTGTAGGTTCTCAGCTCCTGGCCCTGCCTATCAACATACAACCGAACTGGTTTCACTATTTCCCTGCCAGTGGGGGCCTTGTCTTATATTAAAACTGCCTATAAAGTTTGTTTCCAGCCGGGCTGTCAGTGTAAGAAAACTTCTAAAACCTGACACAGGTATCTACCTCCTCATCTAGATCACTCCACTCTCTGATCAACCTGAGACTGAATTAATGTAATTGAAAGCAAGGGCTAACCCTGTATGCGTCATACGACGCAATGGTGAACTGAATTAGCCCAGTCAGTATCATGAGAGCATAGGAAAATGAGGAACACTGCAGCAGGCCTACTGGTCCACACTAGGCAGGTCCTTCTCAAACCCAAACCCACGAACAAAAACATTTGCCTTATAATGCGTGTATCCCACTTATTTAGAGGGTAGAAGGTGATATTTTGGTCGATGTGTGTCAACAGCTCTTGTGCGGGTACGTGGTCATTCAGGTATGCTTTGCGGTTCCTGGTTATGTGCGGGTTATTTGTGTATCAGTGGAAGAGGTTTCCAAGTGAATGTTTGTTAGTGTGTGTGATCAAGGTGTGTGCTGGTTCGTCGGTCGTCTCATGACACATGGCTTCCAGCACATGGTGTCCCTGTTACTGGGGATCCACGAGAATTAGGTTCTCTCTCGCTTTGCGTAAAACAAGTCAGTACAAAGAATAAACTAAAGGAAACCATGTACCTACCGTGAACTACAGTGACCACCCTACTACAGTGACTACCCTACTACAGTGACCACCCTACTACAATGACCACCCTACTACAATGACCACCCTACTACAATGACCACCCTACATGGGTCACAACACCAGCATGCCAACTCCAAAATTGAGTGAAAATATATATTTATACAAGAGCATTAGGAAGTGTATTTCATAAAAAGAAGAAATTTCTCCACTATTGAGGATGAAGAGGTCCGATTCCTTGGATCGGGAGCCCCTTCGCTACAGTAAGAAACTCCTCTTAAAGGAGCCCTAAAGCTGAAGAAATATTTCCTAACGTCACTATGTTTCACCTGTGTATTAAACGTACGATCTTATCATAATTCCCAGCCTTCAACACTCCCTGTCCGCCTCATAACTTTCCTTCAATGAAAAGAAGGGATGCCATGAGTAAGCTAAAACACAATAAATGTTCGGGGCCAAAGACGGTTAAACAACCTCCCATCCTACGCAAGGGGGATTACCAACAGACCCACCCTGGCTGTCTTCAGAAGGGAATTAGACAGATACCTCAAGTCAGTGCCCGATCCGCCAGGTTATGGTCCGTACGATGGACGACGTGCGGCCAGCTGGAACAGCCTGGTTGATCAAGCCCTGGTCCACCGGGAAACCTGGTCGAGGACCGGGTCGCGGGGGCGTTGACCCCCAGAACCTCCAGGAAGAGTATCCTGGTACTCAGGCTCATCTCCAGTCTATCCTCAGAGGTCAGTCCACCTCTCCTTGATGTTGAAGGGCTGCTGATCCAAGGAACTGAAGTTTCCTTCTCCTTCCTCAAGTTACACCTACTCTACCGTTCCTCAAGCGTTGTATGGCCCCTACGGTTTTTATCGCTCCCCGTGAATACAACTGATCAGCTCATTCAGTTCTAGGATCTGCCTAATGTACGTCTGTTTTTAATACTATTATTCACAATATATCAGTGCGTCTATGTCTGTATCAATATTCACAATATATCAAGGGTGTGCAAAAGAAGAAAATTAAAGGTGAATACAGGAAAGAGTAAGGTTATGAGGATAACAAAAAGATTAGGTGATGAAAGATTGAATATCAGATTGGAGGGAGAGAGTATGGAGGAGGTGAACGTATTCAGATATTTGGGAGTGGACGTGTCAGCGGATGGGTCTATGAAAGATGAGGTGAATCATAGAATTGATGAGGGAAAAAGAGTGAGTTGTGCACTTAGGAGTCTGTGGAGACAAAGAACTTTGTCCTTAGAGGCAAAGAGGGGAATGTATGAGAGTATAGTTTTACCAACGCTCTTATATGGGTGTGAAGCGTGGGTGATGAATGTTGCAGCGAGGAGAAGGCTGGAGGCAGTGGAGATGTCATGTCTGAGGGCAATGTGTGGTGTGAATATAATGCAGAGAATTCGTAGTTTGGAAGTTAGGAGGAGGTGCGGGATTACCAAAACTGTTGTCCACAGGGCTGAGGAAGGTTTGTTGAGGTGGTTCGGACATGTAGAGAGAATGGAGCGAAACAGAATGACTTCAAGAGTGTATCAGTCTGTAGTGGAAGGAAGGCGGGGTAGGGGTCGGCCCTAGAAAGGGTTGGAGGGAGGGGGTAAAGGAGGTTTTGTGTGCGAGGGGCTTGGACTTCCAGCAGGCATGCGTGAGCGTGTTTGATAGGAGTGAATGGAGACAAATGGTTTTTAATACTTGACGTGCTGTTGGAGTGTGAGCAAAGTAACATTTATGAAGGGATTCAGGGAAACCGGCAGGCCGGACTTGAGTCCTGGAGATGGGAAGTACAGTGCCTGCACTCTGAAGGAGGGGTGTTAATGTTGCAGTTTAAAAACTGTAGTGTAAAGCACCCTTCTGGCAAGACAGTGATGGAGTGAATGATGGTGAAAGTTTTTTCTTTTTCGGGCCACCCTGCCTTGGTGGGAATCGGCCAGTGTGATAATAAAAAAAATAAAAATATCAATGCGTCTATTAATATTCATAATATATCAATGCGTCTATGTATTAATATTCACAATATATCAATGCGTCTATGTATTAATATTCATAATATATCAATGCGTCTATGTATTAATATTCACAATATATCAATGTTTACCTTGTTACCAGTTTATACTATATTACAAAAACCGGTAACAAGGCTCACTGTAAATATAAATCCCTCTTCAATTTTTTTCTCTTTGATAACAATTGTTTAGGCAGTTTGTTTTGTTGACAGCTTGTTTAAGTAATGAAAGTGTTGGCAATTACCCTGCATGATAATTAAAACAATGTATCTACTGACAATTATTTTACACGATAATTATTCACTTAGAATGTATAAGTTAATGATCATTCGCAGCTTATTTTAATGACTAAGTTTGTATAGTGGTGTAGTACGGAGCATGTGGGAGCCTGCACACAGTAACAAGGTAGTTTCTACCAGTCTGGGTGATTACGCTTAACATGCAGAAGGTTGGTAGGGCAAGACTAGGCTATGATGACACTGGTTGTTAGTCCTCGTGTGAGAGTTGAGCACATTAACACCGCCTCCAGTTACCATTAAGAGACACTCAAGTGTTAAGTGCGCTTCTCGGAGCGTCAAGAAGTTCCGTATTGAAGGTCAGAAGGTAAGAGGTCAAGACCAGTGATGACATTACAGTAGACTGATCGATGAACTCGTAGCGAATATTTTTGTTAGTGGGTTTGGTTTGACAAGGACTTGCCAAGTATGGTCCAGTAGGCCTGACGTAGTGTTCCTCCTCTCTTACTTTCTTACCTATAAGGATTTTTTTTTAAATAAACAACTTGGATGCATCAGTAGTGTACTGTACCCTACTAAGAATGAAAGATTTAAGTTTCCCCTTTACCTGTGATTAGCTTCATGGGCTTTTCTACCTCTTTACCTTTGAGTTTCGAGTTTCTACTCCCGGAGCCCGGTCACCAGGCTAGCTGTCCACTTTAAAATTTCCTATCTTCGTTCCATCATTATTTCTGATATAGGCTAGTAGTATGAATCTAGTCCACTGTAAATAATAATAATGATATTCAATTCTCTTGTATTCAGTGTGACTCCTAAATTTATACACGCACCTTTGTACATTGTATCATGCTGAAATTATTATTATTGTTGTTCTCTAATCGAACCCATGGATCATGTATCCACCCCCTCCCCCGGCTCTTCACTAGGTTTATTTCTACACAAGAAAAAAGAAGGAACAATGAAGCAAGCCTAATGGCTTAGAAAACCAACAAGCTGAAGAATGAGATACTTGTACAACATTTAGGAATCTTTATTGAGGAAACTTTTAGGCAGTCAGTGGTTTCTTCAAACTGAGGAAGCCACTGGCTGACGAAATGTTTCCTCAATAAAGATCCTAAATGCTGCACACGTGTCTCAATTCTTCAACTTGTCGTTTTCAAAATTATTTTCAACACTATATACGTCTTATACGTCAGTTAGAAAACAGAGTTGATCGAGTAGTTAGGAGCTCTTATCCCACATATCCATATTGTTTCATACTATGGAACAATGCTCTTCTCCAGACTGAGGGACTGACCACCTCAAAACTTTAAGGGTGATGGACTGATTACATCGTCTTCAAGTATCTTCTGCTTCTATCAACTTTTCTGTACTTGACTGAAGAAGCCTACTGTGTAGGCGAAACGTTTCATAATAAAGATACCTAACTGTTGCATATGTGTCTTACCTAACAACATATCCGTCATAAGCTACAGGTTTGACTAGTATACCTGGGAGTTTACCCTTACTATTACTACCAGCAACCATTACTAATTGACGCCCAAATGCATGCAATATATTATTATTGTAATGTTAACTGATAATAGTGCTAACATTACCTTGCTGAAACGTCTATGATATTTAAGGTAATAAAGTGGCAACGAACGTTAAAGAGAACGCTGTGACCTTTTTGACGTTTTTAGCTTTAGAAGTAAAAATAGACAATACGTGTCTCAGTGTGAACCTTGCGACTAGTATAAGTGGTAATCGGTGAGTACAAAGCAACATGTAGAACAAATGTAGTGAATTTGATAAGTAAGACACGTGTGCAACAGTTGGGTATCTTTATTCCAAAACGTTTCGCCTACACAATAGGCTTCTTCAGTCGAGTACAGAAGAGTTAGCAGAAGCAGTAGAGATGTGAAGACGATGTAATCAGTCCATCACCTTTGAAGACGTAGTTTTGAGGTGGTCAGTCCTTAACCACCTCAAAAGTACGTCCTCAAGAGTGATGGACTGATTATATCGTCTTCACATCTCTACTGCTTCTGCTAACTCTTCTGTACTCGACTGAAGAAGCCTACTGTGTAGACGAAACGTTTCGTAATAAAGATACCTAAATAATGTACATGTCTTATCAACAAACAGTGCAGATGGAAATAAATGGTATAAAATACCGACACAGTGCCACGATCGCACGTGCAAAGAAAATGATAGGATGGATAATGAGAACTTTCAAAACGAGAGATGCCAAGCCCATGATGATCCTTTTCAAATCACTTGTTCTCTCTAGGCTGGAATACTGCTGTACATTAACATCTCCATACAAAGCAGGTGAAATCGCAGATCTAGAGAGTGTACAGAGATCCTTTACTGCACGTATAAGTTCTGTCAAGCACCTTAACTACTGGGAACGCTTGAAAGCACTTGACTTGTACTCGTTGGAACGCAGGAGGGAGAATATATCATAATCTACACTTGGAAAATCTTGGAAGGAATGGTCCCAAATCTGCACACAGAAATCACTCCCTACGAAAGTAAAAGACTGGGCAGGCGATGCAAAATGCCGCCAATAAAAAGTAGGGGCGCCATTGGTACACTAAGAGAAAACACCATAAGTGTCCGGGGCCCAAAACTGTTCAACAGCCTCCCATCAAGCATTAGGGGAATTGCCAATAAACCCCTGGCTGCCTTCAAGAGAGAGCTGGACAGATACCTAAAGTCAGTGCCGGATCAGCCGGGCTGTGGCTCGTACGTCGGACTGCGTGCGGCCAGCAGTAACAGCCTAGTTGATCAGGCCCTGATCCATCGGGAGGCCTGGTCGTGGACCGGGCCGCGGGGGCGTTGATCCCCGGAATAACCTCCAGGTAACCTCCAGGTAATGGAAATATAAACACATATGCAGTATAATGTGATCCTTTATTGACTACGTTTCGCCCACACAGTGGGCTTTTTCAAGTCACAAACAGAACTACCTGGCCTCAGCATTCTGAACCTGACTATAAATACTCGCGTTCCTTCCACCCCAGGTAGTTCTGTTTGTGACTTGAAAAAGCCCACTGTGTGGACGAAACGTAGTCAATAAAGGATCACATTATACTGCATATGTGTTTATATTTCCAAACAGTGCAGATGTTGGCGTCACTCAAGATAGCGGCGAGGCTTAAAAAAAAAATAACACTATTTACAATAAGAGAAGCAAGAGCAATTCCTGTCAGTAATAACGTGAATGACACACAAAAGCAGTTAGGAAGACACTGAACCCAAGGCGAGTAGAGGTGAGGGAAGGTAGGGACCAGGAGTGGGGGGGGGGGAGGCTAGGTTTAGGGGTAGGGGCATTTTGGGGAAGAGACAGTGAGGGGATATTTTACAATAACGACACACGCAGTGGTAATTATAACGCTGCGGCAGAACCAAGGAGCGGAGCAGTAAAAGCTACTAGAGATTAAAGATGAAAAAACCTAGCAACAATACAAGCTAAATGAGGGGGGGAGAGAGAGACAGTGGGAGGAAAGACAATAGCATGAGACAGGTGAGGCGGACGAGTAGGAGGGACCTGGTGCAAGGGAGAGGGAGGACTTGTGGATGGGGTGCATCAAGGCCAGGCTTTGTTAGGGCCTCCACACACACTCCCACACCTCCACCTCCATTCCCATCATCTCTACTCCCACAACCTCACCTACACCACCACCAGAAATGAAAGGGACACCAATGTAAATAAATCACACAGTTTGACTTTATTAGGTTATCCTATGTTAAATCTACATTGTGAGTTTCATTTGCCCTCAGAACAACTGTAAATAAATACTGGTATGCTATGGATACAACACCTGAATAAAACAATTAAATTACCGCCACATGAAAGAGGTAAACGAAAAAGATAAACATAAGGAACACAGCACATCACCTAATAAATGGTATTAGCAAAAGTAAAGAGCAAACTCTTCCATCTGGCTTAACCCAGCAGACCCACTGACAGGGGCACACAATCTATCCCACCGCAATACATCCCCAGCAACTGACCTCACCAACAGTACCACAACCATAAATAACCATTATCGCCACAAACCACTACCTACGCCACAACCAGCACCACCATACAACTACAACCCCACACCATCACCAAACACCACAACCCCCCTCCCTCTGCCCCAACAGGAAGTAAAACCCCACCCCAGACCAGACAGGAAGAACCTAACGTCAACATACTTAGTAGGTCACAGTGGAGCAACCTCTTGCTTCACACTACAAACTCAACTACCACCAAAGTCCCTCCGGTTTCGCATCAAACCCACCACCAAATCAATCTCCAACTTTGGTTTCAGTTAGAGCCACAATATCTGGCTTCTTTTTGTTTATATTCATAACTTCATTAGTTTTGAGAATACCTAGTCTGTTTACACAAATCTTGATAAACAAGTTAGCCTTTATTTTCACTTGTTTTGGAGAATTTTTATCCAATATTTAGTTGAAACTAAACCAATTCTGTATCCTGCTTCGTGCTTTTAATAATATCTACACATACCGATTGCACAAATGTCTTCCTGTTTCCCTCAGATAGTTTATAAGTTCGTGTCAAATCACTTGTTCTCTCTAGGCTGGAATACTGCTGTACATTAACATCTCCATTCAAAGCAGGTGAAATCGCAGATCTAGAGAGTGTACAGAGATCCTTTACTGCACGTATAAGTTCTGTCAAGCACCTTAACTACTGGGAACGCTTGGAAGCACTTGACTTGTACTCGTTGGAACGCAGGAGGGAGAGAGATATCATAATCTACACTTGGAAAATCTTGGAAGGAATGGTCCCAAATCTGCACACAGAAATCACTCCCTACGAAAGTAAAAGACTGGGCAGGCGATGCAAAATGCCCCCAATAAAAAGTAGGGGCGCCATTGGTACACTAAGGGAAAACACCATAAGTGTCCGGGGCCCAAAACTGTTTAACAGCCTCCCATCAAGCATTAGGGGAATTGCCAATAAACCCCTGGCTGCCTTCAAGAGAGCTGGACAGATACCTAAAGTCAGTGCCGGATCAGCCGGGCTGTGGCTCGTACGTTGGACTGCGTGCGGCCAGCAGTAACAGCCTGGTTGATCAGGCCCTGATCCATCGGGAGGCCTGGTCATGGACCGGGCCGCGGGGGCGTTGATCCCCGGAATAACCTCCAGGTGACCTGCTCATTATTTTATCTACTTGTAATTCTTTCCACTTAGCCTCATTAGCATATTTCTTCTTGTGATGAAAATGGTTTAGAAAATCGACAGGTTGGAGAATGAGAGACTTGTGCAACATTTGGGAATCTTCACTGGGGAAACGTATCGCCAGCCAGTGCCTTCTACAGTCCAATACAGAAAAGATTGGAGCAAGCTGAGAAGGAATGAGGTAATAACTTCCTCAGCCTGACTGAGGGAGACTAATTACCCCAAACTTATATTTCTCCGATCTTTTCTGTACTGGATCAAAGCACCCCCCCCCCCCTCCCTGCTATTGAAGGATCCTTAGGAACAGGAGGGCCCCGCTTATTCAGCAGGTTAGGTTCTGGGCTACCGCTGTAAAGCGAAAATCGTTATAAAGTGAATCAGTTGAAAGGAGGGCCCTAATTATACAGTATAGCTCTTGATCCCACTATGCAATTATACAGGATATGTGTAGCAGCACACTGATGATAATTCCAGTAAAATAAAATCTCACTAATGAAAACATTTTGCCGGGTTCCCTCCGTGTTGGTTCTCTTAGGAATCACCTATTATAGATTTTTAGGTGAGGGGTTAATCTGCAGGCTGTCATACACCGCATGGGACACTGGGAATGAGAGGCAATTAAATATAATCCAAGTAGAGGGTAGATCAAATTCTCAGGATCAAAACCCCTTCAACGAAGTGTGGTCCCGCTTCCTTCAAGTGTCCTTCTATGAAGCCCTTCCCAAATCTCCACTATAGTTCCTCATATATCTCGTTAATCTACCGCTTTCCTCCCTCGTTATTATTTATTATTATCTGTTACGGTAGTCAACATCCTTTTTTTGTGGCAGTGAAGCAGTTGTCTTAGCCTTCATGCTGTATTATTTTCAAATTAAGTCTCATCTTCCCTTCCTACCCTTGCTTAGTCATTCCTTGTTTTCTACCATTCTAGATTATCGTCCTTGCTCTTTTGCGCTTCGTGGTTAATATGTATCTGTGACTTGTGTATCCTACGAAGACAGAAAGAGTAATGAATGTACAATCTTGAATTATGTAATGTACCAGTGGAAGCCAGGCATAAAAGATAAATAAAATAATAAAATTATCAAACCAAGGTTACTTAAAGTATTTATAGACTTAATTGTACAAGGGCAAAGTGCACGTTAGTGTTGAGAGGCGCGGGCTTAAAAGATGATGAATATGAAATAGCGGGAGTTGCCACAGGTGCTTTTTGCTGATGACAGTACTTTTGAGAGAAAAGTTGATGATGTTGGCGTGTCAAATAATTAACTGAAAATCAACACAAAAAAGTGTATTTTTTTTTGTTACAGAAAGCACCACATGGACAGGTTGGGAGGGATTATTATTATAATTATGGTGGAGTGCTAAACCCTTAGGATTATATAGTGCATGGGGGGATGGAAGGAATTTAGGCTCAATTCAGGGCACCGGAGCACGGCTCCAATTCCCTAGATCAAGAGCCCCTCACCAGCGTCAAGAAACCTCCCTTGAAGGGAGACTGGAAGGGAGATGAATGTGTCCAGATATTTAGGAATGGATATATCAGCATATGGGTCTATAACAGACGAGGTGAAATCTAGAATAGAGGTTTGTCGAGTGGGTGGAATGTGCCAAAAATGCGTAACAAGAATGCACCACTGCTTTACATGGTTGTGAGGCATAATCTTCGAATGTTGCTGCGCGAAGGCAGTAACAGCCTGGTTGATCAGGCCCTGGTCATTGACAAAGCTACGGGGTCTTTGACTCCGGGAACACCCTCCGGGTATACTGTATTCCTCTGATTAAAGACACTAGTGTAACCAAATACTGGTGACAAGTGTGTGGATTTTATATTATAGAGAAAAATAATAAATCAACAGTTATGGTATAGACGGTATTATCCCGGGAGTGAAGAAAATACAGTAAGAAAGGTTGAACAAGAGCATATGTAAATCTGAGATAGATGGAAGGTGTTGAGGACGTCCCACGAAAGTGAAGGCAGGTGGCAGGGACGGGACGTCCCGGGAAGTTTTCGGGAGGTTATAATCTGGAGGGAAGTGCTTGAACATCCAACAGACGTGTGTGTGTGTGTGTTCGTCTTGTGGGTTAAAAGCGTAAAGACAGCTAATGTGCGAGTGATGGTGACTTTTTTCTTTATATCATCCTGCTTTGCTGGGAAACGGCAATATGTTAAAAAAAAAATTTTTACTCTTGTGTTTTGTTCTATTTCCATCTTTCATTCCAGTTCCCCTTCCGCAGTAATATACACAAGTCTTTTGTTTATTCTCCCGTTTGTTTCCCCACCAGCGTCAGCCCCCCCCCCCCCCACTAGTAACCTTGGCCGTCACAGGTACAGTCGCACCCCATACACCACTCGTACACCCATACACCTGACATCCCTCCCATACACCTGACATCCCTCCCATATACCTTACACCCCCCCCCCACACACACAGGACTCTGTACACTGTGTACGTTTGGCCCATATTGGAGTATGCAGCACCAGTTTGGAACCTACACCTAGCCAACCACGTAAGGAAACTAGAGACTAGTCACGAAGCTAAAGAGTATGTCCTACGAGGAGAGGTTAAGGGAAATCGACCTGACGACACTGGAGGACAGGAGAGATAGGGGGGGGGGACACATGATAACGACATAATATACTGAGGAACTGACAAGGTGGACAGAGACAGAATGTTCCAAAGATGGGACAGGGCAACAAGGGGGCCACAGTTGGAAGTTGAAGACTTAGATGAATCACAGGGATGTTAGGAAGTATTTCTTCAGTCACTGAGTTATCAGGAAGTGGAAAAGTCTGGGAAGTGATGTAGTGGAGGCAGGATCCATACACAGCTTTAGGAAAAGGTATAATAAAGCTCATGGAGCAGGAAGTGTGACCTAGTAGCTACTGTAGGGCCCCGCTTATACAGTAGGTTAGGTTCCGGGATATTGCTGTAAAATTAAAATAGCCTTTTTTTCACTTGCAAAAGCATATAAAAGCCTCATAACATCTTTACACTAACATATATTAAGTGAGCAATAGAGATAGGTCTTAAAAATGAGTATACAGTACACGCATTACTTACTATAAGCTAATGAAGAAAATATTTTAGAGTGGTGAATATATTTATTGTAGGAAGTCTAAATAAATGAAGAATATATAGGATATAGGAAAGCACTGGTTTGGTAATAGAGTTGTGGATGAGTGGAACAAACTCCCGAGTACAGTTATTGACGCTAAAACGTTGTGTAGTTTTAAAAATAGGTTAGATAAATACATGAGTGGGTGTGAGTTGGAAATGACTAGCTTGTGCTACTAGGTCAGATGTGTTCCTTCCTTAAATGAATGTGACCTGCCCTGACTAGGTTGGGGCATTGGCTTAAGCCGGTAGGAGACTTGGACCTGCCTCGCATGGGCCAGTAGGCCTGTTGCAGTGTTCCTTCTTTCTTATGTTAAGTGAAAACCACTGTATTAGCGAAACTCTGTACAGTATAACAAAACACTGTAAAGCGAAATGCTGTAAAGCGAAGCGCTGTAGGACAATAAGGCACACTGAACAGCAACACTTTCATAGAGCTGCTGTTATCCCATGACATGAGTAGCACTTAAAAATATCGGACAGCATTATCAACTCTCATTAATGAGGTCAACAATCAATGTAGGTCACGACTGCCCATGAAGCAGCAGCCAGGAACACAGTAAACAAATTCTTAACGTGTAGTAATATTATGAGTAATATTATCAAGTGAATATTAACTAGCTTTATAACCCATACGGATTTTGTGAGCTTTTTTTAATAACATACGTAGCTGCTTCATTGCTGCTTAATGTACACTGTAGTTATGTACAATAACAGCCACACGTACAAGCATTAACGTATGTACTGGTATGAGACACGTGCATTATTAAGTAACTTTATTAAGGAAACTTTTCGTCCTCCATGGGTGAAACATTGTTACTCAAATTTCCTAAGTATTCAAGGACGGATGAAAAAATAAAAAAATAAAAAAAACAGGGTCATGATCAGTATCTCGATACCTGCAAGCAAGCACGCACACACACACACACACACACACACACACACACACACACACACACACAGAGGGATGTTAGGAAGTATTTCTTCAGTCATAGAGTTGTCAGGAAGTGGAATAGCCTAGCAAGTGACGTAGTAGAGGCAGGAACCATACATAGCTTTAAGACGAGGTTTGACAAAGCTCAGGAAGCAGAGAGGACCTAGTAGCGATCTGTGAAGAGGCGGGGCCAGGAGCAGAGTATCGACCCCTGCAACCACAATTAGGCGAGTACATATGGTGAGTACACACACAGGTATGATAAAGCTCATGGTGCAAAGAGTAACCCAGTAGCGGCCAGTGAAGAGGGGGGGGGGGCACGAGCTATGATTCGACCCCTGAAACCACAACTAGGTGAGTATACACACACACACACAGGAAGTATTTCTTTAGTCACAGAGTTCTCAGGAAGTGGAATAGTCTAGCAGATGTAGTGGAGGCAGGAACCATACACAGCTTTAAGGGCATTCTAGCACTTCAACAACGAGAACCCTGCATATGACAGGTCAGAACTGTCAGCATATACAGCACCAACATGAAACTCAGAAATATAACCAAAAACTAAAATTCCATATTCACAAATAACCCTATGCTCCTCTGTTCTTTTGCTGTTCTTGAGCACTTCCACTACTATTCACTCTTACTATCACCGTTAGTGCTACCATTACTGCTACTACCTTAATACTACTACTGCTACTCTTACTTCCATCACCACTGCTGCTACTTATTCAACTACTACGGTTCGCCCCTAGCTCTTCCCGACCTGTCTCCTGGTCTTCACTGCTTTTTCTCTCATAGTTGTGACTTGACGGATCAATACAATCATGAAGTTTCCTCACATTCGTGCTGGTTATTTGTTAATTGTTCCTGCCACGGTATTGTGACTGTATTCATATCCATATTCATTAAGAAACTAGTCCCGGATATAAAATGAATGACAAATGAATAATAACTAAAACTAAACCGTAAAATACTAGAGGAGAATCAGGGAGGACACGATCACGAAGTTCAAGTTACTCAGGTCTCGATATGGAAAAAAAATAACCAGGGACAAATGGAGTAAGCTAAAAAGTCACAGAGCCACCAGGAGGTACTTTTTTTTTTTTTTGGGGGGGGGGAGCCCTACCTTGGTTGAAATAGTCAAAACAGGTGATTCAAATTAAGTTTGAACCTGCTGTTTGTAGACAGCTGATGCTTGGTACCGTCCACCTGGTGCAAGATCAGACCAGCTGCAGTCAAGCTAACGCACACACCAACCCACGCCACGCTCATACGCCCACCACGGACGGGGGAAGACAGGGGTTGGAGGGGTGAATATACGGCCCCTGCATGGCTGGTTAGGAGGGAAAGGATGGCTGTGGAGCAACAACACACCAGGTCAACGCTTGTTCAACTCAAAAATCACCGACGCCATACAAACCTCCTCACTCACTACCACCAACTTGTTGCAGCATTAAATAAAACATTCGAATATCTCAGTAATAAATCTTTCAAAGAAATTCTTCGGCTGAACATCTTACCTATGTATACCTTTCTTAAGTTTCGGGAGTTTTTTTTCTATTCTTGGAGCCCGGCCGTGGGCCAGGCTTGTCGGGTGCTTGCCTGTGCAACTAGACTGTTTTTGTTGGCGACCCTTGCATTTTTTATGTAATACGTATACATAGGGTTACTAAATTTTATCAGTTAAAAAAAATATTAATCGAGGTTGCACTTTGCGGTAACAGCAAATTCGTACATTGAGAGGCGGGGTCCGGGAACAACAGCTCACAACCTTCCCAGGTATAAAATAAGCAAGTACACCACTAAGTGCATACTGGTAGTGTGAGATGTACCAAAGATACTCAAAGTAAGTAAAGCGTCCAGTGGGCAAACATACAAATCTGCCCAGAGACAAAGCAATGAAGACTGAGGCAGCAGCGTCTGGATGGAGTGGGTGGGAGGTTAGCTTAGGGGGAGGGTGAAACCGTATGGGGAAGGAAGGGGTGGGAGACTAGTATTTCCTGTGACGCTAACCTACGATATTACCTAAATATACCTCTATCATCAACATTTACATTAGCACAACAGACAACGCCCTAGAAAAAAAGGTAAACAAAACAAGTCAGGCTACTATAGCACTGATACACAAAGCTGCCGTTTTTTGTCCAACTCTCCTAGCAAAGTTGATCCACCCGAGGGCAGCTGACTGCTACCCCGATATAATGACCAACCCTTCTCTTTTCTACTCCACACCTCAATTAAAGCAAATTTAGATATAATTTTTTGTTTCGTAAGCTCTCTTGCTTAGAGAACTTTTTTTAGTAACAAAATTGCATAAGATTCATAAAACTACGAATGTTAATGGATGAAACATAGGTTTCATTCATTCTAAGAACAATTATCTTCAGGCAACAGACACCTCTACTTTGGATGTAGCAGACATTCCCACCACTGTTGTAGCAAACAACCCCCTACCAGGTTACCAATGCTGTAAGAAACACCACGATTTTCCTACTGGAAGCGATTACAGATAACCAGTGATGTTGCACACACACACACCATCACCACACCAGCATTATAGAAGACACCATCGCAACCAGTTTTAGAAAACACCGCCGCCTCCAGAGTTGCGGTGGAAAACGCCATTAGTGTTGTAGAAGACATCACTACCATCAGTGTTGCAGCAGACACCAATACCATCAGCGTTATGGAAATCACCACACCCAGTGTTTTGGAAAAACAACACTATCAGCAGTGTTGCAGAAGATACCACCACAGTGTGCAATCATTAGTGATAACAGCACCACTGTTGATGGTGGTGCAGTCTTTAGTAGTGGTAAACACCTATGTACACACACCAAAGTTAGTGATGGTGGTGCAATCATACGTGATGTAGATGTAGTACACGTAACCACTGGTGATGGCGGTGCAGTCTTAGTGGTGGTGAACAACTATGAGCTATGAATCGACCCCTGCAACCACAACTAGGTGAATACCACAGTTAGTGATGGTGGTGCAATCATTCGTGATGTTGATGTAGCACACGTCACCACTGCTGGTGTAACCACTGGTGATTGTAAACGGTGCCATATTTCACCACTGGTACCGGTGAACAACTATGTAGTGTAAACCCTACGGGTTAGCGCTTACCTTAACGTTTTCATTAACCACAAGACTATTCTAAGCATGCAAGGGTGAAAATTTATTAAATTTTAACCACAGAAAACTCGAGGCAAATAGTATTAAGTATCGTATATACTGGCCCTGACCGTGAATATATTAAGCAGGGCCGTTTGTGTATTAAACATTGCCTTGTGTATAAGCAAGATTGCGTATTAAACGCGTCCTTTTATAAAGACTGCATGTATAATAAACATGTAATAATGTATAAATCTTGGGTATATACAAGCGGGTACAGGGAACGGAAAAACGTACAAGGTGTTTGAAGTTGTACCCAGCGAGAAGCTCGTGTATTGCAAACACATCGAGAAACAGTTGATAACATCTTCCGGAAAGCAGAAAAAAAAATTAGCTAAGGGGATGGTAATCCATATAAAATGAAATGTTAAAGATATAACTTAATCTGCGGGCGGCGGGCCTCCAGCAGCAACAGCCTCCTTGACTAGGCTAGCATCAGATGAGCCTGGCTCCGGGAGTAGAAAAACTCTCGAAACTCATCAAAGGTAAAGGTATTTCATGGTAAACAATGTGAATCGATGGCTATAACACTAGGCTCTCGTAATGTGTGAATGGGGGGGGGGGGGGGGGAGTGATTGTATTCCAGAAAATTTTTTGTATTCAGCAAAATGATACAGGCCCTGATCCACCATGAGGATTGGTCTCAGACCGAGCCCCGAAACCCTCTCCAGGTAAACTCCAGGCAGAACAATAATGTCAGGCTTGGGTAAAAACTTTCTTAGTGTCCACTATGTCTGTATCAGTTGTAGAATGTACTTAGTACACCAAGATCATTATTTATTATTATTATTATTATTATTATTATTATTATTATTATTATTATTATTATTATTATTATTATTATTATACAGCATTACACTGTGGCTTAAAGTTGTACCATGGGGGCTCTGGTGGCCTGGTGGTTAACGCTCTCGCTTCACACGGTGAGGGCCTGGGTTCGATTCCCAGCCAGAGTAGAAACATTGGACGTGTTTCTTTCCACCTGTTGTCTATGTTCCCCATCAGTAAAATGGGTACCTGGGTGTTAGTCGACTGGTGTGGGTCGCATCCTGGGACACTGACCTAAGGAGGCCTGGTCACAGACCGGGCCGCGGGGGCGTTGACCCCCGGAACTCTCTCCAGATAAACTCCAGTTAAGAGTTCAAGTTGGACCCAAACGTCGTCTTAGTTTCTTTCTCCTAACCAGGACCTAATGTATTGCTTTGTACTGGACTGATGAAGCCACTGTGTGGCGAAACGTTTCCTGAATAAAGATTCCCATATGTTGCATAAGTCTCTCAATCTTCAACTTGTCCGTTTTTCAAACCATTCATTACATCTGTGTATTGTTGGATCCAGCCTGTGTTCTTTACCAGTTAAAGCTTGACTGGAGAAATCGTCGTAACACGATTGCTTGTTGTGTATATAAAATTAGGTACATCTACAGTGTGCTTCTACCCCTGTCCTGACTCATAGCTAGCTTTTGTTCCCCCCAATGTAATGTTTCACTGTCATATTCCATCATAAGAACATAAGAAAGAAGGAACACTGCAACAGGCCTACTGGCCCATGCGAGGCAGGTCCAAGTCTCCTAGCGGCTAAAGCCAATGCCCCAACCTAGTCAGGTCAGGTTACATTCACTTAAGGAAAACGGCAACTGACCTAGTAGTACAAGCTAATCAGGTCCAACTCACACCCACTCATGTATTTATCTAACCTATTTTTAAAAATACACAACGTTTTAGCCTCTATAACTGTACTCGGGAGTTTGTTCCAATCATCCACAACTCTATTATCAAACCAGTGCTTTCCTATATCCTTCCTGAATCTGAATTTTTCCAACTTAAAACCATTGCTGCGAGTCCTGTCTAGGCTAGATATTTTCAGCAAGCTATTTACATCCCCTTTATTTATTCCTGTCTTCCATTTATACACCTCAATCATATCCCCCTTAATTCTACGCCTTTCTGGAGAGTGCAGATTCAGGGCCCTCAGTTTATCCTCATAGGGAAGATTTCTGATACATGGGATAAACTTTGTCATCCTCCTTTGTACGTTTTCCAGAGCATTTATATCATACAGGATGAGTTTCATTATAATAAAACAGGATATCCTGTTCCCACACAGAACAATACAGGAATTTATATCACATTAAAAAAGTACATTTAACCTGTGATATCGATACTATATATAATATAGATAGCTGATTGCGTGTGCACACGTGTGTGCAAGAAAATCAAAGCAGGTGATCTCAATTGTGCAGGATAACCACGATGACTGTTATTCAAAAATATCTCCTGGGTCTACTCATGGCTGTCTGATATGCCTTTGATGGGTTTTAATGAGCTTCGAGAGTTTTCCTACTCTGGTAACCAGGTACTGGGGGCCACGCATGTTTGGTGCTTACCTGGTCAGCCAGGCTGTTGCTGGCAGCCTGCTGGGCCACATATTCATCACAGTCTGGTTGATCAGGCACTTAGAGGAACATATTTTTTTTTTCTTGAAAGATTTACATTTGTCCCAACAGTGCTTCTGATATCTTGTGGCAAGGTTTAACATTGAAAAAAAAAAAAAACTGGAACCAGGTTATGTATGGTGATACAACGTTCTCTTATTGTGCCCACAGCGCCCCTGCTAGAATGTGGACCCATTGCAAGAATATAAGTACTGGTGTGGCTATATTATTATTAAAATCAAAAAGAAGTGCTAAGCCACAAGGGCTATACGGCGCTGCAGGGTAGGGAAGGAAGCGAGGGTATTGGATGGCAGAAGGGAGGAGGGATGATCAGTAGGTTACAGAAAACAGCGGGACAGGGGATAGTACGGGGGTAGAGGGTAGCAAGAGATTGAAGTAGAAAGGGCTGAAGGTATCAGAATTTTTAAAGTAAGTCAGTTGTTATAAAAATGTCAATGAGAGAGTCTGGATGAAAGGTGGGTCCATCAGCGAGAAGGGAAGGTAAAGAAAGAGCAGCGGAGCGAAGACGGGAGCGAAGACGACGACGGAGGTAAATTCTGCGTGCTCGTTGATAAAGTGGGCAGTCCAACAGAATGTGGCTGACTGATAATGGAACTTGGCAATTCTCACAGAGAGGAGCAGGGCGCCTCTCCATGAGATATCCATGAGTAAGACGAGTATAGCCAATGCGAAGACGGGAGAGAGTAGTCTCCCAACCTCGACACTGGTGATAAGAAGACTGCCAGTAACCTATACTCGGTTTAATAGATTGAAGTTTGTTGCCGAGCATAGTAGACCAACGTTGTTGCCAACGGGTGTGAAGGTGGGAAGATATTGCAGCAAAATAGTCCGTAAATGGAATGCCTCTACATGAAACTGGTAGGTCATGTACTGCTGACCGCGCAGCAGTGTCTGCCTGTTCATTGCCCTGTACGTCAACATGACCAGGGACCCAACAAAAAACAACATCTTTATGCTTGGTAAAGATGCAGCGCAGCCAAAGTTGGATACGGAGGACTAAGGGGTGAGGTGTATCAAATTTCTGTATAGCCTGTAAAGCACTAAGGGAGTCTGAGACAACCACAAATGATGACACAGGCATAGATGCAATACGGATAAGTGCTGTAAGGATGGCATACAATTCAGCAGTAAAAATACTAGCCGAAGATAGTAAATGCCCTTGACGCTGTCCGGAAACACTGCTGCGAATCCTATGCCATCAGAAGACTTAGAGCCATCTGTGTACACAGCAATGGCATGAGAATGAGAGTGAAAGTGGTCAAGAAAAAGAGAGTGGGAAGCGACCGTAGACAGTTGGGCTTTCGAGCAAGGGAGAGAGAAAGAACAGACTCGAACAGCTGGAACTTCCCAGGGGGGGTAGGGAAAAGTGAGATGCTACATGTACATAGAAAGGTGGTAATTGAAGAGAAGACAAGAGCGAATGAAGGCGAAGAGAGGACGGAGTATACAGGGGCGGCGAACAAATAAAGAATGTCTACTAATATCAGTGACCATTCTATAAATGGAAGGATTGCGGAGATCATGAGAGCGTACATAGTAGCGAAGGCAATGGGCATCACGGCGATCGGATAAGGATGGAACGTTCACTTCTGCATAGAGGCTCTCGACAGGGGAAGAGCGAAAAGCACCAAGGTATAAACGTAATCCTTGGTGATGAATGGGGTTAAGGCTAGAGAGAGTAGCAGGAGATGCCGCTGAATAGATCTGGTCACCATAATCAAGTTTCGATAAAATGAGGGTGGAATGTAGGCGAAGGAGGGTTCGACAATCAGCTCCCCATGAAAGATGAGCAAGGGTTTTAAGAAGGTTCAGCCGGCTGTGACAAGTTGCCTTCAGAGAGGTAATGTGAGGTTTCCAGGATAACCTACGATCAAAGAGGAGGCCCAGAAACTTGACTGTATCACGTTCAGGGATACGGGAGCCAAAGAGGTACAAAGGATGATCGGAGATGACAGAGCGTCTAGTGAAAGTAATTTGGTGGGTTTTAGTGCTGGAAAATTTAAACCCAAGTGTGGTGGCCCAATAGGAAACACGGTCGACTGCATGCTGGAGAGAAACTGTAATAAGGTGACAGTCAGCGCCTGCACAGGCAATAGCGAAGTCATCAACATAGAGTGATGACCAAATATTTGATGGAAGACTAGAGGCCAAATCATTAATAGCAAGGAGAAAAAGTGTTGTGCTCAGAACACATCCCTGGGGGACACCTTCAGCTTGGATAAAGTCCGGGGAGAGCACATTATTAACCCAAACACGGAAATGCCTGTCAGTTAAAAAGTTCTTAAGGAAGGATGGTAGATTGCCTCGAAGGCCTAAGGAGTGGGCTTGGGTTAAAATATTATACCTCCAAGTTGTGTCATATGCCTTCTCAAGGTCAAAAAATATGGCAATAACCGAGTGGTTATTTGCAAAGGCATTACGAACATATGTATCCAAGCGTAGTAAGGGGTTTATGGTAGAACGTCCCTTACGAAAGCCATATTGACGAGTGGAGAGACTGTTGTGTGTCTCTAAATACCACACGTCTATTTATTAGGCGTTCCATCACTTTGCAAACTGCACTGGTAAGAGCAATGGGACGATAGTGGGAGGTTTCATGTCCCGTAGTGCCTGGTTTGCGGAAAGGGAGAACAATGGCGGATTTCCACAGCTGTGGAAGAACTCCTTGTAACCAAATAAGATTGTAAAGGCGTAATAGGACTGCAAGGGCTGACTGATGTAAATGTTGTAGCATACGAATATGAATGTCATCGGGCCCAGCTGCCGATGATCGGCAAGCTGAGAGTGTTGCCTCCAGTTCTTGAAGTGTAAAAGGCACATTATACTGTTCTTCTCTGAGAGAAGAAAAGTCCAAGGGTGCTAACTCTCTGGCAGACTTTGAGGAAAGAAATGAGGGGCATAGATGGAGTCCCTGAGAAATACGGACCAGATGATTGCCAATTTCATTGGCAACATCTAGTGGGTTTGCTATATCAACACCGGCAACCCGCAGAACAGGAGCCGGGTCAGGAGAATATTTACCACTCAGTTTTCGTACTTTTTTCCAGACTGCACTCATAGAGGAAGCAGAGGTGATGGTGGAGACATAATCTCGCCAGCAAGTGCGTTTAGCGTCGCGGATGACAAGGCGAGCGATCATACGCTTCTGCTTAAAATCAAGAAGTCTCTCTGTGGTTCTATTGTACCGGTACCTGCCCCATGCAGCGCGTTTCAAACGTACTGCACGAGCACAAGCAGGCGACCACCAAGGCACGCATTTCTGAGAATGCCTGCCCGAAGTTTGGGGTATAGAATGAGAAGCTGCGGTTAAAACAGAGGACGAGAAGAGGTGTAAAAGCTCATTGATGGAGGACGAAGAAGGAACCTCTCTAAAAACAGTTAGGTGTGAGTAAAGGTTCCAATTTGCCTGATCAAATTGCGAGCGTGGGATGCGAAGAGGTGGTGAATATGAAGGGGAAGTAAGAATGATTGGGAAATGATTGCTGTCATGTAAGTCCGGAAGAACAGACCAAGTGAAGTCAAATTTGCGGCGGAGGAAGAGCAGACTGAGAGATCGATGCAAGAGAGAGTGAGAGTCTGAGGATCAAAATGGGTGTGAGTACCTGTATTTAAAACATGGAGGGGGTGGGTGGCAAGAAAAGCCTCTAACTGAATGCCACGGGAATCACAGTGAGACCCCCCCCCAGAGGAAATGGTGGGCATTAAAATCACCAAGTAACAGAATTGGTGGTGGTAATGACGAAACAAGAAAGGCAATATCCGGAATAGATAATGCCCGAGAAGGAGAGATATAAAGAACAGAGCGTATACCACCTATGCAAGTGGATATGGGCTGCTGTGTAATGCAGCGAAGTACGAACAAATAGCTGATGGTACGGAATATCAGTGCGTAGAAGAAGGGCACTTTCATTAAAGGTCCCATCAGGAAAAGGATCTGAAGAATACAATAAATTATAGCCTGAGATGGGATACATAATGGCAGAGTGTAATTTTGGTTCCTGTAAGCAAACACAAACACCAACAGGGGAAAACTGGGAGAGTAACATCTGAAGCTCACCCCGATTACCCCTGAGGCCGCGTATATTCCACTGTAAATAGGCCATGATTGGCAATGATAAAGATACCCGAAATCCGCAGGTAAGGGTTCCTACGGACTAGAGGGGTTAGAAAAGTCCACATGCTGAGGCAGTGGAAAACGTTCAAGCAGCGAAGGAACGGTGCGCTGTGAAGAAAGGAGTTTTGCGCAGATGGAGTAGAGGAGAGAGAAGGAGCGGAGGGTGGATCAGTGTCCATTGATGGTTTGGTCTCTGCAATATATTCAGAGATTGCTTCAAGTGTTTCAGAATTCAGAGACGTCGTATGGGAGACAATATTGGAAATGGTAGGGGGAGGATGAGTAAAGATTGGAACTGTAATGGACTGTACCAAGGTAGGGGGGGGCGAAAGGGTGGAGGGAACTGGAGAAGCGTGGAAGGGGACAGAAGAGGCAGAAACCTGGGAGGTGGCAGAAGAGGAAGAGACTTTGGAGGGAACAGGGGAGGAAGGTACAGCACGAGGAGGAGGGTGAACCTCTACACTTGTAACAGAGCCAGTGAGAGGGGGAGAACCAGGTACAGAGACAGGGAAGGGAAAATGAAGAGGTGGAAGATGGGTAGGAGGTGTTAACGGACCTTTTTTTGACTTTCGAGAAGTAGAGGGACGATTGGGAGGAGGTGTCATACGAGACCTCGTCGCTACTGAGGCTTGTGAGAGAGAACACGAAGAAGCGAGATCAGACTGAGACGTTGAAGTAGGGACGTCTGAGCCGAGGACAGCAAAAGAATTAGCTACAGGAGTGACTATCGGAGAGGTAACCACAGAGGTGGGTGCAGAAGATGGGATACCAGAAGCGGGGGGACGTTTTGAAACACGGGAATAAGAAACACGAGGTAGTCTCCCTTGGAGGCGGAGATGAGAAACTGCCATGGCATAAGGGAGACCTTCTGCCTCTTTGAGGTAACGGATTTCCCGCTCGTTTAAGTAGACTTGACAACGGCGAGAGTACGAAGGGTGAGCCTCATGACAATTAAGGCAAGAGGGAGGTCGATTGCAAGATGTATTAGAATGGTCATCGGCACCACAGACTGGGCATTCGGCGATAGATCTGCAATATTTCGCTGGATGGCCAAATCGCCAGCAATTTCTACGCTGTTATGGTGTAGGGATCACCTTTCGAACTTGTAACCGATGTCCTGCTACATAAACTGAGGATGGGAGTTCAAGGCTGTCAAAAGTTAAACGAGCCACATTGCTAGGGTATCGTCTCCGCCCGCGGGCAGGAAGAACGTAAGTGTCTACCTTGAGGATTGGGAGAGTTTGGAGTTCCAGCTGTTCAAGAATGTCAGTGCCACATGTCTGGAAATTTTGTTGAACTATGGTATGGGGCAGAATGATGGTACCACTACAAGAATTGAGGGAATGATTCTTTTCAATAGTGACAGGAACAGTATCGATATGGGAAAGACGAGAAAGCTCATGAGCCTGGGTAGCATTCTGTACGGTGATGATGCGCGTACCGCTCTAAGAGCATGAAAGAAATATCTTTACCAACATGGCGTAGGAGTGCCTTGCCAATACTGTGGTCAGAAAGATAGGCAGTAGAGGAAGTCGGTCGTAAAGTGAAGAATTTAGTCCATTGTGCAGTCTGAAACCGAGCGTGGAAAGGTAGTGAAGGACATGTCGATCTTTTCTGAGAAGAACGAGAAGGTGGAGAAGTATCATCAGCAGGTAATTGTCGTTGGCGTTTAGGCGTGGGACCAGAGTTGGTCCGACGTGGAACGGGCCGGCGATTCGAAAATTGCCGCCCGCACCGTAGAGGGAGAGTCCAGAAGCATAGTCAGAGGAGAGCGAAGGTCAGAAATCAAATGAGTCAGTCGAGGCCTCAGTACCTGAAGCGGGTGAGGAAACAGCACCGGCAAGAGGTACAGAGGCATGAGGAGTGTCCGAAGAGTGGACCAAAGACGAGGCGGGGTCAGAACGGGTGCTGTATCAAGAAGGGGCCCGGGGGTAGCAGGTTCATGGACTAGGGCTGCCATGGTTAGGTTACTTCTTTCTTTTTGTTTTTAAGAAAAAAAAAGAAAATAAAATAAAATAAAAAAAAGAATAAAAGAAGGGGGGACCGGGGAGGGATTGTTCCTAGGAGGAATGAAAGGGTCAGAAATCTCCCTCCGCTCCCAAGAGGACCTCAGCACCACAAGTAGCGCAGATGCAGCATGGAACCCGTGCCATACCCTACCCATCATGCCAGTAAACCGGCAATCCAGGATAGCAACCTCACATCTGCCGAGCTACCTCGGTGGACAAAAGAGAGGGCGGCCGGAAATCTGCCACAAAGCATACCTCCTTCGGCCACCACCCGGGGAATCCGAAAGGTGGCTTCCAGAGATATACCCGTCGCCCGAGAGACACCCAAAGCCACCCTCCGGGATACCGGAGAGGGATCAGGAAATCCCCAGGCAATCCAGATTCCACGGCAAACTACGCCACCGCCAAGAACCTCAACGGAATGGGATGGACCCCGGTACCCTTTCCCCTACCTAGGAACTAGCGTGCCTGTGGGAAAAAAGAAAAGGCCAAAAAGGAAGGGCAAAAGGGAGGGGTGGGGAGGAGGAGGAGGAAAGGAAAAAGGGGAGGATGGGATAGGGAACGGGGGATTGGGGGGTAATTAGGTTCGGTCTGAGGAAGTAGACCGACAGGTCTAATTCCTCAGACCAAGAGCCTCTTCACCACGCCAAGGAGCCCCCCTTGAAGAGAGGTGTGGCTATAGATCTGTAGATGAGAGCAAACACCCAGATAGCATCATTACCTGGAGTTTACCTGGAGAGAGTTCCGGGGGTCAACGCCCCCGTGGCCCGGTCTGTGACCAGGCCTCCTGGTGGATCAGAGCCTGATCAACCAGGCTGTTGCTGCTGGCTGCACGCAAACCAACGTACGAGCCACAGCCCGGCTGGTCAGGAACCGACTTTAGGTGCTTGTCCAGTGGCAGCTTGAAGACTGCCAGGGGTCTGTTGGTAATCCCCCTTATGTATGCTGGGAGGCAGTTGAACAGTCTCGGGCCCCTGACATTTATTGTATGGTCTCTTAACGTGCTAGTGACACCCCTGCTTTTCATTGGGGGGATGTTGCATCGTCTGCCAAGTCTTTTGCTTTCGTAGTGAGTGATTTTCGTGTGCAAGTTCGGTACTAGTCCCTCTAGGATTTTCCAGGTGTATATAATCATGTATCTCTCCCGCCTGCGTTCCAGGGAATACAGGTTCAGGAACCTCAAGCGCTCCCAGTAATTGAGGTGTTTTATCTCCGTTATGCGCCCCGTGAAGGTTCTCTGTACATTTTCTAGGTCAGCAATTTCACCTGCCTTGAAAGGTGCTGTTAGTGTGCAGCAATATTCCAGCCTAGATAGAACAATTGGGCAGCTTTAAACATAGGTTGGATGGGTATATAAACCTAGCATGGGTAACTAGGCCCATTCTTAAAGGGAGGCATGCAGCTGCATCCCGGTGATACTCTTGAGCCTGCCTGATCTTTATATAAGTAGAGTGGAGGATCTCTTGAGCACATAATTCTCCACAGTGTAATAACAATACCGTCTATGAAAAATATACAATATACTAGTAAAAGTGCTAAACCCCAAAAGGTTTATACAGCATGATTGGGAAATGGGAGGTAATCGGGTTTGAGTCGATTAAGAGCTTTTTTCCTAGCACCAAGGCATCCCACTAGAAGGAACTAATTGTGAAAAAAAACCTATGCAACAAAAGAATGCATGAAATTAAGACACATATGCAACATCTGGGTATCTTTATTGTAGACGTTTCGCCATCCAGTGGCTTTATCAATACAAATTCCAGGACATAACTGAAGACAGTAGGACTATATACAGAAGATGAGGTAATCAGTCCCTCAACAAAGCAGTAGGTGCGAAGAGCACCATAGTCGTGGAGATTCTGAAGCAGAAGCAAGGAGCCTGGCGCTTATATACTAACGTCAGGTCAGGTATAGCAGATGAATCTCCACGACTATGGTGCTCTTCGCACCTACTGCTAGGTTGAGGGACTGATTACCTCATCTTCTGTATATAGCCCTACTGTCTTCAAGTTATGTCCTGGAATTTGTATTGATAAAGCCACTGGATGGCGAAACGTCTACAATAAAGATACCCAGATGTTGCATGTGTGTCTTAATTTCATCTTGTCGGTATTATATACCATTCTTGCACAAAAGAATGCATGTACAGTACTAATCATTTATGCAAACAAATCTTAACTGACCTGTCAATCATTACATCCCTGCTGTAATAAAGTTGGTAGACTTTTTGACTATACTAGGTAAAAGAACACGTGTGATAACGTTTTACCCTCCAGGAGGTCTGTCAAACCATTACAAACAATATAAGAAGTATGGCTAGGTTCGCCAGGATGGGTCCTGGCCCGGGTTTTCTCCATGCACAGAAGGTATAGATATATACTGGCCTATGTTGCCTGTAGTGATAGTAGTAGGAGCAACAGTGGAGGTAACTCTTGGTTACTATGTGGTGGTGGGATTTATTGTTCTGAAAACTCTTGTCATTTCAGACACAAACAGAATAAATGTAGCTTTATCATAAGTACTATCAAGAGTTCTCAAAACAATCTACGTCATAGGCACTGGCCAGTTAAGCACTGCAGTATACTATGTTTTTTCACCTCGCACTGTTACCTATATATACATCTTATGTCCCTGTGTTGTTAGTAATGGCTTGACAAAGCTCCTTAAGAGCAAACTATTGCCACAATAAAAAGTCACATTAAAAGCACGTGCCCTTCTTACCTAACATCATATTCCTCTTTGGTGTACATTGTTATTGGGTAGTTCTTTATTAAGGTAAGTCATAAACAGAAGGGATTGCATATTAGTAAAAGACTTGGCAATAAATTTAATTACTGTACTATAGTTATTACATAAACCATCTTATTAATTACAACATATACAACCCTTGCATTTCTTCAATTCTTTATAACACTTATTTTTGCTACTATTTTTATTCTACTTTTATCCAGGCTATCTTAATGAATACTGAAATGGTATCTTAATACTAATTTTGATGTATGCAAAAATAATTTTACCAATTCCGTTCACTTGTAAGCTGCAACTAGATCTTAGCTGTCTATACCCTGTGCTTAACTCCTAAGTTTAAACAGCTTTAGAAACCACCTCTTATATTAATACCGGTAAGTAGTTCTATTCTGCCAGAAATGTTGAGCATACTATGGACCTCTTGCAAAATCTGCATCACTTTTGAGTTTTTTTTATAAGAATATTATTGTAATTACTGATATTTAAATTGAAAAATATGCATATAATTACGATTATGTAAAAATTATTATGAGTATACCTGGATTTTCAACAACAGTCATTTATACAAATGTTCGAGAACTTCTTAGATATAATTATATTATTTAAATCAAAACTAAGTGCTAAACTCACAAGGGTTATGCAATAACTAAAAACAATCAAATTTAACTTATTTGCCAACAACCTCAATTTGTAAACAGTGACCCTTCAAGCAGGAGGGAGGGGAGAGGGGAGGGGAGGGGAGAGGGGAGGGGAGGGGAGGGGAGGGGGTGGCCTTGATTCTGGTGAAGCATTTACGATACGAGAAATTGGAACTACCTCCCCCCTCCTCAGATCAAACAAGATTTTTTCCCCATATTACTATACGACTCTCGCGGGTTTAGCACTTACCCATGAAAACAATGATGTCAACAATTACGTCAAATCATCAACCTGAGTTGCTGTGGCAATTCAAATTTCCACTACGTCTTTATCATGTATAGGTCATATAACCCTTGTGGTTTAGCGCTTCTTTTTTTTATAATAATAATGTGTATGTCAAAGCAATACATAAAATCCATAATGAGCCATTAGCAAAGAAGTGAGAATGCTGTACATATTAGTCGTATTTTCTTGTGGTTGAAGTTAAAGTGATGGTTGTAGAGGGAAGTCATGTGGTTAAACTGTAATTATAGACTATAATAATGAACATATGTTGCAAGTAGTGAGTACCTTGCACCATGCGCTGTCATGGACATCATGCAGAGGCTGCAACACCCACATATTAGCAGTCAGATAACTTGTTAGCACTAACACTGTGTTGTGACACTGGTGGAGGAGATACTGGGTGAGATAGAGGTGGTCAAGTATATTATAACAGCGTGCCTGTAGACAGGTCATAAAGAACACAAGGGAGGCGGGACCGGCAGTCATCGCGCAGGTCTTCCAACAACCACAAACTCACCTGTTTATGTCGCCCTTTGAACACAACGGCGAAGGCACCGTGACCTATGAGGTCCTTGGTGCTATATTCGTACTCCCCTACCACCTCCATGACGGCGTGGATACTGTGTGGGTGTACGGGCGTGGATAATCACTTTACAACCCCACCATGGCCGCCGACTCTGCCTCACCAACACACACTACCTCGATCAATACTGAATATCGCGCCCTTATCTCGCTAACTACACTCTCAACCATCAAGGGACATGATTCCCATCAAGTCTACAAAGGTCAAACTTGCTATATTTAATGCTCTACACAAACTGATAACTACTATTTTAGCGATTTAATAAAGTTGTTTAATGTGGAGGCTGAGAAGCTACCTCTACTGTGTCTCAGTTCTTACTGAGTGTCGTCTGCTGGATCAGCTGATGCACCAGTAACACCTCCATAATACCGCAACAAAAACTACTTCCCTCTTACTCTTACACTCACAACAATACACAATATACCTTTTATATAACTCCCACTGTATATTCCTTGCCTTTAATTTAATAATGATGCAGTTTAGCAATATGAATGGTAAATTACCCGGGCAGTTGCAAGTCACAATATGCGCATGTAAACAAAAAGCGTCACAATACATGTCTTAAAAAAGGCGCCTTATTTAAATTGTCAACTAACAAACAGTCTTTTGGATATTATAAATTAACACCCCTTAAGGCAGGTTCCTTGATGCTGGTGAGGGGCTCTTGATCTAGGGAATTAGATCTGTGCTACAGTTCCTTGAATTGACTCTGAATGCCTTCCATACCCCCCACAGGCACTGTATAATCCCTAAGGGTTTAGCGCTCCCCATTATATAAAATAACATCCAGAATATAGTATGGTTTATGAAATAAGCTTACGAAATGGCGTCTCAAATATAGAACAAAACACACACACTATGAACATAAAGAATATGGGGTTTTCATATTATATATATATATATATATATATATATATAATATATATATATTATATATATATTATATATATATATATATAAAATATATATATATATATTAATATATATATATATATAATAACACCAGAAATCTATATTCTATTGGGTTGTGGAGTATATCTCACGAGGACATACATACACCTGTTAAAAACAATATCTTAATTAACATTAACATAAAAATATACGCTCATCTTATCTCTATTTACATTGTATATAGAATTTATTTATATCTGTACTTGTAAAGAAAATATATACATTGGCTTGAAATTTATCCAATAGACAGCCAACTATTCTAAAAATATTTCTGAAGCTTTTTTTTACTTTGTGCCTGTATGTCGATTTCCATAAAAATATAAGGTAATCAAATTCGAGCTATGGCACTTCCGCTGATTCCTGGAATTAACGTTTCTCTCTCTCTAACAAATAAGGCAAAAAAGCGACATTACCCCCTAAAAAAGGATAAAGTAAAATACTACTTTGGTTTGGTGGTGATATCTGCGCAGCTGGGGTGGCCGCGCCCTCTCTGGCGGCCCACACACTCTGCCAGGCATAAATCAACCTTAACTAACCATGGAACGGATGGGGGTTTGAACCTATGGTGAGGGAGTCGTACAACTCCAGGCCAGTGCGTTAACCACTGGGACAGTTGGCTACAATAACATTCATCCAACTAGGTATATTTACATACACCATGAGGAGGTTAACATGGGCCACAGCTGTGACCACAAATACAAGTTTTTACAGATTAATTTCTGGTCACAGTAGTGGCCCATGCTAACCTCCCTATGGTGTATACATTAGCGCTGACTTTTGATTATAATAATTTATACATCATAGGGTGGATAGCATGACCATAAATTACTCTGTAAAATCTTGTATTTGTGGTCGCAGTGGTAGCCCATGCTAACCACCCTATGATGAGTAGATTATTATAATCAAAATTAAGCGCTAAACCCACAAGGGTCATACAGCGCTTCTATGTTTACCTGGAGAGAGTTCCGGGGGTCAACGCCCCCTCGGCCCGGTCTGTGACCAGGCCTCATGGTGGATCAGGGTCTGATCAACCAGGCTGTTATTGCTGGCTGCACCCAATCCAACGTACGCACCATTGATCTTGGCCAGCAACTGGATAAGTAAATGTGGACAGTCTTCTTCTTTTACAATGGTTTTATAGTGTAGTAATTTATGCCAACTTTAACCTAGGATATTATAATAAAGCCAAGCGCTAAACCCAGCAGGGTCATACAGCGCTGTATTAACCTAGGATAACCCAATAGCCAGTACTCGCCTAATTGTGGTTGCAGGGGTCGAGACTCAGCTCCTGGCCCCGCCTCTTTACTGAGTGCTACTAAGTCCTCTCTCTCCCTGCTCCATGAGCTTTATCATACCTCATCTTAAAGCTATGTATGGTTCCTGCCTCCACTACCTCACTTGCTAGGCTTTTCCACTTCTTGACTACTCTGTGACTGAAGAAATACTTCCTAACATCCCTTTGACTCATCTGGGTCTTCAACTTCCTATTGTCACGCCTTGTTTCTGTGTCCCATCTCTGGAACATCCTGTCTCTGTCTACCTTGTCTATTCCACGCAGTATTTTGTATGTCGTTATCATGTCTTCCCAAACCCTCGTGTCCAGTGTCGTCAGGCCGATTTCCCTTAACCTTTCTTCGTAGGACATTCCTCTTAGCACTTTCTCTAATTTCTTGATGTGCTTGATCAAGTGTGGGTTCCAAACAGGTGCTGCATACTCCAGTATGGGCCTGAAGTACACGGTGTACAGTGTCTTGAACGATTCTTTACTAAGATGCTGGAACGCTAATCTCAGGTTTGCCAGGCGCCCATATCCTGCAACAGTTATCTGGGTGATGTGTGCTTCCGGAGACGTGCTTGGTGTTATACTCACCCCAAGATCTTTCTCCTTGAGCGAGGTTTGCAGTCTTTGGCCACCTAGCCTATACTCCGTCTGCGGTGTTCTTTGCCCTTTCCCGATTTTCATGACTTTGCAATTGGCGGGGTTAAATTCGAGAATCCAGTTGCTGGACCAGGTGTCCAGCCCGTCCAGGTTTCTTTGAAGTCCTGCCTGATCCTCATGTGATTTGATTCTCCTCATTATCTTCACATCATCTGCGAACAGAGGCACTTCTGAGTCTATCCCTTCCATCATGTCATTCACATATACCAAAAATAGCACTGGTCCTAGGACCGACCCCTGTGGGACCCCGCTCGTCACAGGCGCCCACTGTGATGCCTCATCACATACCATGACTCGTTGTTGCCTCCCTGTCAGGTATTCTCTGATCCATTGCAGTGCCCTTCCTGTTATACGTGCCTGATCCTCTGGCTTCTGCACAAATCTCTCATGCAGAACTGTGTCGAAGGTCTTCTTGTAGTCCAAGATGCAATCAACCCACCCCTCTCTCTCTCATGTCTTACCTCTGTTCTTTATCATAAAACTCCGGAATGTTTCTGACACAGGATTTGCCTTCCATAAATCTGTGCTGGTTGGCGTTTATACTCTTCCGTTCCAGGTGCTCCACCACTTTCCTCCATGACTTTGCATACTATACACATCAGTGCCTCTTTTCTGTTTCCTTTTTTAAAAATGGGAACTACATTTGCTGTCTTCCATACCTCAGGTAGTTGCCCAGTTTCAAGGGATGTGTTGAAGATTGTGGTTAGTGGCACACACAGCATTTCTGCTCCCTCTCTAAGGACCCATGGGGAGATGTCCAGTCCCATTGCCTTTGAGGTATCAAGGTGTTTGATTATTGATTTATCCTGGCTTTGACTCTATAAAATTTAATCACGGGGACAATTATTATTATAATAACTAACGCTAAACCCACAAGGGTCATATAGCGCTGTTATGGTGACAAGAAAATATTTGTTTTCTCTGACTTTCTTGAACTATCCAGGGCTGTTAGCACCCTCAAGGTTAATACTATTGTAATATATAATTGTGGGTTTAGCACTTAGTTATGATTGTAATAATATTGTTACATAACGTTCAATGAGCAAAATGTGATAGATAGCCACAGGATGGGTGTGGGGTGCATAATAAAAATGTTGAACTAGCTACTAGACAATGTATGATTTACATTCTATACCGGACGAATTACATGCTTTTTGGGGGTTATTACCTGGAGTTTACCTGGAGAGAGTTCCGGGGGTCAACGCCCCCGCGGCCCGGTCTGTGACCAGGCCTCCTGGTGGATCAGAGCCTGATCAACCAGGCTGTTGCTGCTGGCTGCACGCAAACCAACGTACGAGCCACAGCCCGGCTGGTCAGGAACCGACTTTAGGTGCTTGTCCAGTGCCAGCTTGAAGACTGCCAGGGGTCTGTTGGTAATCCCCCTTATGTATGCTGGGAGGCAGTTGAACAGTCTCGGGCCCCTGACACTTATTGTATGGTCTCTTAACGTGCTAGTGACACCCCTGCTCTTCATTGGGGGGATGTTGCATCGTCTGCCAAGTCTTTTGCTTTCGTAGTGAGTGATTTTCGTGTGCAAGTTCGGTACTAGTCCCTCTAGGATTTTCCAGGTGTATATAATCATGTATCTCTCCCGCCTGCATTCCAGGGAATACAGTTTTAGGAACCTCAAGCGCTCCCAGTAACTGAGGTGTTTTATCTCCGTTATGCGCGCCGTGAAGGTTCTCTGTACATTTTCTAGGTCAGCAATTTCACCTGCCTTGAAAGGTGCTGTAGTATTTATGTGTACCTGTGCCTAAATATACTTACACAATACTCATCGAGGGACCCCTCAAGGTTCCTTGATGGTGGTGGCCCCTCAAAGGAGGTTCCTTGATGCTGGTGAGGGGCTCTTGATCTAGGAAATTGAATGTGCTCCAGTTCCCTGAATTAAGCCTGAATACTTTCCATCCCCCCGCTTCACGTGCACTGTATAATCCTACGGGTTTAGCGTTCGCCCATGATTATAATAATTACTGATGATGGTGAAGGGCCCTTGATCTAAGGAATTGAACCGGTGCTCCAGTTCCTTGAATCGAACCTGAATGCCTCCATTTCCCCTGGGTGCTGTGTGACTCCTATGGGTTTAGTGCTTCCCCATAAATACAGCATACCCATCAAGGGAGGTGCATGGATGCTGCTAATGTCCATACATGGAATTATACTCATCCTCTCCAGGCATTATATGACCTCTTGCAGTTTACCAATCCCCCAGATAATAATAATAGTAATAATAATATATAATATTTTACTTATAAATATTAAGTTAGGTTGATGGTGGTTAGCATGGGCCCCACTGTGGCCACAAATGCACAGAAAAAAAAGTTAGGTTTAGTACACAATAGGCACACACCTATGATTAGACGACATTCACATTGGGAGCACTAAGCCTGTCGGGGTCATAGTGCCTTGGGGAATGGGAGTCATTCAGGTTCAAGCCAAGGAACAGGAGCACATTCCTAAAGTCCAATTCCTTTGATCAAGAATTATTATAATCAAAAAGAAGCGCTAAGCCACAAGGGCTATACAGCCCTTTGATCAAGAGCCCTTCACCAGCATCAAGGAATCTCCTGTATGAAATTCATCCATAATGGAAGGATATTCCTTATGCTTTTGTAAATGTATATTTTACTTGCTGGACTTAAAGGTTCACAGGAAGACTAGGCCCCATACTGTTATGCATAATGGCCCATAGTGCCGTGCATAACGGCCCATAGTGCCGTGCATAACAGCCCATAGGGCCGTGCATAATGGCCCATAGTGCTGTGCATAACAGCCCAAAGTGCCATGCATAATGGCTCATAATGCCATTCATAATGGTCCAGCACTATCAAATGTCATCCAATCTTGTATAACTATATACATACTGTATTTTGTGGAAATAAAGGTTTTTGTTTGAGTGTCTCCCTGCCACATGCTATCCCACAAAGTCCTCTTCAAGGGGGGCTCCTTGGTGTGGTGAAGAGGCTCTTGGTCTGAGGAATTAGACCTGTCGGTCTTCTTCCTCAGACTGAACCTAATTACCCCCCAATCTCCACTCCCCTATCCCATCCTCCCCTTTTCTATTCCTCCTCCTCCTCCCCACCCCTCCCTTTTGCCCTTCCTCTTTTTGGCCTTTGGGATTTGTCCCACAGGTGCGCTAGTTCCTAGGTAGGGGAAAGGACACCGGGGTCCATCCCATTCCGTTGAGGTTCTTGGCAGTGGCGTAGTTTGCCGTGGAATCTGGATCGCCTGGGGATGTCCCGATCCCTCTCCGGTATCCCGGAGTACCTTTGGGTGTCTTTCGGGCGACGGGTGTATCTCTGGAAGCCACCTTTCGGATTCCGGGGGTGGTGGCCGAAGGAGGTATGCTTTGTGGCGGATATCCGGCCACCCTCTCTTTTGTCCACCGAGGTAGCTCGGCAGATGTGAGGTTGCTATCCCGGATTGCTGGTTTACTGGCATGAAGGGTAGGGTATGGCACGGGTTCCATGCTGCATCTGTGCTACTAGCGGTGCTGAGGTCCTCTTGGGCACGGAGGGAGATTTCCGGCCTTTTCATTCCTCTTGGGAACTATTCCTCCCCGCTCCCCCCTTTTTTTTATTCTTTTTTTTATTTTTATTTTCTTCTTTCTTTTTTTTTCTTAAAAACAAAAAGCAAAGGAGTAACCTAACCATGGAGAACCCAACCCATGAACCCCTCCCCCCGGGCCCCCTTTTGATACCGCCCCCATTCGCCCCGCCTTGTTTAGCCACTCCGACATCCTGATCCCCCTGTACCTTTTGCTGGTGCTGTTTCCTCCCCCCTTCAGGTACCGGGGTTCGATGACCCCTTTTCGTTTTTCCCGACTCCACTCTCCTTTGACTTTTCTTCCGGCTTCCCCCTCACGGTAGGGCTTTTTCGAACGCCCCCCCCTTTTTCACCCCGGGACCAATCCGGCCCCCTCTTCAAAATGCCAACGTAATCCCTGATGATGCTCCTTTGTTCCCTTCCCCATTCTACTCGGAAAAGACCGACACGTCAAGCACTCCCTCTCCACCATTTGGGCCACCAATGGACTAAACTTTACTTTAAAAGACCGCTTCTTCTTTGCTACCTTTCTGTCATATATTGAAAAGCACCCCGCGACAGTTGGTAAGATATTTCTTTTCATGCCTCAAGACGGTACGCGCTCATCACTGCCAGAATGCTACCCAACTCAGACTTTTTTCTCCTTTCGAATACGTACTCCCTATCACTTTTGAAAAACTTTTTTCTTAAATTTCTTGTAGGTACTGTCATTCTGCCCCATACCATAGTCCAACAGAATTTCCAGTCAGGGGGCAATGCATTCTTGAACCTGAACTCCGGGATCCCCCAATCCTCAAAGTAGACATTTATGCCCTTCCCCCGGGTGGGAGACGTTACCCTTGAAAATGTGGCTCTTTAAATTTTTGACACCAGAACTCCCGTTCGTATAGTCGCGGGACATCGTTTACAATTCAAAAGGTGATCCCTACCCGGAACGTGTAAAAATTCTGGCGTTTTGGTCACCCAGCGAAATATTGAAAATCTATGGCCGAATGCCCATCTGGGGCCGACGACCATTCTAATACATTTTGCAGTCAACCCCCATCTTGCCTTAATTGTAAAAAGCTCCCCCTTTTACCCCCGCCGTTCCCAGGTCTACTTAAATGAACTGAAAATCCTTCCCCTCAAAGAGCAAAGGGCTCCCTTATGCTATGGCAGTTCCATTTCCGCCCCCAAAGGGAGACACCCCCGTGTTTCTTATTCTGGGTTTTTAAAAACATCCCCCCACTTCGGGGGTCCTTTTCTGCAGCCCCCTCTGTTACCCCTCCCATACCAACCGCATCTAACCTTTTGCTGTCCGGCTCTGACTCCCGATTCAACCAGTCTGTTCTCCGTTTCGCGTCCTTTCCTCGCAAGCCCCAGTATTGACAAGCCTCGTACGATACCTAATACCAATCCCCCTCAACTTCCAGAATCCAAAAAATCCACATTGCTAAATCTTCTTTCCCCCTTTCCCTTCCCTTCTCCACCCCCCCCACTTTCCCTTTTCCCAGTCCCTGTACCTATTTTTCCCCCTCTCTCGGGGAATTTTACAATGTGGAGATTCACCCTCCTTACTAGCCCCCACCCCCGTCCCCCCCAATTTTCCCTCTTCTCCCCTCCCGGGTTTCTGCCTCTTCTGTCCCCCCCACACTTCACCCCAGTCCCTTAACTTTTTTCCCTCCCCCTCACTTTGGTCAGTCCATTATTTCCCAATCTTTACTCCCCCCTTTTCCTTTTATCTCCAATAGGGTCCCCTACATTTTTGAATTCAGAAAATTTGAAGCCATTTCAAATATATTGAGAGACTAAACCTTCAAGGGACACTGATTCACTTCCTGTTCCCTTCTTTCTTCTCCTCCATCTTCCAACCCCATTTTTCCCCGCAACGCTTTTCCTTCGCTCTTGAACTTTTCCCAATGCCACCCATGTTGATTTTTTAAACCCCTCTATCGGGGTGCCTTTCCCTACAGTTTCCCCGGTATTTTCTTTATCGCCAATCAGGCCTATTTACAGTGGAATACCCGGGGCCCAGGGGTAATGGGTGACTTCAGATGTTGCTTTCCGGTTTTTTTTCCCTTTTGGGTGCTTGCTTACAAGAACAAAATACACTGGGGCTGTTTCCAACCATCTCGCTAAAAATTTTTTTGTTTTTTGGATCCTTTTCAGATGGGACCTTTAATAAAGTGCCCTTCTTCTACGCAATGATACCGTACTGTCCACTATTTGCCCATCCCTCGCTGCTTTACACTGCACCCTTCCACTTGAAAAAGGGGTTTTTTAAAATAGTTCTTCTATCTCCCCCTTCCCGAGCTTTTTCTCCCCCGACTTTGCCTTTCTTGTTCATCCTTACCACCCCACTTCGTTTCTTGGGATTTAATGCCCACCTTTCCTGGGGGGGGGGCTCTTGGACTCACGTGGCATCCAGTTGGGGCTTTTCTCCCCTACCCCCTCCATGTTTTTAATACAGGTACTCCCAATTTTTATCCCTACTCATACTCTCTTTGCATCGATCTAACAGTCGCTTTCCCCCCCTGACTAGACTTCACCCGGCGTTTTACCGACTTACATACAGCGATCATTTCCAATCATTCTACTTCTCCTTCCTATTCACACCTTTCCGTAGCCCCGCTGGCCAATTTTATCGGGAAAATGGGTCTTTACCACACCTCACTGCTTTTAGTGAGGTTCCTTTTCCCCCATTATGACCCACACCTCTTCTCGACGAATTTTTACCGCACTTCTCATTTTACCCCCCAAACCTCAGGCAGGCATTCTCGAAGTCATGCCTTTTTGGTCTCCTGCTTGTGCTTGCAGACGTTTGAAACGCGCTGCGTGGGGGGGGTACCGGGACAGTAAACTGCTGAGAAAATTTTGATTTTTTAAACAAAGCGTGTGATCACTCCCGTGCATCCGGAAGAAACGCACTTTTTGGGGGACTGTTTTTCCCCCACACCGCTGCTTCTTTTATGAGTGCGTCTGGGAAAAAAAGGGGGAAATTGAGTGGTAAAAACCCCTCCCCGCTCCTGTTCTATGGGTGCTGGTGTTGATGTGCAAACCCTCTCGACGTTGCCCTTTAATTGGGACCATCTGGGCCTATTTCCGGGGCTCCATCTATGCCCCGTTTTTCCTCAAAGTCGCAAGGAGTTAGTACCCCTTGGGCTTTCTTCTTCGAGAAGAAAAGTATAATGTCCTTTAAAACTTCAAAAACTAGAGGCAACGCCTTTAGCTTGCCGATCACGGCAGCGGGCCGCACATTCATATTGTATGTTTTCAAAATTTACATCGGGCACTCTTGTAGTCCCTTACCCTCTTTAATCTTATTTGGGGGACAAGGAGTTCTTCCCCCCGCTGGGGAAATCGCCATTGTCTCCATTTTTTCAAACCCCGGGAACAACATGAGGGGCCCCCCACTATCGCCCATCGCTCTTATGCAGTTGCAAAGTGATGGAACTTGGTAAAAAGCCGTTTGATGTGGTTTTTTAGAACACGCAACGTTCTTTCCGCTAACAAAAAGCTTTCGTAAGGTCTTCTACCATGACCCCCTTTCTACGTTTGGATTTATGTTCGAATGCCTTTTCAATAATCACCAGTTATTGCCATTTTTTTTGCCTTGAAAGGGGATATGACACAAATTTGGGGGTATAATTTTCGGCCCAGGCCCCTTCCCTTTTGGCCCCGAGGCAATCTACCATCCCTTTCCCTTAAAAAATTTTTTAAATGACAACATTTCCGGTTCGAGTCAATAATGTTCTTTCCCCGGACTTTGTCCAAGCTGAAGGGTTTTCCCCAGGGATGTGTTCTAAGCACAACACATCCCCAGGGGTTTTCTAAGCACAACACTTTTTCTCCTTTGCTAAAATGATTTTTCCTCTGTTTCTTACCCCCTATTTGGCATCACTCATTTATGACTTCGCTATTGCTTGTGCGGCACGATGTACTATTGCAGTTTCTCTCCACATGCGGCGACCGTGTTTCCCTCGGGCCCCCACCATGGGTTTTTTAAAAATTTTAAGTACCAAAACCCCCCAAAATTTCTTTCACAAGACGCTTTTTCATCTCCCATCATCCTTTTTATCTCTTTCCCCCATCCCCGAACGTGATACAGTCAGGTTTTTAGGGCCTTCTCTTTGACCATAGGATCCTGGAAACCTCACATTACCTCTCGAAGGCAAATGTCACGCCGGCTAAACCTTTTAAAGCCCTTTCCACTTTCCTGGGGGCTGATCGTCGAAATCTGCTTGCCACATTCAGCCCCCTTTTATCGAAACCGACATGGTACCAAATTTATTTTCCCCGGCCTCCCGCTACTCTCTCTTTCCTTAACTCTAAAACCCCCCAAGGATTACGTTGTGCCTTGGGGCTTTTCGCTCTTCCCCGTTGGGCCTCTATGCAAAGGGAAAGTTCCATCCTTGTCGATCGCCCTGTGGCCCCTTGCCCGCTACATAACCTCTCACATCTCCACAATCCTTCCCTTTATAGAAAGGGCACCGTATTAGTAGACATTCTTTATTCGTTTCCCCCCCTGTTTGCTCCGTCCCTTTTCTCTTCGCCCACATTCCTTTGTTTCCCCTTTAGTTACCCCCTTTATAGTTCATTACATCTCACTTTTCCTACCCCCCCGGGAAAGTTCCAGCTTTTTCGGGTCTGTTCTTTTCCCTCCCTTGCTCAAAGGGCTCAATGCTACGGTGGCTTCCCGCTCTCTTTTTCTTGATCACTTCCACTCCCATTCTCATGCCACCTCTGTGTATACAGATGGATCTAAGTCTTCAGACGGCGTCGGATTCGCAGCAGTGTTTCCGGACAGCGTCGTGCGGGGGCATTTACTATCTTCGCTAGCATTTTTACTGCTGAACTGTATGCCATTCTGGCAGCACTTATTCGTATCGCATCTATGCCTGTGTCATCATTTGTGAGAGTCTCAGACTCCCTTAGTGCTCTACAGGCTATACGAAAATTTGATACATCTCACCCCCTAGTTCTCCGTATCCAACTTTGGCTACGCCGTATCTCTACGAAGCATAAAGATATTATTTTTTGTTGGGTCCCTGGTCATGTCGAAGTACAGGGCAATGAACAGGCAGACACTGCTGCGCAGTCAGCAGTACATAACCTACCAATTTCCTATAGAGGTGTTCCATTTCTGGACTATTTTGCTGCAATAGCTACCCACCTTCACACCGTTGGCAAAAAGTTGGTCAACTCTGCTTGGTAACAAACTTCATTCTATTAAACCGAGCATAGGTTACTGGCCGTCTTCTTGTTATCAGTGCCATGGTTGGGAGACCTCTCTCTCCCGTCTTCGCATTGGCCACACTCGTCTTACTCACGGGTATCTCATGGAGAGGCACCCTGTACCTCTCTGTGAGCAGTGCCAAGTTCCAGTATCGATTAGCCACATTCTGTTAGACTGCCCTCTCTATCAACGAGCACGCAGAATTTACCTCCAACGCCGTCTTCGTTCTACTACTCTCTCTTTACCTTCCCTTCTTGCTGATGGACCCTCCTTTAATCCTGACTCTCTCATTGACTTCTTGACAACGACTGATTTGCTCCACAAACTCTGATGATACCTTACGCACTCCCCTCAGCCCTTTCTAGCTCAGTCTCTTGCTGCCCTTTACCCTTTCACCATCCACTGCTCCGCTTTTATCCGTAACCTATTACTCATCCACCTCCCTTTTGCCACCTGATGCCCTCGCTTCCTTCCTGCCCTGCAGCGCTGTATAGCCCTTGTGGCTTAGCGCTTCTTTTTGATTATAATAATAATAATAATATCCCACAAAGTCATGAAGATTTTTTATTATATTCACAGGGAAGTGTAGAAATAAGGATCATGCCATCCTGGAATATGGAGGGTAATCAGGGCTGATCCAAAAGGAAGAGATGTTCAAATTCCTTGTTTTGCTTTAATCTTAGAATAATCTTTTTCCAGTTTATCCTACATATTAACATTTTTATACAAGAGATCTTGTGCACACATATTTCAACACACAACTTTAATCAGGAGGTGTTCCATGACATGTTGAGTTATAGTTTCAACACTAATATCTAAATTTTTGAGTAAAGGATGAGTTTCGAAAAATAATCCACAATTTGGCTGTACCAGCATATCTTTATTGTTTGGGATCTTATTTCCTGGATTTTAAAAGTTTCCTGCAATTTTTAAAGACTTATCAAACCTTAGCAGTGAATCATTTTATGAGAGCATAAATCTTGCCTAAATACAATACTACTTCTGAATGTCTCCTGGGGTACTCTTGTGGTAATTGCATATTTCTGCTTCTACTTACCTGTGACATACCTGGAAAAAGTTTTGAAGATTCTCCTACTCTTGCAACTGGACTGATAGCAAACTTTTTAATCAACTGCCTGGTCAACTAGGCTGTTGGTGCTAGTGGTCCCCAGGCCTGCATAGCCATCACAACCTGGCTGATGTGACACATTATGCAGACAATGTGGTAGCTTACTATATTACGAAGTACCAATTATTCATTACTGCAGTGTCCACAAAAACAATAATTTCATCTATAATGTCACCAATAGGAGTTACACTTCAGTTCATCCTCAAAGTATTCATATCCATACTTTAACCCATCCATCCTCCAATTTAAACAGCATGTGTGGGAAAACCAATGCTGTAAGCAATGTCAATGTGTTCCACACTACCATATGTAAGCCACTCATTTATGTTACTGTACTTCTTTATTTTTTGGTTAACTTCAACTATAACCTAGAATAAGTTTTCATGCTATGTAAATTAGGAAAAAAATACATGAATTATAATGCTATATAAACGAGAGGTTACATATTTAAATTCAAGATTTTACTACTTATACATATATCACAGAAACTGTAAAACAAACTTCTGACTGGTAACTTTTATCAGAAAAGTCCAGAAATACAGCACTGTACTGTTACATAAGTACACAGGAAAGGAGGAACACTGCAGCAGGCCTGTTGGCCCATACTAGGTAAGTCCCTCACAATCCATCCCACTAAATTTGAAATTTATTGAAATGATTAACATATAAATTACTTACATTTATTTAGCACATTTAGTTGTTTTATTTCTCACATTCACTAGAGGGCATTCAATTTTTACAACAGGACTGTCCCAAATTAACATGATTTCAAAAAGAATTTTTTTTTTTTTTGCCTATGAATGCAACTACTGTACTTTAACCAAGTAAATTTTCTTACTACAGTAAATATTAAACAATCTAATACTAGAAAAATTACATATGTGGTTGTTGTACAGAGGAGCTTGTAATTGAACATTGATTTTACATGTAATGCAGTACTTTGCACTGAATTATCATAACTGCTGTATAGCCCTTGTGGCTTAGCGCTTCTTTTTGATTATAATAATATTATCATAACTTAAGTGCTAAACCTATAAGGGTCATATAGCACTTTGCGCTGAATACTGTATATGCAAATGAGTAATACAGCATCATATTTTATTAACTGGGGAAGTCCCATTTTGCTACATTAGGAAATTAGTGAACAAGCAGACTACCACTTTGTTGGTTTAAAAGACAATTATACTGAATAAGGAATATGTTAGGTTAATTCCTAGAAACTCCCAAATTATGTTGGGAGTTTTTTTTTTTTCTGTAGAATTAGCACATGCCAGTAAGCATAGCAAAAATATTGTTTGGTATATACAAAATACATTCCACATAATGTGTCCCCCAAACACACAATAGACAGTGTATTTCAGTTCCTTTAAGTGTGTTTTTTATTTACATTCTCAGCTGTCTCCCACCAAGGGTCACTCAAAACAACACACATTCACCATCATTTATTTAACCCTCTGACTGTCGCAGGCCCCTTTCTGAAACCGTCATTCTGTCGATAAATTTTTGAAAAAAAAAAAAAAAATTATTTTTTCTTATGAAATGATAGAGAATCTTTTCCCGATGGTAATGACACCAAAAGTTCGAAACTTGGTCGAAAACTCACGGAATTACACTCCCGCGAAGCTAGCGGTCTCGGCGACATATGCGTATCGGCGATTTTGCCAACTTTGAACCCTGTTTTCAGCCAATTCTGTTGTTCCAGTTGACCAAACTCATAGCTATTTCTTTAGAACTCCATTTTATATATCAGCTGAGTACAAGAAACTGCCCATTTACCAATTTGAACTACCCAATATAGTGGTCAGAAATTGGCAATTTGGCCAATTTCACGCAAATTAAAAAAGGTGCCAATTTCAAAATAGGGTCCAGAATAAACAAGGTAGACATTCTTGGCACTAAAATAACATATCCTCTGTTCATTAGTCACATCTCTAGGCCCCTCTTATATTATTATTGCTTTCTATTTTGATTTTTTATTCATACAAAAAAATACAAAATTTACTGTTATGCAGACTACTGCATTATTGTAAAAATGATATAAATAATATCAGTGCACTTGCGAAAGAATATTAGACTCCCCAGTTGACGTGTATTGGACGTGTGGTGTGATTTGTTTACTCCTGAACATTGGTAAAAATCGAACATTTCGGCTACTTTGAGCTCAGTTTCAAGGTCGTTTTCATCATCAAAGTAATGAAAATCATCTCTATTTCTGTAATATGTTTTCCATTTTATCACCTAAGACCATGAAAAGCGAATACATTGATAAATACTATACGAAAATACATCTCAAAGTCGGCATTTTAATCCAAAAAAACGATCAGCTTTTTTTTTCTCATTACGCACTGTGTGCTGCAGGATTTTTTTTATGTGGTGCACACTGACCACACAGACCCATTCTCTCACATGTGGGCCTACCAGCTTTCTCCCGCTTGATTTGAAGCCGCTAGAATTATTGAGTATATATACGTCAGAAACAGTGGCGCGTAAGACGTATTTATACAGCGTAATCAGTCAAAGGGTTAATAGCTATCTTGTCAGTCTTGTATGGCCATCAGAATTCAAAAGACCCTCAACAGCAACTATGCCCTATACAACAATTTTCTCATTTGGTTCAAAACTCTCTAAATCTTCACTTAACACTTCCCTAAATTAATCTCTCCTCTACACTCTTCTCACCATAACCACTTGCTATAAACCACTTCTCACATTTCATCTTCATCCTAATCCAAAAAATTCCTGACTTTGAACACTTATATCCCACTCTTTCTTTCCACAGTTTATCATTTAATATTACCACTATTGCTCCTTTAGTTCTTCTGGTTACACACAATTTAATCTCATTTACTCCTCCCAGTGAAAAATTCTTCCACCCCCTTTAAACTTTGTTGTGCTTTGTGCTAGGACATCCAGCTTAATTTCATTATATTAACCATTAATTCATAAAACATCTGAAAAATCTGCTGAAGATTTATGCATACTGATGTGTCTATTCATGAAGAGAGTATTTTTGACCAACAAAGTTGAAGAGCAGTGAAAAAATGGATTGTTACATGCATCTATATAAGGAAAATATATATATTTTTTTTTTAACAAGTCAGCCGTCTCCCACCAAGGCAGGGTGAAAATATATTAAGTATAATTATCAATAAACACATTACATATAACACATTATCTAATGAACACAATGAACAAAATGAAAGTGGTGAGAAACTATTTACAATATTGGTAAAACTTAACTAAATATATGAGCAGAGTGAAATATGCAACACAGCATTTCCAAGTAGACAATGACAAAAATATTCTCAGGTATTTGATGAGACTACTGTTGATATCTATAAGACAGTGTTACTATCATAGAACAAGTATTGATATCTATTTGAGCTTACTATACAATAATATAAATAAAAATAAAGAATATGAAAGTAGCCCATAAAAAAATAGTTAATGTACTGCACCTATTTTAATGTAAGAGTATTAATAATGTACAAAAGTTTAGATGTAAAAAATATACATATATAAAATGGGAAACTACCATGAAAATCAGAATCCTGCATATTCCATAGCAGCAGTGTCCTGTCTGCTGTAAATTCACATAATGGAAGTAGAACTAGCAAGTACTAGTGGTACAGTACAGTTCATCTAATTCCCTGCTACCAGAGCTCCAACTCCTTGGTCAAATTCTCTGAAAAAAAAAAAAAAAAAAATTAAATCAACTGTTCAGCATTGTTATTACAGCTAGGTTCCTTGACAATGGTGAGGGGCTCTTGATCTAGGGAATTGGATCTGTGCTCCAGTTCCTTGAATACCTTCCACATCCCCCCCACAGGTGCTGCATAATCCTACAGGTTTAGCGCTCCCCCTTGATCATAATAATAATAATTACAGCTAGGTATTTGTGGACTGAACCGAAATGAATATGACAGATTATTAAAGCCTCCTAAGACATTAGTATAAGGTTTATTTATGTATATTCAGAAGCATATCAATAAGCCATATGCTTATGACCATAAAGTAAGTACAAATCAACTGCAAGTACTAGAACAGTGTAGTATTTTCAATTCATGCTTTGACCCTTATGGGTTTGGTGCTTAGTGATGATTATAATAATACTGAAATTATAATTCATGCTTTGAGATTCACTGTTTACATTATGCAACAATAATAATACTGTAAATAACACTAAGTAAATGAAAAGAGAACTACTGTATAATTCTTATATGAGAAAGCTCTTACCTTGATGTGATCTGCTCTCCAGGGATATAGAATGGATTGCATACAACATTTGTATACATATTGTGTAGACGTCTGAACATCTGAAAGAGTACAGTCTATTTATATACATACATATATACAAGTATGGATCCGAATTTTTTGAATGGTGCAGCAAAATCTTTATTTAACAGATTTCAGATTGAACCCACCCACCCACATTTACAACCTCTCTCATAAACACCCATCTCTAATCCATTCACCTCTCATACCCCCTCAAGGGAGGTTCCTTGATGCTGGTGAGGGGCTCTTGATCTAGGGAATTGGATCTGTGCTCCAGTTCCCTGAATTGAGCCTGAATACCTTCCATCCCACCCCCAAGTGCTGTATAATCCTATGGGTTTAGCGCTCTCTCTATTACAACCCAGGAGTCCAAATGGCCTGTTATCCTGGGTGTAAAGGGAGCAAAATAAACACAGCAGAAAACTTTTGACTTCACCAATTTAGAACAGAAGTATGTACACTATATACACTATGTACAGCAATAGGTATTAGTGCACTCCACGGTAAGCAAGGCAGAATAGAAGCCACTAGAGAGCAGACCATGCTTCAACCAGCTCTAGAATGGAAATGACAAGGGCAGACAGGAGAGTGGTACCCACATAACCTCTGCGATTGCCAAAACCATCTTCTCATTGGCTAGAACCTGGGTACTGGTTGAACAACGGGGCCCCATCGTCAACCCTCAGTCACCTGGTTCGCTGGTTGGGGGAGATAGCCTGTAAATGAGGGTGTGTGTACATGCGCCGAATAAAGGTTATGTACTCTTTGCATGCCACACCCTCATGATTATAATAATCACCTCTCATATCCACTACCCACACACCCACTCATGCTCAATGAATCCCACCCTCATTTGCACTTTCTCTTATTCACTCCTATCCTGTATCATACCCACCCACCCTCATACTCACCCTCTCACATCCACCTGCCCTCTCTTACACCCATTCGCTCACCCATTCTTACTTTCTCCTCTCTCACGCCCTCCCTGTACTATTTATGGGTTATTGTTCTTTGTGTCCAGTAGTGTCCAGAACCAATGATCTTGAAAAATACATTTTGTAATTCAGAAACAATGGTATATCAGCAATAAATATACACCCCTTTTCTCCATTAATCCATTAATTCAAGATTTCACTGCACTGTATATATTTTATTGATCTAATTAGTCAAATGTTTATCGCAAGATTTTTCTAGGAATATTTTTGGATCTTTTATTATTTCTTAGCTGATTCATGAGACACTGTAACATTTAATCCAGTCAATACAACAACATTTTAGGAATACAAAAGTTAAATACCATTAAAAATCTATTTTTTTATGCAATATTTCATTATTTACACTATTATACACATGAAATTAAAATCACAATCAACCTTGACTACCCTATATCTTATCTTTAAAATTGCAATAACTTACCATTCTAATTTCATTGTCTCTTAGGGTTGTATTTGCTGCATCAGTAATGATGACAAACTTTATCCGTGTGTTGGTTGTGTATCCAAAGCTATGTAGCCAGTTAAGAATATACTGTGGTATATATTGTATGTGAAAGTTATGACATATTATACAAACTGTGCAGTAACCATTTTCTTACCTCTGTTGTTTGCCAATCGTAATACTAGTAAAAAGTTAGTTTTAATAATAAACAGCTTGCTTAATACAAATATGCTATCAAGCACAATTCGAGTGTGGTACAATATTTCAATTCTGAAAACAAAATAAAACAAATTCCCGTTTACTTTAGCAATTTTGGAAATCATACATGTTAACTGTACATACATTCAACACACTGTGACAAACATCTTCAGAAGACTAGTGTATGACTTTTCAATACCTACAACAGTAGATATAAATCTTCATTTTTAAAATTATGAATATACGTTTGCATTTGAAAAGGATACACTTTGTATTCTTCTGAAGCATAGAGCAGACCTAAGTAAAGTTCTCTGGTGTCACCAGGAGTTTTATTAACTGCAGCGACCTTCTCCTGTATAACATCTAATCCTGTATGTGCCAGGTAGTGAAGATGAAGTTCCTCTCGTCCACTGCCCACCCACACATAAAGCGGACTGTTCTGATGAACAATATAAATATAATAATTAAATGACAGAAACCGAAATGTAACTTAGGTTTAAAAATCACGATTGTCGTGCTGACACTTTATATATACATTATATCACACCACAAGAAAAATGCAAAACCTTTACTGTAACAGCTATTTTATATATATATATATATATATATATATATATATATATATATATATATATATATATATATATATATATATATATATATATTATATATATATATATATATATATATATATATTATATATATATATATATATATATATATATATATATATATATATATATATATATATATATATATATATATATATATATATCCAAATAATCACCTAGTTGAGAGACTTAAAAGATATGAGAAACATACTTCCTTGCCTATGACAGCTACACACACGGCCATTGTTATTGTTGTTGGGGTATTAAGGGCCACCACAACTTACACCATATTCAACCTTTCTTCCAAATTTCTGGGAAGGAAAAAGTTTAAGTTTATTTAAAGCTCAGGTACACATAAATACAATTGTCACACATAATATAAATTACCTAGGATAACCCAAAAAAGAGTCCCGCCTGAAGATGGGCCGGAATTAAGAAGGGAAGAGGCGCTCCCTTTGAAAAGAGTTTCAAGGACCACAATAGAAATGTCACTTTTTTGGGGTTATCCTAGGTAATTTACATATATGCCGCTATGTATGATAATTTATGTAGCTATATGTATGTATACCCTAATAAACTTACTTATCTTTACATAAGCAACATATTTTTACCGGACTACCGGGAAGAATGTGCGTGCGCGCGCACTCGAGTGGGTGTATGACCCACAAATAACCCGCACATAAAAGAGAGAAGCTTACTACAACGTTTCGGTCCGACTTGGACCATTGACAAAGTCAATGTGACAATGTGTGACTTTGTCAATGGTCCAAGTCGGACCGAAACGTCGTCGTAAGCGTCTCTCTTTTATGTTCGGGTTATTTGTGTATTGTTCCAGTCACGGTATTGTGCCTTTTTTGTTATTTGTGTATGACCCACTTAATATTTGTATTTATAACTCATTACAATTGTGACCGGGTGTGGACGTATCAGTGGTTCATTACTTTGTAATTTGTTCATGACTTTAACCATGTATAGGAGTGAGGCCGATTCATTACCTTTGTAACTTGCCATGATTGTGACCAGATCTACCTGGAGTTCATTACCTTTGTAACTAGTTCAGCTATCATAACTTTGGAGTCCAGTCCCTGGACACATTATGTACCTTTGTAATCTTTTGACTACCGCCCACAGGATGGGTATGGGGTGCAAAATAAAGATATTAAACTAACTACCGGGAAGAAGAGCTCAATAAAACGTAAGCTTCTGAGGCCCTTAACAACTCAACACCAACAACTACAGAAACGGCGTTAGTAAGTAAGTAAGTTTATTCAGGTATACACAAATACAGTTACATAGAATTATCATACATAGCAGCATATGTGTAGAGAACCTAGGATAACCCAAAAAAGTCAGACAGAGTGACTTATTTCCATTGGGGTCCTTTTACCTTATTATTATAATATAAAGGTTATAATATTTTCTTATTATTCTACAATGAAGATAACATCTTATTATCATACTAAAAAGACTATCTACTACACCAAGGTCATTAAGACTATCTACAATACGAGGGTCATTACTAGGAATAAGGTAAAAATTTACACGTATGTTAGCTAAAAAATAGAAAATCATTCCCCTCCCTTTCTGTAGCTACATTCATCAGACACCTTTTTGGCACTCTTCTTGAACTGGTTCATGCTATGACTGGCTTTGACATGTGCTGGCAGTCTGTTCCATTCCTTTATTGCTGTACAATAAAAGGTGTTTGAAGCCTGTCCAATGACTGTGGGTACTACAAAGTTGTGCTCTCCCCCCCTAGTACTATGATTGCTTTGGTTCCCAACCTTGACAAAATTGACAGCAAGATATTCTGGACATTGTTTGTGAGCAATTTTATAAACATGATTTAGCTTCAGTTGTTTTACTCTGTCTTCAACATTCAGCATATCCAACTGCTGTAATTCATCCTGGCCTACATGTTCTCTTGGTCCCAGCCCCAGGATGAATCTTACGATTTTGTTCTGGGTGATTTGCAGTCTATCTTTCAGTTTTTTTGTCAAGGCAGAGTACCATGAAGAGCAAGCGTAATCCATATGGCATTGTATAAGGGCTAGACATAGGGTCCTGCGAGCCTCAGTAGGTAGACACTGAGCTTGTCTATACAGGAACTTCAGTCTGGCATTCGCTTTCTTTACTACACTGTTCCCTATCAATTCTCCTGACATGCATGGGTCAAAGGGGATTCCCAAATATTTTATGATGAAACCAAAGTGATGGGCTCCCCATTACATTGAACATTAAAATTATTTACCCTTCTCAGTTTATGTTTCGTGCCAAAGAGAATGGCTTCAGTTTTCCGTAGGTGTAATGATAGTTTGTTGTCTACTAACCATTTGCTGCAGGACTCCAGTTCCAGTGTTAAAACATTAGCAATATCTTGTGGGTCTTTACCTGACACTAACAGAGCACTGTCATCTGCATACAGTAGGAGTTTGCACTTGACACTGATAGGCATATCATTGACATAACATAAGAATAATAAGGGACCCAGAATACTACCTTGGGGAACTCCACATGTTATCGGCAGGGGTTCTGATTCTGTTTTGTTGATTTTGACTATTTGTCTCCTGTTGCTAAGGTAGGAATTTTGACTATTTGTCTCCTACCCGACTACGCACCGGAATTGGAGTACAGGACTTCTGTGTCAGCTTTTGTTGAATGTCGATGTCTTGTTCTCGCCTGAGCATCAGTGGCACATTTCTCCCATTCTCAAGCAGCCCACATCAAGTATGGAGCTGCTTAATTTAGGCAGCTCCATTTTTTTCTGTTTTGTGGATATTTATTTAATGGTTTTAGTAGGAAGCCGGTTACTAAACTCGGGGGAAGTGTGAGCGTCTTGCTCTGGTCAGGCTTATAATAATATCTTTACTTCTACAAGTACATGTACAAGGTATACAGGCCTAGCTAAAATCAGTGACTATATAGAAAGCCGCTTGTTTTGCAGAGCATTTCAGGCAAATTAGATCAGCTTTGTCCCAGGATGCGACCCACACCAGTCTATTAACACACAGGTACCCGTTTTACTGATGGGGAACATAAACAACTGGTGTAAAGAAACACGCCCAATGTTTCTACCCTCGCTGGAAATCGAACCCAGACACTCGCCGTGTGAAGCGAGAGATTTAGCCACCAGGCCATGGGGCAAGAAGTCCACCTCATCTAATTGGGAACTTTTAGTGTCTTTTTCTATTGACAAAGGAAGTTCTGTTCCTTTCCTTTCATGGCACAGCTTTGGGCAACATATTTTCCCTGTATTATTATTATTATTATTATTATTATTTATTTATTTATTATCACACCGGCCGATTCCCACCAAGGCAGGGTGGCCCGAAAAAGAAAAACTTTCACCATCATTCACTCCATCACTGTCTTGCCAGAAGGGTGCTTTACACTACAGTTTTTAAACTGCAACATTAACACCCCTCCTTCAGAGTGCAGGCACTGTACTTCCCATCTCCAGGACTCAAGTCCGGCCTGCCGGTTTCCCTGAATCCCTTCATAAATGTTACTTTGCTCACACTCCAACAGCACGTCAAGTATTAAAAACCATTTGTCTCCATTCACTCCTATCAAACACGCTCAAGCATGCCTGCTGGAAGTCCAAGCCCCTCGCACACAAAACCTCCTTTACCCCCTCCCTCCAACCCTTCCTAGGCCGACCCCTACCCCGCCTTCCTTCCACTACAGACTGATACACTCTTGAAGTCATTCTGTTTCGCTCCATTCTCTCTACATGTAGAGAGAATTATTATTATTATTATTATTATTGTCTACCCCTCAAGGAAGGTTAGGATAAGATAAAAGATTTCGTTCGGATTTTAACCCCTGAGGGTTAGCCACTCAGGATAACCCAAGGCAGGTAGTGCGTCATCGAGGACTGTCTGTCTTATTTCCATTGGGGTTCCTTGACGCTGGTGAGGGGCTCTTGATCTAGGGAATTGGATCTGTGCTTCAGTTCCATGAATTAAGCCTGAATACCTTCCTCATTCCCCCACAGGGGTTGTGTAATCCAATGGGTTTAGCGCTTCCCCTTTGATTATAATAATATAGGGCCCCGTGGCCTGGCTGGCAAAGCTCTCGCTTCACACACGGAGGACTCAGGTTCGATTCCCGGCGGGGTGAAAACCTTTTCACGCGTTTCTTTACACCTATTTTCCTGTTCACCTAGCAGCAAATAGGTAACTGAGTGTTAGCCTACAGGCGTGGGTCGCATCCTGGGGGACAAGATTGAGGACCACAATGGAAATAAGACACAGTCCTTGATTTCGCACTGACTTTCTTGCATTATCCTGGGTGGCTGACCCTCCGGGGCTAAAAATCCGAACGAAATCTTATCTTGTCTACCTACTCCCCTCAAGGAAGGTTCCTTGATGTTGGTGAGGGGCTCTTGATTTAGGGAATTGGATCTGTGCTCCAGTTCCCCGAATTAAGCCTGAATGCCTTCCACATCCTCCCCCCAGGCGCTGTATAATCCTCCGGGTTTAGCGCTTCCCCCTTGATAATAATAATTGTCTACCTACTGAGACTCGCAGGACCCATGTCTAGCCTTTATACAATGTCACATGGACTACGCTTGTTCTTCATGATACTCTGCCTCGACAAAAAAAAAAAAAAAGCTGAAAAACTACAAATCACCCAGAGCAAAATGGCAAGAGTCATCCTGGACCTGGGTCCAAGATTTATTCTGGACCTGGGTCCAAAATTTATTCTGAAACTGGGTCCAAGACTTATCTTGGACCTGGGTCCAAGACTTATCCTGGATCTGGGTCCAAGATTCATCCTGGACCTGGGTCCAAGATTCATCCTGTACCTGGATCCAAGATTCATCTTGGACCTGGGTCCAAGATTCATCCTGGACCTGGGCCCAAGATTCACCCTGGACCTGGGCCCAAGATTCATCCTGGACCTGGATCCAAGATTCAACCTGGACCTGGGTCCAAGATTCACCCTGGACCTGGGTCCAAGATTCATCCAGGACCTGGGTCCAAGATTCATCCTGGACCTGGGTCCAAGATTCATCCTGGACCTGGGTCCAAGATTCATCCAGAACCTGGGTCCTAGATTCATCCTGGACCTGGGTCCAAGATTCATCCTGGACCTGGGTCCAAGATTCATCCTGGACCTGGGTCCAAGATTCATCCTGGACCTGGATCCCGAACATCGGGAAGTTGAGCTCGATACGGAGTAAGGTGTCAGTGGCCCTTATAAACCCAACAAACACCACAATTTGAGCAGAATTTAATAAGTTTATTTAAGCACAGGTTCACGTAAGTATGATTATCATACATAGCGTAAATCATGTAAGATAACCCAAAAAAGGTCAGTGACTTATTTCCATTGTTCCATGGTAGGTGGGTAACTCGTGCTTGCTAACCCACTTACCAGTCCCACTTGTATTTCTAGGTGAATAAATAAGTAAGTTTATTCAGGTACAGGTACACAAACACAGTTACATAAATTATCATACATAGCAGCATATGTGTAGATTACCCAGGATAATCCAAAAAAGTCTGACAGCGACTTATTGCATTGGGCTCCTGGAAGGTATCCAAAGCTCTCTTCTAACACCTTCGAGTTTAGGGCTTTCTCATGATTTATTTATTTCATTGATGCTATTTGGGAGTTTATTCTACTCGTCTGCAGCCCATGAATATAATAATAATAATAATAATAATAATAATAATAATAATAATAATTATAATTATAACAACAATAATAATAATAATAAGTCACTCTGTCTGACTTTTTTGGGTTATCCTAGGTTCTCTACACATATGCTGCTATGTATGATAATTCTATGTAACTGTATTTGTGTATACCTGAATAAACTTACTTACTTACTTACTTACTTACTTACTAACAATAATAATAATATAACAATTAATTTTACCCCTGAAGGGAGATGTGGAAAATTGCATTTATCTGAATGTAACTAATTATGTACATAACAGTAAATGATAACAAAGATAATTATTAATTATCAATGTTACATAGACAAGTAGGAATTTGGGACACCTAGGTCGCAAAAATGTCCCCCTTCGATACCTACCACTGTCATAACCACAAGTTGCTCTGGACCTATTAATTAAATGAAATATACATACACCAGGAATACTGGTAAATATATAAATTTGTGGACTGTATATTAAAAATAATAAATGGTTATATATATACACAATTACATAACAGAAGGAAAATATATCTTAATATCACTCACCAATTTGACTGGAGATTAATGTGTATCATACTCAGAAAACCTCACTCTAACTAAATCTATGAAAATAATGCTGGCCAGAATTACACACAAATCTAGAGAGCTTATCTGAGGTTCCTGAAGCTGTCTTGTCCAGTCGTCTGATATATCAAGTTATGCAGGAATACACATCCACCAATTTTGCCTCCTATTTGAGAGGTGTCAACACAATTTTAACCTCTAGAGCACGAAAAATTCTTCCCATTACACCAACATTTGTACAAAATTCAAAACCAAGATGGCGAGTGTCTCTTCTTTTTTTTTGATAGCATACTTCTTTTAAAAATACAATATAGGGCATCTATTTACCTATAAATTACCGTATTTCCGGAAAATATATACAGTATTTTCCACACTGCGGCCGGCCGGAGTTTGTTGCTAAACGACTCAAATTACTCCTTCCTTTAGGAGACGATTCCAGCCGGTTCTGGCTTGAGTGGCTCTTCTCTTAGTATGTCTTACTACGATTTCATTTTCCGGCATCACTTGGTCAGCGTTATCTTCCATATCACTCGTGTCACTTTCCCTCAGATTTTCATTTACGTTTGATTGAACACCTAATTCCAAGGGAATCAATTTATTAATTGTGCGTAAACTTTCCTGGCCACGACACAACACTTTGACATTCCTGACAACACCTTGCACATCTGGGTACAATGTCAATACTTTGCCCAAAGGCCACAATGTTCGATGTTGTTCAGTATCAATCAACACAATGTCACCTGGTTGAATGTTCTGTCGATTTACTGCCTCTGTCGCACCATAAAAGTGTTCATGTAGTGTAAGAAGATATTCCTTACGCCACACATTAGACCAATGATCAATTACTTTATTTAACATTTTAAATTTATCCCACAACACTGCCACATCATTGTAATCTTCATCACTTTCTTCCGGATTATCTCTATAGACAGGGGCAGCTTCCAATTTCTTTCCACATATTAGGTGAGAAGGTGTTAATACATCTGCATCAGGTGTATCACTCATGTACAAGAGAGGCCTATTATTTATACGATTTTCTGCCTCCAATAACACTGCACGGAATTCTTCCAAATTAATTCTCTTCCAGTGTAGTACTTTGCGGAGACACCTCTTCACTGTGCCTATCAGTCTTTCATACAGCCCCCCCTGCCAAGGGGCTCTAGGAGTAATAAATTTCCAGGTACACCCTCGCTGGGTTAACAGAGATTGAACATCGTTACTATTATTTAATTCTATCAAGTGTTGAGCACCTGCTACAAAATTTGTGGCATTATCCGAAATCATCAATCTCGGACAGGATCTCCTAGCTGCAAATTTTTGAAACAGCTGTATAAACTGTTCTGCAGACAAGTCCTGTGCCACTTCTAAATGAACTGCCCTAGTAGCAGTACAGGTGAACAAACAAACATACATTTTCAGTGGAACACCACTTGACATACCTGTTAAAATTATTGGACCACTATAGTCCACACCTGTTACATTAAATGGTTTCACTAATTGTACACGATCCTTTGACAATGGTGGAGGACCTGGGTACATATAGGATCTGGCATCCACACGGCGACATATTACACAAGATTTAATCACCCTTTTTACACTTTGCCGTTCTTGTGGAATCCAGAAAGTTTCCCTAATACAATTTAAGGTATCTTGTACCCCACCATGCATTACATTTTTATGGGCATTTAGAACAATCAAATTTGTTAGATGATGAGTTTTGGGCAGTAAGATAGGGTGTTTAGCATAATCACCCAATTCAGCATTTTGTAACCTACTCTGCACCTAATTACATTGTTCTCTAAATACAGCCCCAATTTCTCTATTATGGAACCTTTCACAATTTTTCTTTCCATCATCAATTTAATCTCATTTCCATAGATTTCCTCCTGTACCCTCTTTATCCAATATTCAAGAGGATGTGAAAACTTATATGAAATATTCATCTTGTTTAGAAATTTAAACACCAACTTAGTTACATTGATTAGTTTGGGTAAAGAAGAATACCTATTTATATCAGTGGCTAAGGAGGACAAACTATTGGAGCGGTGGTCATTTTAATTTCAACAGGAGCAATATACCCCTTTTGTACAGGCCAATTAGCTTTATTTACAACCAATGGTCCTTTTAAACCATGATCCAGCTTTACAAAATTTAGTTAAAGGTTAAAACTCTAGCCAAGAAATCGGCGGGATTTCCCCCCCCAGGTATATGATTAAAGGTTAAAACATGCGACCAAACTATTTTACTTTCTTGCATCTGATTAAATTTTCCCAGCAACTCTGTTTTGTATGTACACAATTTTCCCAAAAGAGGGGGGCATTTAGGGTAAGTTAAAAACAGCTATTGGAGGATGTGGGTAATGAGAGCATAGGCAATGGGGTCGAAGAGGTATGGGTTTTTAAAAAATTGGTGTTAGGTGTTGCAGAAGTTTGTGGAAAAAGGAAAGTGGGTGCAGGGGGGGAAGAGGAGCGATTGGGGGAATGATGATGAAAAGAGAGTGTAAGGGGAAAAAGTTAGCAATGAGAAGTTTTTACAAAGTAGAAGTGATGAAGGGGGGGGAAAAGGTATTTTAAAAAGAGAGGGGTTAAAGAGGTGGTGAAGCAATGTAAAAAGAGAGCAAATGAGAGAGGGGTGGGGTTTTATCAAACAAATTTTTTTAAAATAAAAAAGTTTTTGGATGGTTTAACAAGTTAGAAAGCCTAGAGAAAAAAGGGATTTTCATTTAAAATAGGGAGGAGAGTTATTAAAGGAGAGTTAGAGGTATTGGGAAGATGGAGTGGAATATGTTTGGAGGAATTGTTAGAATGTTTGATGGAAGATAGGAAGCTGGTTCGATCTCGTGTTTATAGGGCAAGGAGAAATACATCTTGTAGGAGTGAGGAAGAGCCAGTTGTGTAGTGTGGGGGAAGTGTCGTCGAGGTGCCTAGGAGCTTAGTAGGTAAATGAGAAAGGGGGTTGGTTGATTTCAAGGGCAGGCTTGTGATTGAATCGGGAATAATAGGATAGAAATGTTTTTAAAATGCAGGTGAGGGGATATAGTTTTGGATGTGGTTGGTGCAATATTTAATTAAATCATGTATGGAAAGAGGGTAAGGTACATAGGGATTGGCATACGAGGAGGCATGCCCATAGTTCTTTGTATAACAGTCGCAAAAGGTTATAAAAGAATAGTGCAAACATTCTAGGGTGATAAGTCTGTGTGAGTATACCTGTGTAAATTTTAAATTACTCTAAAATAAATTAAATAATAAAATATATAATACTTTAACAAATTATATCACTCATCCCCCTTCCTCAAACTTCCCTTATTTTTTATAATATTCCCTTATAAGACCTATCCCCACACCAGTCCTCTACAAAACTAACCTTAACCCTTCTTAAAAATATCCAACATTCACATTCACCCTTTACATCCTTTTCTCTCCACATTTTTCCATCTAAACCCCCCCACCCCCCCCCCACATCCTCAAAAAATAAGAAATTAAAAAACCAACCTAACTCAAAAAAAAAACCCAAAAAAAAAAACAAAATAAAAATAACTAACCCCAAAAAATATTATATATATCAGACGCTATTGTTTCTTGTTTGTTTCTGGCACAAGATGTTGCAAGTGGTGATTGTGTTTGTAGGGATGGTAGGTTTACTGAAAGTGAGGTGAAGAAAGTGAAGAGTTTTTACGTAGGATAGGTCGAGGCTCAAGTTAGGATATTAGGTATGTAGGAGAAGAAGAGGGTCAAGATTTTTTGCCCAGTTAAAGTCCTGGTAGGCCTTATTGGTGACGTAGAGGATGTGTGGATGTACTGTGGGGTGTGTTGTTTTTAATAGTTGAATTTATAGACATGGGGTCTTGTAAAAAGAGAAAGTTAGAAGTTAAAGCGGTGATGGGTCGGTCTATGGCCAAGGGGCGGTGGGGTTAATACGATTAAAGAATAAGCACATCGCAAAGTGGGGTAGTTGTTCACAGCCTGCTGCCTTTGGCTGTATTGACACTGCTTTGCTCTTGGAGTTTCTTGGAAGAGAAAGGTTTAGTTGCAGAGATTGGTGGATGAATTTGAGGGATGTATTTAGGGTGTGCAGATAAGAAGAAAAATTAAGGTGAATACAGGAAGAAGTAGGTTATGAGGATAACAGAAAAAGCATTGTAGGTGGTGAGATGAAAGATTGGAACTATCAGATTGAGGAGGGTGAGGAGAGTATGGAGGAGGGTTGAATACGTAGATTGCAGAGTATTGGGGAAGTGGTACGTGCAGCGAGTTGGGTCTATGAAAGATGAGGTGAATCATAGATTGATGGAGGGAAAAAGAGTGAGTGGTGCACTTAGGAGTCTGTGGAGACAAAGAACTTTGTCCTTGGAGGCAAGAGGGAATGTATGAGAGTATAGTTTTACCAACGCTCTTATATGGGTGTGAAGCATGGGTGATGAATGTTGCAGCGAGGAGAAGGCTGGAGGCAGTGGAGATGTCATGTCTGAGGGCAATGTGTGGTGTGAATATAATGCAGAGAATTCGTAGTTTGGAAGTTAGGAGGAGGTGCGGGATTACCAAAAACTGTTGTCCACAGGGCTGAGGAAGGGTTGTTGAGGTGGTTCGGACATGTAGAGAGAATGGAGCGAAACAGAATGACTTCAAGAGTGTATCAGTCTGTAGTGGAAGGAAGGCGGGGTAGGGGTCGGCTTAGGAAAGGTTGGAGGGAGGGGGTAAAGGAGGTTTTGTGTGCGAGGGGCTTGGACTTCCAGCAGGCATGCGTGAGCGTGTTTGATAGGAGTGAATGGAGACAAATGGTTTTTAATACTTGACGTGCTGTTGGAGTGTGAGCAAAGTAACATTTATGAAGGGATTCAGGGAAACCGGCAGGCCGGACTTGAGTCCTGGAGATGGGAAGTACAGTGCCTGCACTCTGAAGGAGGTTTGTTAATGTTGCAGTTTAAAAACTGTAGTGTAAAGCACCCTTCTGGCAAGACAGTGATGGAGTGAATGATGGTGAAAGTTTTTCTTTTTCGGGCCACCCTGCCTTGGTGGGAATCGGCCAGTGTCATAATAAAAAAAATAACAATTTTACTGTTTCCATTATGAATCCATTGTAAGGATACCTCATTATCAGACCAAATTACAGTGTCGCCGGGTCACCAGCTGGAGAAGACCCGGGCCGGAAGTACCGGCAAACATCTAAGAAGAAGAAGTGTCGCTAATATTTATCTCCTGCAACTTATTTCTTATATAATTAGATAATCTGATACCTACATAAATGGCTGTTAATTCCAACTGAGGCAAGGCACGTGATTTAATTGGAGACACTTTAGCCTTAGACATAACAAGAGAAATAACACTATTACATTGAAGGTAAGCAACTGCTCCATATGCCAATTTTGAAGCATCACAAAAAATGTGGAGTACATTTTTCCCATTTGGATTGGCCACCTGGCGTGGGAACTCCAACATTGGAATTTTTTCATAATCACCAATTAATTCATCCCACCTGTTAATGAATTCCTCAGGTAGAATTTCATCCCAAGCACATTTAAGTTTCCATGCTTCCTGTATTAATAATTTCCCTCTTATAGTAAGGGGTGACACTAAACCTAGTGGATCAAAACATTTGGAAACTTCAGCAAGCAAAACTCTTAGTTAATTTATTGGGCATACTGTAATTATTAGGTTTTAACATTAACAAATCTCTCTCTGTATCCCAAGTTAATCCCAATACATTACTACATTTTTGCACATCATCTCCAGGGTAATCTTTACTTATTTTGTTCTTCAATTTGGACGAATTACTATTCCATTCTCTCAGAGGCATATTTGCACTTTGCATTATTTTATTAGCCTCTCCATAAGTCATTAACAGTTCCTCTTCAGTTGATGTCACACCCAGGAAATTGTCCACATAAAATTGTTTGCTCATTACTTTACTCAATGGACTTTCCATACGTTTAAGGTGTGCATTTATCGTTGCTTGAAGTAGGAACAGACTGGATGTAGCACCAAATAATACGCTCCTAAAGCGAAAGGTTTTCAGAGGGCTAAGTGGGTCAATAGGATTCTCAGGCCATAAGAAGTGGGTACAATCCCAGCCAGCCTCTTGTAAACCCACTCTTAGGAAAGCTTTACTTATGTCAGCCGTAAAGGCATAATGCTTCACTCCGAAATTTAATAAGATATCTCCTGATTTTTCCGTCAACGACGGACCTGTCATCAAACAGTCGTTTAAACTAGGTACATTTTTGTTACTCCTGGCACTACAATTAAACACAATTCTCAGAGGAGTGGTCTTAGAATCCTTCTTCACTCCGTGATGTGGCAATAGTGACCATAAATTTTGGCTTGCTCAGGAGGTACCTCTTCTATAAATTTATTAACCCTTTGAGGGTTTTCGTCGTACTAGTACGTTTTACGTGTAGGGGTTTTTGACGTACTAGTACGCATAAATTCTAGCGGCCCCCCAAATCTCGCGCGAAAAGGTTTGGTAGGCCTGGTGTGAGGGAAGGGGTCTGCGTGGCGGTGTGGGGTTTAGAAAAAAAAATCGGGCCCCCATGGTGCATTGGGGAATCCCCTTTTTTAAAAACAATGTCCCCCATGCCTCGGGGTAAGAACTCCCCCCTCCTGGGCGAATTGGGACACTTTTTTTTCCCCCGGGTGAAAGTTCTAATAGTGAGGGAAAGTCCCAGTGAAGATGATTTTGTTTTTTTAAGTGAGGTTTTGCCCCAAAAATAATAAACCATAATTTCGGAAATTAGTAAAAGAAAACCCAGACGCCCCTCACCTTCCCCCCTCTGGTGGGGGGCCCCTCGTGTTCACGTTCATTTTTTCCAGAACCCAAGAGGAAACTTCTATTTTCCCAAATCCCAGCTCAGATAAAGAGCATGGGGGGATGATAGTGATAGGAATATAAAACTACAACTCTTCAAACTATTCCCGGGAGTGATAGGAAGTGAAATACCCCCAGTGAAGCGTCTTTTTAAAACGACGATATTGCGGGGGGAAAGGGTGTGCCAAAAGGCCTATTCCAAGGGGAAGGTTTGTTTTTCTCGAAGTCACCCCGGGCGGTAAAACAGGAACAGACAGTGAAAATGACGAAGTTTACGGTTGAAATTTGGGGGAGGAAAATGTCGTGGGGGTAGGGGTGCCGGCGGTGGGGCACCAGCTGGGGGCCTTTGCTGCCACCCAGCTGCCCCCCACGCCGCTCCCCCCTCAGCTTGATCTAGAAAAATTTGGGCCACCACCCCCCCACCCCCCCACCACCCCCCCCCCTCCAAAAAACCACCCCTTTCCAAAAACCACAACCCCACAACCCCCAACCACCGGTCTTTGTCCATTTACCCACCAGCAAAACCCGACCTGGGTTTGGGGCAGGAAGCTGTCAATTTTTGTTAAAAATCCCCACCATTTTTGGATGGCCCCCAAAGGGGAATACGGCCATCGGGGTTCATTGGGGAATTTTTCCCAAATAAAAGGGAATGTTTCGATTTATTCTTTGACGAACCACGGGATGAAAAGTATTGTCAGGGAAAGCAAAACATCAAAGGTACACCATGGAAAACACTTTACTTTAAACCAAAAATCACGTTTTAAAACCAGTGGAAGGAGGAAACCCGGGTGGCTGAGATGTATCTTTTTTTTTCCACAAAAATGCTTATGCCACATTGTTTTAAGCCAAAGTAAAAATAAAAATTTGGTCAAAAACCCCCCTAAATTGAAACCCACCAGGTTTCAGTGATAAAATTCCCAAAGTGAATCGATTTTTTCTAAGGTTTGGTATGCTTCACTTCTCAGATAAAACCGGGGCCTGACAGAACTAAACGGGTTTTAATAAGATTAGGAATGGGGTTTTTTTTTTTCTGAAACGGGAATTTTAAGTACCTTTTTATCCCTTCGGGAAATTTTGAAAATTAAACGAGTCTTTGTTTCCCTGTTCAAAGGAAGACTTTTTTCAAGCAGTACAACCAAGCAAGGGGAAACGCTTTGGTAAAAAAATTTGGTTTTTTGCTTTGTGATTGTTCCCGTGGCCCTGGTATTGGATTTTATTGTGTACACTGGAAGTTATACTTTGAAAAAAACCCCGGAAGTTTTTTGGGGGCATTCGGGTAAATGGGGTTTTCAAACAAGGAAAAACCATACCTTTGGAAAGGGGCAAAAATTTTATTTACAGATAACTGGTACAAAATGCCCCTCCTCATGTTTTTTTGGGAGGGGAACAGGACAGATTTTGGTGGCCCAGTGCGTGCAAATCGAAAAATATGCCCGGGTTTGACGCTGGCACTGTAGGGGGTGAGGTGCGGGCGTTTGCCCCAATACTTTCATGGCTTTTCCGGTGGCATGACAAACGGATGTCAACTGTTGTCATAATTCACCCTAGTAAAAATGGCAAAGGGGCGGGGGCAGATAGAGAGAAATAAACCCCATTCAAAAACCTGCAGCTGTGTTGATTACCCTTTCCCAACATGGTTCAGTGGCAAATGTGACATAGTTTGGGGTTTGGCGGGTTTTGTGTTCGAAAAGAGTTATAAGTGGTACACAAACTGTTTTTCTTTCCGGATTTTTCCCAGGGCTAAATGCTTAAATATTAAAAGTTTGAGAACCAGAAAACAAACCACATTTACGGCAAAAATTCTGTTTGCTGCATCAAAAAAATAGTTTTTCAATTTACCAAGGAACAGCATCTGAAATTGCCCGCCCCCAAAAAATTTTATCAAAACTACCTGCTCGTCTGAAGCATGGTGATCATTTCCTGGTAAAACCTCCTCCCTACTGTTTTAAAGAAAAGGTTTCAAAGAGGTTTTTCGTCTGTGAAACCTACAAGTAAACGCCAGGGACAACGCAGGACACTTTTTTTAAAGGGTGTGAGGAGTGCAAAACTCCAGGGTCATGACACCATGTTTAAAATTTTTTCCCAGGCTGCAGAATTCTAAAAACCATTCCCTGTAACTGTATATGTGAAATAAAAAAAATAGAAAAATATTAATAAACAAATTTCATATCGTTTGTTTTTTTAAATATTTTCTGTAAACAAAATAAGACAACAGTTTTTTAGGGGCCCTTATTTTTGTAGTATTAAAAAAAGAAATAACTTAAAAAATTTACTGATCATGTTGGCCTCAGAGGCCATAAAAGTTACCCCAGAAAAAAAAAAATTAAAAAAAATAATGAAAATAGTACATAAAAAAGTAAATAAAAAAATTTACGGTGACGGCAGTCGGCGTTTTTAAACCATATGTTGTTAAATTTTTGGGCAAACTTCCCCCTTCCATATCTGGGTTTAAGTATTGATTTAAAAATTTTTTTTGGGTTTACCCTAAAATGTTTAAAAAAAAATACTTTTTTTTTCATAAAAAAAAAAATTTTTTTTTTTTTTTTGGAAAATTTGGGCCGACCCTAAAACCCCGATTTTTTCGGAAAAGGGCCTTTTCCAAACCCTAAAGGGTTAATTAATTTGCCCCAGCAATTAAATCTTTATCTTTAACAATTCTGGTGTTTTATCATTTCCCCCGGGGCTGTGGCTCGTTTTTTTGGTTTGGGGTGCAGCCAGCAGAAACAGCTGGTTGATAAAGGCTCTAAACCCCCGGGGGCCGGTCACAGACCGGGCCGCGGGGGGCGTTTTACCCCCGGAACTCTCCCAGGTAAAATCCAGTTCGCGGGGCTGAGCCTTTTAAACCTATGCCATTCTGTAATTAAATGGGCAATTCTGGTGGGTTTTGCTCCACAGAAGGGCGTAAACCCCGTATTGTCGAAATTAAATTTTTTCATCTCTCAGGGATTGCTCCCCGAGTTAAAAAAATCGTCTGGACTTTCTTCATTTTCATTTATTTAAAAGCTGGGCAATTCCCCCAATTTTTGGGAATGGCCCAACAAAACCCTCCTTATGGGAATTTCTGGGTAAAATTTAAGAGTAAGACACACAGGTTTTGGTATTTGTAGTTTCCCCTAGTCTTAATTATTATTACGAGGAATCCTCCCAAAATTTTCATGGGCCTCCTGCAGTCTTCAAAAAGGGGGGGACCACATTTTTTTACCATAAACCCCTTTTCAAAGGAGGCATTTAAAAGTCACTACCCTTTTTAAAAAATTTTTGGGCCTTAAAAGAATCATCACTTTCACCCGAAGGTCTAAAAATTTTCATTTTGTTTAGTCTTTCTTTTTGCTTTTTAAGTCCTATTGTAGATATTTCTCTGGGAAATCTATCTACCCAAATTTCTGCATTAACCGTTTTTTTTTCATTGCCCAACCCGACAGTTACAAAACAAATGTCATTTCAATTGGGGACCCTTTTTTCCGAGAGAAAAAAACCCAAAAATTTTAAAATTTTGGGACTCCCCTCGTACTTTCATACCACAAGAAATTTAAAACCTTTTATTTAATACGCTGGGGTCCCCGGGCCCAAAAAGCATTTACAATTTTTTTTATTTATCCTTTTATCATCCAAAATTTTTAAACCCGTAACACAGGAAAAGGGTACCTCAGCAACCCATCATTATTAAATTAGCACCCAATTTTTTTAAATTTCTACTGTTTTTGTAGGATTGTCAAAATTATCATTATTTTCAAAAATTAAAAATATAGAACCCTTTCACATGACTATATGGTGTCCCTTTCCCTTTTTGACATTGATAACGAAGTTTTAAATTTTGGGGATAACAATCCTTTACATTTTGATTACCCAAAACCTGATACATCGTCAAGTTCCCCCCAACTTTCAACTTTATTTATTCCCTGAAATTGGTTTTGCAATTTTTTTCTTTAAAAAAAAATACTCTTGCAGAAGAGACAATTTTCCCCCTTTCTTTTATGGTTTTTATTAACTGGGCTACCTTTTGGAGGGGACTTATTTTCTTACCTTTTGGAGAATCTTTTTTTCTGATTCCCGCTGCCTTTATATGCACCTATTTCACTTTTTTAGGAAATGAATTTTGATTTTTTTAAAACTGGGTTAATTTTTTCCTTTTTGAAACTTTAAAAGATTCCTCGAGTTTTAATTTTTGCATCTTTAAAATTGAGTTTTGTTTGGGTGGTCTGCAAAAATGCACAATTTAAATTTTTGTAGATTAGTTTTTTTCCTCCAGGGCCAAAAAAACCCTTGTATTTATTCGGAAACCCTTCAAGTGTTTTAAAAATTTAATTTATTCTGTACCATGGTACCCCAATAACCATTTTGAAATTTCCCTTTAGATTATTTATTACTTTAAGTTTTGGAAAATGCTCTCCATTTAACTCTAAACTGTTTTTTAACCTTTTAAGGTGATCTGGAGATTTTAAATTAACAATTTATACACTAATCCAACCACTTTGTTTTATTTTTACAATAAGGGGACTTTCAACAAGTCAACTGCTTCCTTGTTAAAAGTCCCTCTTCAATTTGGGAAAGGTTGTAGAGTATGTGGGGCAAACTCCTTTACCTGTCCCCTTTAGGTAAAAAATTTAGTTAAACAGCTAGGGCACTCCTGTCATGCACACTGCTTTTTAAAAAATTGAAACCAAAAATTTTCCCCCCAAATTTTTCCCCGGTTAAAAAACGGGAAAAAAAAATTTTTGGGAGTTTTGGGAACATAATTTTTTGTTGGGAAAACTGCCAACGCCTGGGTTTCAAATTTTTTAAATTTTTTCAAGGGCCCACTTTTACAAGAAAGAACTTTTTCCCCTAATTCATAATACTGATCACCCAGTCTCATCTACACAGTTTACAAAAATTCCCCTTTATATTTGTTGTAATATAATTTTTTAAAGAATCATATCTTTTACCTAAAGCATCTAAATAAAAATTTTAAAAACACATATTCACAGTTTCTTGATTATTAAATTTTCCCAAAACTTATTTATGTTGGTTACTTTAACCTTTCCTAGCCTGTAAAATTTGGGGGGGGTGCTTTCTTTACTTTTAAAATTCCATATGTTTGTCTTTAAAATTTAAAAACCTATTTTTTAGGGCCCTTTAAGCAAAAGTATTAAATTTAACTTTAGTAACACGATTATGTACTAATTTTTGCACTTTTTTAAAGGTAAATAGTACAAACTTACCTTTTAAAAAAAATTCAAACTACTTTAGCTTTCCCAAATTTCATGTAAAAAATTTGTAATATAAATTTTTTAAAAAAACATTAAAAGTTTGCTACACTTTAGCTTAGCAATTAACATGTTTAAAAAATTTATATATAAAAATTTTTTAAAAGTAAATTTAAAAAAAACCTTTTTGACCCAGCTTTTTCCAAAAATTTTTAAACAAAATTTTTTTTAAATCCCTTCCAGGGAAAAAGGGCTACAAAAATTTAAAATTATACAAATTAATATAATTAGCAACACTTGCCTTTTCATTTTAAAATACACTGATAAAATCTTTTGGCCCAAAAAATCTTTTCAAATTAAAATTGTAATAAAAAATAATCCACTACACATTAAATTTAAAAATTTAAATTATCAAATTAATATAAATTTGCAAAACCCCGGCTTATCAATTACACATAAACTGATAAAATCTTGGCCCGAATGTCTTATTTAAATTAAAATTAACAAATTTAAAATAAACTTACCAGACTTGACTTTCAAAAATTAAAAATTGAATAATTATAATCCACTACACATTAAGTAAATTTTGTGAACTTAAAAATCCACCTACTTCTGTCATTTCACATATTTAAATTTTTAAGTAATTAAACCCAATTTTGACTTCACTAATTAACCCCCGGGTTTTTGAAGGACCAACGGGCAAATTAAATGTTTGGAAAAAATTTCTTTTTTCTTTAATGTAAATAATTATTACATAACAGTAAAAAGATAAAAAATAATTATTATTTTCAAAAGTTACATAGCAAGTAGGAATTTGGGACACCTAGGTTGCAAAAAATTGTCCCCCTTTTGATACCCACCACTGTCATAACCACAAGTTGCCTTTGGGCCTATTAATTTAAAAAGAAATATTCATAAAACCAGGAATATGGGGAAATATATAAATTTGTGGACTGTATATTTAAAATAATAAAAGGTTATATAAATACAAATTAAAATAAAAAGAAGGAAAAAAATCTTTAAAACACCCCCCCAATTTGACTGGAAAATTAATTGTATATACTCAGAAAACCCACTCTAACTAAATCAATGAAAAAAATGCGGGCCCGAAATTTCACACAAATCTTGAGGCTTATCTGAGGTTCCTTAAGTGTTTGGGCCAGTGGCCCCGATATTTTAAGTTATGCAGGAAAGACATCCCCCCAATTTTGGCCCCCTATTTTAGAGGGTTTTCAACACAATTTTAACCCCTAGAGCACGAAAAAAATTTTCCCCTTACCCCCAAAGTTTGTACAAAATTCAAAAAACCCAAAAGGGGGAGGGGTCTCTTTTTTTTTCGATAAAAATACTTCCCTTTTAAAAAAAACAATATAGGGCATTTTTTACCATAAATTACCTTTTTTCCGGAAAATTTTATACAGTATTTTCCACAGAATGCTTTGGGTGCTATGAGGGGCTCTTGGGTCCAAGGAACTGGACTTGCCTTTTTCCCTTGGGTCGTATGAGTTTCTTCCTGCCCCAGTCCCCTAAATTTTAAACCCTTTTGGTTTTGGGGGGCCTTCCCCCGATTAAAAAATAATTTTTGTGCATTTTTATTTTAGAAAGTTTTCCCCCCCCAAAAAAAATGGGGGATCCACTCGGGGGTATATCACTTTGTACCTTTAAACAGCATTAGTTCCCTGTAAATTTTAACTTTAGCCCATCCCTTTAAAGGGCCCTAAAGGTATTCTGGCTGGGGTTCTACATACACAAAAAATTACCTAAAAGCCATTAAAAAAAATCAAGGGAAAAAACTGCCATATGAAAGTTCACCAAGCCAAAAATGCTAGGTGACCCCCCTTCCCTTCCCCAAATCTTCCAAAAATTTTAAACCCCGTCTTTATACAAAAACATTACTCTATACAAAAAAATCAAAAAATATAAATCCAGCTCTGATTCTCTTCCTGGGTTGCCCACAACATAACTCTTTAAAATTAAATGGAAACAATTTATTTCTTTGACAAAGGTTACAAAGAGTAATTACATTTTTTATTTGTTAGGTACAAAGAAAGCCACTATCATGCCAGGGCATTTCAGGCAGACTAATCCTAATACTTAAAGAATACTTGAGTCTAAACAGGATAAGAGTGGTTATCTTTTTAATTATTCATTATTTTATCTGAATACTAATGCAAGGTAGTCAGAGTTGAAGGTTTATAAGGTTAATAAGCTTGATGATGATGGTGCATGATACAAATACCCCTTTCATATCCCTGAGTAAAAACTCAATGTGCATAAAAGGCCCCAAAATTAGGAACTCGTTTCCAGATGATTCCAAAAGTTTTGTGTCTGCCAATCTCTTCAAAGCAACCACTATAAAGTAAACCCCTTTACCTTATGTGATTCATGGCCTCAATATTCTGTGTTCAATTGCATTTTGAAACCTGTTTGTTGAGTTTTAATTCATTATTCATCCTGTACTCCTTGTTTCCACTATATTTTTTTTTTTACTTCCTACTGTATGTACCATATGTTTCAATTCCATTCAAGGTAACTGTTGTACTGAGAATTGTATGTAGAATAATCTTTGTACTTAACTTCCTATATCCATGTCTGCTGAAATAATCTTCAGATAACTTTTAAATCCATAAATTAGTTGCACTCACCCTTTTACAACTAGATAATTACTTGTATTTTTTTACCTCCTGTTAATACCTTGTATAAGCCCTTGAAAATGAAACTTTGTAATTCTTAATAATATTCTAGGTTTTATCTGAAATGCTGTGCATCCTGTGAGTTTCTTATCATTGTTCATTTTGAATATCCCAATAGTAATTTGAAATAAAGAATTTCATCAGAATCTCAGTGGCTTTTTTCAATATAATATAGGGGCATCAGCTGAAGACTAGAAGTGGTAATCAGTAACTCAGCCTAAGAGAAGGTGTTCAGTATCTTAGTGTCTGGCTTCTAGGGTAAGGCACTGATTGCCTCTTTTTTTTTATACAGCCACTGGTTGTTGAAATATATACAAATAATGATACCCAAATTTGCTGCAAACACTTATGCACCCACTGTCTTGACTTCAAATTTCTGCTAATGAGATCTATATAATTTTTACATTCAGTTTGACTATGCTCTACATTATCTAGCATAGTTATTTTCTTTTCCTTGAATTAGAATCTCACATTTGTCTTCACTGAACTTCATGTGCCACTTCTCTGACCATGACTTCAATCTTTTCAGATCATAAAATATCTTTCTAGTGTCCCTATCAGAATTTATTTGATGACCTATTTTAGCATCATCGCTACACTTACTTTTCTCGCTATTTAGCCCCTCATCTGTTGTTTATGTAGAATGCGAACAAGGTTCCCAGTACTGACACCTATGCCTCATTACTTGTAACAGGTCTCCATTCTGATTTCTTTCAATTTATGCAAACCCTCTCTTGCCCTTTGGTCAACCGTACCTTGGAAAAAAAAAAAAGGCTATAATTTCTCCTGTATCATGTGCTGCTACTTTATGTCTCCTGATAAAGGCCTTTCCAGAGTTCTTAAACACGATATTGACTTATCATGGTCTACTACCTTAATACCTTAGTGAAAAGGTTAATAAATCTGTAAGTCAAGAATTCCCCTTTATAAAACTATGCTGAGATTCAGTGATCAAATTATAACTTTCATGGTAGTTTCAAATTGCATCCGCAGTTATTAATTACATCAACTTTTCCACTACTGAAGTTAGACTGATTGGTATATAATTTTATAAGGATCTATAAAATTGTGTAGTATTACATTTGCCATTTTTGCTTACATGGTGTGATGGCCATTTGAAGTGATCTTTTCAAGAGATTACCTATGAGGTATCCCGTAGCTTGATTGCTAGCACACTCACCTCACACACTGAGGTCCGTGGATCAGTTCCCAGTATGGATGGAAACATTAGGATGCATTTCCTTAAGACACCTGCTGTCCATGTTCACCTAGTAGTAAAACAAACTTGAGTGCTAGTTAACTGGTGTGGGTTGCATCCTGGGACAAAATTAACCTAATTTTCCTGAAATGCTCTGCATAACAAGGGGCGTTTATATAGTACGTGTGTCATTGATATCAGTTAGGCCCTGTATACCATGTACATGTACTTGGCAAAATTCCTCCTTGCATTCCTTAGACCTTCTAAAACAGCTAATTAGGGTTCATCGAATTGTTTAAATTTCAATCTAGTTGCACAAGTGACATTTATCTTGCATTTTTATCTTGTCCTGTGTATATAATTATAGACTTCTGGAAATTTATTTGTATCCTCTTGTGTAAAATGAAAAGAGGAAATAAGTGTTAGAAATGGTACACATTTCCTTGTTGCTAACAGTAAACTAACCTGACTTACATTAATGTTGGTCTTTTATTCCCTCACAACTTTAATTTCATATATTCTTTTGTCCAGTGCTTGCCTGGCAAATCTTAGTGTAGCCTTCAAGATTCTCAACAAAGTCATTCAGGGCCCCTTTACAAAACATACATGAGGTCCATCTTGGAGTATCTGGCACTGGTATGGAACCCACATGTTATGTAAAATTTCTTTTACATGTTATATTATTTAAGAGAAAGCATGATGTCAAAACAAGATAGGCTATTATTTTTATTTACTTATAGAACAGATTACAGATAATTAAAAAAAAACATGGGAGGAATATATATAATTATTTGTAAAATAAATTATGCAATTTTAAATAATTTTAAAGTAATTTCTATCATATATTTAGAAGACAACATTTTCAGACTCCTGTTAAAAACAATGCTCTTTTGTTTTTAATTCAAGCAGTCAACAAAATCGAGGCTAGTAGATCATTGTTTATTTTAAATTGAATTAAAATCATCTTGGTTAAATTGATGATAACATAACGAGCCTAGAAGTAACACCTGAAGTGAGGACCCTGGAGTTGGAATCCAGCACTTAGTGGCACAGTAGGAGTTCAAGTAATGCCTCTGAGAGGCTCTTGATTTGATGAACTGGAGCTATCCTTCCCTTGGATCATCCAATTGCCTTTCATTCCTCAGATGCTGTTTGACCCCTATAGGTGCAGCACTTCTCCATAAATGTAATAAAGTCCCATAGCTTTAGTAGCTTAATGATGTACAGAGTTCATTAGTTTCGTGATGTACAGAATTCAGTAGTTTTCATGATGTACAGAGTTCAGTAGCTTCGTGATACAGAGTTCAAGCTTCAAAATTAAGTTCAATAGTTTTAAATAAGAATTTTACTTCGTGATAT
>NC_069436.1:5337937-5545768 GCF_026875155.1 Cherax quadricarinatus | reverse complement strand
ACACTTAAACCTTTCCCCTCACTCACACAAAATCACTGTTTTTGATGTGCTCAGAATACAACAGCTTAGAAGCATATACGTATAAAGATACACAATATATCCCTCCAAACTGCCAATATCCCAAACCCCTCCTTTAGAGTACAGGCATTGTACTTCCCATTTCCAGGACTCAAGTCCGGCTATATAAAAATAACCGGTTTCCCTGAATCCCTTCACTAAATATTACCCTGCTCACACTCCAACAGCTCGTCAGGTCCCAAATACTATTCGTCTCCATTCACTCCTAACACGCTCACGCACACTTGTTGGAAGTCCAAGCCCCTCGCCCACAAAACCTCCTTTACCCCATGCCTCCAACCTTTTTGGGGACGACCCCTACCCCACCTTCCTTCCCCTACAGATTTATACGCTCTCCAAGTCATTCTACTTTGATCCATTCTCTCTAAATGACCAAGCCACCTCAACAACCCCTCTTCAGCCCTCTGACTAGTACTTTTATTAACTCCACACCTTCTCCTAATTTCCACATTCCGAATTCTCTGCATAATATTTACACCACACATTGCTCTTAGACAGGACATCTCCACTGCCTCCAACCGCCTCCTCGCTGCAGCATTTACAACCCAAGCTTCACACCCATATAAGAGTGTTGGTATCACTATACTCTCGTACGTTCCCTTCTTTGCCTCCATGGATAACGTTTTTGATCTCCACAGATACCTCAACGCACCACTCACCTTTTTTTCTTCATCAGTTCTATGGTTTACCTCACTTTTCATAAATCAATCCGCTGACAAGTCAACTCCCAAGTATCTGAAAACATTCACTTCTTCCACACTCCCTCCCCCCAATGTGATATCCAGTTTTTCTTTATCTAAATCGTTTGATACCCTCATCAGAGAAACGGAGAGAGATAGGTAGAGAGAGAGACTGAGGGAGAAAAAATACCCACTACGATGCATGTACTTAAAAATACAAACTTTATACACCTAATTGAGACGAACTGGAGATTAGAGATCATTTAGGAATAGCTATTAGACAAGCCTCACTAGATCATCTATCTTCTTGCACCCATACTGTACTGCGTCACTTGCGTAAAAGAAACACATGCTAATTGCACCTCTTTCCCACGTTATAAGAGAACAGATGAGCGACGCCTCATCTCCAAAGTGGACATTCAGAAACGGAATGAACACCAGCAGCAGCAATGATAGCAGCACAGATGGCAATTTCATCCCTTTAAGAGAGTTTTGCTAGAGATTTTCTTGAAGCAATATTTTTGCCTTTTGGAGAATCACTGGAGTAACGTCATTTTTTTAATAGTAATTTAAGCTTTAACTGAGTTCTTCCATATTTTCTTTCTCTTTGATGGAACGAGAAACACTGCAGCACACTACTTTCAGGAGGAAGGTGCTGGAAGCTTTCTCTCCAGCATCCTACTATCAGATGGCCGATCTTCCCAGCATACTACTTTCAGGAGGAAGGTGCTGGAAACTTGTTCTCCAGCACCCTTCTATCAGAAGGTCGGTGTGGGAGGCTTGTGTCTCCAGCATACTGCTTTCATGAGGAACGTGCTGGAAACATGCTCTCCAGCATCCTAGTTTCAGAAGTCCTGTGTGGGAGGCATGACTCTCCAGCATACAACTTTCAGGTGGAAGGTGCTGGAGACTTGCTCTCCAGCATTCTACTATCACAAGGCTGGTGTGGGATACTTGTCTCGACAACATTCTACTTTCAAGGGTAAGGTGCTGGAAAGTTACTCCCCAGCATTCTACTATCAGAACGTTGGTGTAGGTGACTTGTCTCAACAGCTTACTACTTTCAAAAGGTATGTGCTAGAAACTTGCTCCCCAGCATGCAAGAAGGCCAGTGTGGGAGACTTTTCTCTGCAGCATACTACTTTCAGGAGGAAGGTGCTGGAACCTTTCTCTCCAGCATCCTACTATCAGATGGCCGGTCTTACCAACATTCTACTTTCAGGAGGAAGGTACTGGAAACTTGTTCTCCAGCATCCTACTATCAGAAGGTCGGTGTGGGAGGCTTGTCTCTCCAGCATCCTACTATCAGATGGCCGGTCTTACCAACATACTACTTTCAGGAGGAAGGTACTGGAAACTTGTTCTCCAGCATCCTACTATCAGAAGGTCGGTGTGGGAGGCTTGTCTCTCCAGCATACTGCTTTCACGAGGAACGTGCTGAAAACATGCTCTCCAGCATTCTACTTTCAGAAGGCCTGTGTGGGAGGCATGTCTCCCCAGCATACAACTTTCAGGAGGAAGGTGCTGGAAACTTGCTCTCCAGCATATTACTATCAGAAGGCCGGTGTGGGAGACTTGTCTCCCCAGCATACTACTTTCACGATGAAGGTGCTGGAAGCGTGCTCCCCAGCATCCTACTATCAGAAGGCCGGTGTTGGAGGCTTGTCTCCCCTGCATACTATTTTCAGAAGGAAGGTACTGGAAACATGCTCTCAAACATCCCGCTATCAGAAGACCGGTAGTCTGGACAGGCTTGAACCCTGGTCCAGCTTGAATTAAACCCTGCCTAATGCAAAGTCATGAAGATCGGGGAAGGGTAAAAAAGACCGCAGAAACAGTATAGTCTAGGTGGCCAAAGACTGCAAACCTCACTCAAGGAAAAAGATCTTGCGGTGAGCATAATACCGAGCACATCTCCTGAGGCGCACATCAATCAGATAACTGCTGCAGCATACGGGTGTTAAGCAAACCTAAGGACAGTTCCGATATCTCAGTAAGTAATCGTTCAAGACTCTGTACACCATATACCTCAGGCCTATACTGGAGTATGCAGCACCAGTTTGGAATCCACACCTAGTCAAGCACGTCAAGAAATTAGAGAAAGTGCAAAGGCCTGCAGCAATACTAGTTCCAAAGCTAATGGAATTGTCCTACGAAGAAAGGTTAAGGGAAATTGGCCTAACGACAATGGAGGACAAGAGAGTCAGGGGAGACATGATAACGACATATAAAATACTACGCAGAATATAAAAGGTTGACAAGGACAGGATGTTCCAGAGATTGGACACAGAAAGAAGGTGTCACAATTGGAAGCTGAAGACTCAGATGAGTCAAAGGGATGTTAGGAAATATTTCTTCAGTCATAGAGTTGTTAGGCAGTGGAATAGCCTAGAAATTGATGTAGTGGAGGCGGGAGCCATACATAATTTTAAGACGAGGTTTGATAAAGCTCATGGAGCAGAGAGAGAGAGAACCTAATAGCACTCGGTGAAGAGGCGAAGCCAAGAGCTGAGTCTCGACCCCTGCAACCACAATTAGGTGAGTACACAGACACACACACACACACACACACACACACACACACACACAAACCTGGAGTTTTATGAAAAAGTATCAGAAGTAAAACACGAGAGAGAGTTGTGGCTTGATTACATTTTCTTGAGGTAAAGAAATATGTAATGAAATTGTGTAAAATGGTGTGAGATGTAATTATGGTTATTGAAATATGTGATTAAGAAAGTAATTTGTTGATTAAGTATATTTATCGAGTATGTAAATTTGGGCATATGTGAGGTGTGATAACGAAAATAATGATTAAGTGATTAGTAAATTGAAGCTTATACCACCTAATGGCAGAGTGAACCATGTGTTCAGGAAACCTCACCAGTCATGAAAATTTGAAGCCAATCCGATGAGTGATTCTAGAGTTAGGGCTCCGTTTCCAGTGATTCCAATTTTTTTCTTAATATTTTACTACCTCAACAAATTTGCCTGAACACAATTGAAAATTAACAGGTACTATCCTGGCCTTAAGATGTTAACCAATAAATACCGAGGTCGTTCAGAAGAGGTAAACTGAGAATTAATGTAATTTAACATGAATAAATTTTTTACACAATTCTTACACATACAATAGTTAGATCTGCAACTTCACATTTGAATTTCACTCTCAGACGTCACTGATTTTTTTTTTTTTTGGTATCTTTTTTGTCAAGTTAGATGCTTTGCCATTGAGGGTTTTGGAAGTTATCCCAGCCATTCCAAGACGATGGAATTAGGTACAATAATTTCAGTCACAGGGCACATGAACATGCTAATTATCTTCAGAAACTGGCTCACTTTCCTATACACAAATGTTGGAAATTTTCAACTTATTGGATGTGGCGTTATGGAGTTATGACACTTATAAAATACAAATATTCCACGAATCAAAAAAAAAAATCGGGCAACCTCTGAAAGGTATTAAGAGGTTACCTGATTTTTGTATTGTAGTAGCAATTATAATAATAATAATAATAATAAAAATAATAATAATAAATTATAGGCAAGAAAAAGCATAAACAACGAAAGTATCAAAAAAGAAACAATAAGTTATTTTGATGAGCAAATCATTATAATAATGAGTCCAGATATTAAAAAGTTAAAAATAAATAATGATCATCAGAGCATTATAAAATACCGAGGAATTTCTCGTGTTAAAACCAGACTAATGACACAAATATCAGTTTTAAAATATTTTTCTTTCTTGCTCATGACTGACATGTTGACACAGTAGTACTCACCTATTTTTGTGGTTGCAGGGGTCGAGTCCTAGCTCCTGGCCCCAGTAGTGTGTGTGTGTGTGTGTGTGTGTGTGTGTGTGTGTGTGTGTGTGTGTGTGCGTGTGTGTGTGTGTGTGTGTGTGTGTGTGTGTGTGTGTGTGTGTGTGTGTGTGTGTGTGTGTGCGTTGTGTGTGTGTGTGTGTGCTCATCTAATTGTGGTTGCAGGGGTCGAGTCCTAGCTCCTGGCCCCAGTAGTGTGTGTGTGTGTGTGTGTGTGTGTTGTTGTGTGTGTTTTGTGTTGTTGTGTTGGTGTGGGTTTTGTGTGTTTTTGTGTGTGTGTGTGTGTGTGTGTGTGTGTGTGTTGTGTGTGTGTGTGTTGGGGTGTGTGTGTGGTGTGTGTGTGTGTGTTGTTGTGTGTGTGTGTGTGTGTGGTGTGTGTGTGTGTGTGTCCCCACTAATTGGGGTTTTGAGGGGTCGTTTAGCTCTTGGCCCCGCCCTTCATGGCCGCTATGGGTACTCTCGCGCATATGAGCTTTACATCCTTGTTTTTAAAGCTATGTATGGATCCTGCCTCCCTCATCGTTCCCAACTATTCCACTTCGCTACCCTGTGATGAAGAAATACTTCTAAATCCTGTGATTCATCTGGTCTTAAAATTTTTCCAAACTGTGTCCCTTTTTTGCTGTGCCCCATCTCTAGAAAATTTGTCTCTGTCCATCTTGTCAATTCTTCGTATTTTATATGTCGTTATCAGCTCCCTTCTCTTCTGTCCTCCGTGTCGTCAGGTCGATTTCCTTAACCCCTTTCCCCGTAGGGCTACTCTTAGCTTTGGGATAGTCTTGTTGCAAACCTTGCACTTTCTAGTTGTTTTTCGTGTTGGTTTCTTGTGGGTTCCAAAATTTGGTGCCGCATACTCCAATATGGGTTTTAACTACACGATGTACGGGGGCTGAGCGATTCCTTTTTTAAGATGGCGGAATACGTTCTGAGGTTTGCTAGGCGCCCATTGCTTTCAGGTTTTTGGTTATGTGCGCTTTAGGGGTGTGCCCTGGTGTTTATCACCCCAAATTCTTTTTCTTGGTGAGGTTTGAGTCTCTGGCCCCCCGATGTACTCCCTCTGTGGGCTTCTTTTCCCCTTCCTCAATTTATGATTTGCACTTGATGGGGTTGAACTCTAGGAGCCAGTTGTGGATGGACCAGGTCACAGTTTTCCCAAAACTTTTGCAGATCTCCTGGTCCTCGTCCCTTTTGTGGTGTGTGTGTGTGGTGTGTGGTGTGTTCACCCAATTTGGGTTTCGGGGCCCCAGCCTAGTCCTGGCCCCGTCTCGTCGTGGCCCCGTGGTTTATGCATCTTTTTCTTAAAGCTATATATGAAACCTGCCTTACTAAAAACTTAGGATTGTTCCCTTCCTGGCAGTCTAGGGGTTGAAAAAATACTTCCAATATCCCTGTGACTCATTTGAGATTTAGCTTCCGTTGTGCCTTTGTTTCTGTGTCCCCAAATCTAAAACACCCCGTTCCTTTCTCGTCTCAAAATTCTCCGTATTTTATATTCCATTTTTATGTGTTCCTATCCTCTTGCCTCAAGTGTGTCAGGCTGATTCCTTAACCTCTCCTGTAGGAAAAACCCCTTAGCTCGGGATAGGCTTGTTGCAGCCTTTTTTTTTTAATTTTTTGACGGCTTTTCAGGGGGGTTTTTACTGGTGCTGCTACTCAATATGTACCGGGTACACGGTGTTTCAAAGCTTGAAAGGGAACCTTATCATTTTGAAACGTTTTTAGGTTTTCCAGGCGAGTATAGTCAGCAGTTTTTAGTTGATGTGCGCCTCAGAAGTGCTCGGTATTATACTCACCCCAAAATCCTTTTCCATGAATAAGGTTTGTAGTTTTTGGCCCTCTAGCCTGTACTCTTTCTGCTGTCCCCTTTGACCTTCCCCATTCTTCATGACTTTTCACTTGGTGGGGTTAACAACAACCTGAAATTCAACACCCATATCCAACACATAACAAAAAAAGTATCCAAAACTGTTGGGATCCTCTCTAAGATACATTACTACGTACCACAATCAGTCCTACTCACACTATACTATTCACTCATCTATCCCTACCTCACCTATGCTATTTTTGCCTGGGGATCAGCAGCAGCAACTCACCTAAAGCCGATAATAACCCAACAGAAAGCCACAGTGAAAATTATCACGCAGTCCAATGCAAGACAGCACACACCTCCACTCTTTAAAAACCTGAACCTACTCACCGTACAGAACATTCACACTTACTATTGTGTAATCTACATTTACAGAAAGATAAACTCTAATTTTAACCCGGAACTAAAAGAATTTCTTGATAGGTGCAACAGGACCCATAGACACGGCACCAGACACAAAAATCTCTATGACATTCCCCGTGTCCGGCTAAACCTATACAAAAATTCCATGTACATAAAGGGCCTAGAATCTGGAACTCCTGCCTGAAAACTCTAGAACCGCAGACTCAACCATTATTTTCAAAACTGCCGTTAAAAAAAATCTCATCTCCCTAACACACCCCATCATCAGCTAACCAAATGAAAACCACCCAATTCTCTTTTTTGTATCATAAACACATCCAAAACAATATAGACGTATCGTTATTTGTAATTCCCTCATAATTTCCAAATACATCCACCCAAAGGACTGTAAACATACAATTCCTAATATAGCTATTGCCTGTTAAATCTTATGTTAGTCTTATTAAATCATAAGTTAATCTTCAGTTTGTCTAAAATACTCCTCCAGTATGACTTAAATACAAACAATGTATCATGCCAAGACAAATCGAATCCCATTACTAAATCTGCCATTTGTACCAATATTAAATGATTTTACTACCTATTTTAAACCTATTCATGTATGTACCTAACTGAGAATGTATCTAATTAAGTACCTAATAATATGTTCAAATATACTGCTCAAAATAGCGTAAGAACTAGTATGAGTCTGCCGGAAGTACCTAGGCACGCTAGCGGCCATCTTTGTAATTTAAATCTTATAACATGTAAACCACACAGTGTAAACTTTACAAGGAAATAAATATTTGTATTTGTATTTTTTCATTAACAAGCTCTGTACAATAAAAAAAAAACAATCATACGTAAACTATGTGACAAATGTGAAAGGAAGAAGCAACTGTGAGAGATTAATAGAAAATTAAATAAAGTGAAGGTATACCTGGAGTACACCTGGAAGGGCTTCTGGGGGTCAACGCCCCCGCGGCTCGGTCCGTGACCAGGTGGTGGATCAGGGAATGATCAACCAGGCTGTTACACGTAATCCGACGTATGAGCCACAGACCGGTTGGTCAGGTACTGACTTAGGTGTCTGTCCAGCGCCTTCCTTTACCACCGGAATTGAATTTAATAATTATTTATTGACTAAAAACCTGCAGTCGTAAGTTCATTTTGCAAATGGCAAAAAACCTAACTTAACCTATCCCAAATTAATCTAATCGAATCTAACATACCCTATTCTAACCTAAACCAATCTTACCTAGCCTAACCTATTCTAATCCAACTTTACCTAGCCTAATCTATTCTAGCCCAAATTCATCTAACCTAACCCACTCTAACTTACATTAACCTAACCAATTCTAACTCAGCTTAACCTAGCCTAACCTATTCTAACCCAAACCTAACCTAATCTAACCTACATTACCCTAACCAATTCTAACCCAACTTAACCTATTCTAAACCAATCTCACATAACTTAGCCCAATCTAACCGAACCTATTCTAACCCAGCTCAGTCTAGCACAGTCTAACTTAACCTAACCTAACCAACCAATCTAACCTGACCTAACCATTTCTAGCTCAACCTAACACATTCTAACAAAACCTAACCTGTTATGATCCAACCTGTCCTATTCTAAACTAACCATTCTAAGTCAAACTAACCTAACCCAATCTAGTCTAATCTAACCTTACCTAAACTGAACCTAAGCTAACCTAACCTAACCCAACCTAACTCACCCTAAACCAAACATATCCTAACCTAATCTAGCCTTGCCTAACCTAACTAACCTAACATATCCCAAACTAACCTAATCTATCATAACCTAATCTAAGCAAATCCAGCCTTACCTAGCCTAAGCTAACCCAGCCTAACCTATCCTAATCCAGCATAACCTAACCCAACCTTGATTGAATTATTATGTGAGCAATTACCTCCATGAGGTTTACAGGGTATTACCTGAATTATTACAGGCAAATAATTTGGGTGAGGTAAGTGGGACTTAGTCACAGTAGGTCGCCTACTGTGACTAAGTTGCTCTAAACCTATATTAATTGCAAATGAAATGTACATACACACCAGGGATTCTGGTAAAATTTAATATAAATTTGTGGACTGTATATTAAAATTAATAAATGATTACATATACACATTTATATAACAGGATAATTTAAAATCATAACACTCACCAATTTGTCTGGAGATTACTGTGTATCATGTACAGAACCCCCTCTAACTAAATTTATGATGATAACACTGGCCAGAATTACAAACATAATTTAGATAGCTTATCTGAGGTTCCTGGAGCTGTCCTGTACATCTGTTTAATGCTCAAGTTATGCAGGACTGCACATCCAACAATTTTGGCTCCTATTTGAGAGGTTTTAAGCCCAATATAACCCCTAGAGTGACGAAAATTAAGCACATTACATTAGAGTGCCTGTACCACATTCAAAAAAACAATGGTGACTCCTCCCCCTGCTCGTCAGCGCAGGCGCAGAGCTTCCCTGTCGATTCTCTTATTTAAAATGCCCTCAACAGAACAATAGTAACATATTAATCAGGTTTATTTACACAGCATAAATTTTGGGAAATTATTTTCCACACTGTGGCCGGGTGGAGGTCGTTGCTAAACGACTCAAATTGCTCCTTCCTTTAGGAGACGATTCCAGCTGGTTCTGGCTTGAGTGGCTGTTCTCCTAGTAGGTCTTACTACAATTTCATCTTCCTGCATCACTTGGTCAGCATTACCTTCAATATCACTCGTGTCACTTTCCCTTAGATTTTCATTTATATTTGATTGAGGGCCATTTAATTCCAAGGGAATCAATTTATTAATTGTGCCTAAACTTTCCTGGTCATGACACAATACTTTGACATTCCGGACAACACCTTGTGCATCTGGGTACAATGTCAATACTTTGCCCAGAGGCCACAATGTTCGATGTTGTTCAGTATCAATTAACACAATGTCACCTGGTTGAATGTTCTGTCGATTTACTGCCTCTGTCGCACCATAAAAGTGTTCACATAGTGTAAGAAGATATTCCTTGTCACACATTAGACCAACGATCAATTACTTTATTTAACATTTTAAATTTATCACACAACACTGCTGCATCATTGTAATCTTCATCACTTTCTTCAGGATTATTTCAATAGACAAGGGCAGCTTCCAATTTCCTTCCACATATTAGGTGAGAAGGTGTTAATACATCTGCATCAGGTGTATCACTCATGTACGAGAGAGGCCTATTATTTATCCGATTTTCCTCCTCCACTAACACTGCACGGAATTCTTCCAAATTCTCTTCTGGTGTAGTACTTTATGGAGACACCTCTTCACAGTGCCTATCAGCCTTTCGTACAGCCCCCCATCTGCCAAGGGGCTCTAGGGGTAATAAATTTCCAGGTACACCCTCGCTGGGTTAACAGAGATTGAACATCATTACTATTATTTAATTCTATCAAGTGTTGAGCACCTGCTACAAAATTTGTGGCATCCGAAATCATCAATCTCGAAACAGCTGTATAACCTGTTCTGCAGACAAGTCCTGAACCACTTCTAAATGAACTGCCCTAGTAGCAGTACAAGTGAACAAGCATACATACACTTTCAGAGGCATGGACATAATTGGAGAAAGAGACTACATTGTAGGTACAATTCAGTCTGGAGAACATAAAGTAGTCATTGGAGTGATGTATAACCCACCACAGAACTGCAGGAGGCCAAGAGAGGAGTATGAAGAAAACAACAGGGTGATGGTGGACACACTGGCTGAGGTGGCAAGAAGAGCTCACTTGAGCAGACCAAAGTTACTGGTAATGGGCGATTTCAACCACAGGGAGATCGACTGGGAAAACCTATAGCCACATGGGGGTCCCGAAACATGGAGAGCCAAGATGATGGATGTGGTACTTGAAAACCTCATGCATCAACATGTCAGGGACACAACCAGAGAGAGAGGGGAGGATGAGCCAGCAAGACTGGATCTTGTGTTCACCCTGAGCAGTTCAGACATTGAGGACATCACTGACGAGAGGCCCCTTGGAGCTAGCGATCACGTGGTTCTGAGTTTTGATTATATAGTAGAGTTACAAGTGGAGAAGGTAACAGGAACTGAAGGGGACAGGCCAAACTATAAAAGGGGGGACTACACAGGTATGAGAAACTTCCTGCAGGATGGTTCAGTGGGACAGAGAAATGGTAGGAAATCAGTAAACGAGATGATGGAATATGTGGCAACAAAGTGCAAGGAGGCAGAGGAAAGGTTTGTTCCCAAGGGAAACAGAAATAATAGGAAGACCAAAACGAGTCCTTGGTTTACCCGAAGGTGTAGGGAGGCAAAAACTAAGTGCAACAGAGAATGGCAAAGATACAGGAGGCATAGGACCCAGGAAAACAAGGAGATTAGTAGAAGAGCCAGAAACGAGTATGCACAGATAAGGAGGGAGGCCCAGCGACAGTATGAAAACGATATAGTCTTGGGTAGCTTGGCAGGGGTATTGGAATACCCCTGCCAAGCTACCCAAGACTCTATAACCCCACCTGGTAGATCATCAGATGCAGCATTCTCCACCTGGCCTCAACATTCTGAACATGACTATAAATACTCTCGTACCTTCCAACCCCAGGTAGATCCGTGTGTGACTTGAAAAAGCCCACTGTGTGGGTGAAACGTTGTCAATAAAGGATCACATTATACTGCATTTGTGTTTATATTTCCATTGTGTCGGTATTTTATACCATTTATTTCCACTGTCTACTACTGGTGATGTCCTTGATGGTCGTGGTTGTGGTGTAATTATAGGCTTCTTCCTGCGCGCACTCAGAATCTGCAGCAATGAGTTTCTTGAGGAAGAATGCACTATAATTGAACAAGTATTTTCTAAACTCCACTATCCTCGTCACTTCATCAGAGACTGCAGACGGCGGGCATTAAACATCTTCAACACACCCAGAGAAGACATTGCGAGAAAAGATACATAGTCCTCCCCACCAACTCCATTGCCAAACATGTTTCCAACATCTTTTCCAATACATCATTCCAAGTATCTACCTCCACAACCACGACCATCAAGGACATCACCAGTAGTAGACAGGACAAGCTTCCATCCTCTGCAGGGGTATACATAATCCCTTGTAATGACTGCAACAAATTGTACGTGGGCGAAACATCAAGAGACCTCCAAACACGTATTTCAGAACACCAATATGCAAGCAGGACTGACGATACAAGGAATGCCTGTGTACAACATCGCAATTCACACAACCATTTAATTAACTACAGAAACTCAAGACTTATCGCCACAGAAGACAACACCCAGTACCGAAGAATCCTGGAATCATCGCTTATCTCTATAACCAACAATTTCAACCAGAACAACGGCTTCTATGACATAGCTGAACCACTCGCCAAGAAACTTCTTCATCGCTATCCCACATTAGAACACAGAACACTGCAGGTCTACTCACAACTTGTCCAATACCCCTGCCAAGCTACCCAAGACTATAACCCCACCCGGTAGATCATCAGATGCATTATTATTATTATAAAGGGGAAGCGCTAAACCCGGAGGATAATCATCAGAAGCAGCATTCTCCACCTGACCTCAACATTCTGAACCTGACTATAAATACTCCCGTACCTTCTACCCCAGGTAGATCTGTGTGTGACTTGAAAAAGCCCACTGTGTGGGCGAAACGTTGTCAATAAAGGATCACATTAAACTGCATATGTGTTTATGTTTCCATGACAGAATCAGTAATGATGATAGAGTCAAGCTCAGTGTCATAAGTTAGCTTTAGCGCCATTAGGATTGCAAACAGTTCAGTTTGCAATATAGACGCCCAGTTGTTAATTCTTATGCCTAACTCAACAAATTTACTATCGTTCTTAACTAGAGAGGTGGCAGCAAGAGCAGATGCACCCCTGCCAGAAGACTCCAGTTTAGATCCATCAGTGATATAACTTGTGATAACTTATTACTGCCAGCTAGGCGAGAAATTTCTTCTTGAGCAGTTGCTTTAACAAGTGATTTAAGGAAGGGATTACTAGCAATGAGCTTCTTGGGAGGGACTTGCAGGTATGTGATATTAAATGAACACATCTTTCATGGAGGGGTGAAATGCTCTTGTTGTCTACAGTGATACAGTTCATTCAGGTTATAAAACTTATTGCAACTGCACGTTTTCACAATCCATTTAGATCTGTGTATTTACTTCGAGACACTTAGTAAGATTCATTGTGACAGTGTCTGGTTCATTTCTTAACATCCTAATACCAAGTTCAGTATTAATCTCAACAATCCTATCACTGATACTAGAAATACCAAGCTCCTTCCTCATGTTAAGAACTTTTGTAGATCTGGGACAGCCAAGAATAATTCTGAGAGCTTCATTTTGCATTAACTCCAAGGGTCGGAGAGAACTTTCTCTAGCTAATATCAACATGGGAGCAGCATAATCAATTAAGGACCTAACATAGGCTATGTACATCATTCTCACGATTCTCACATTAGCACCATATTATTATTATAATAAAAAAGAAGCGCTAAGCCACAAGGGCTATACAGCGATTAGCACCATAGTTGGGGTTGTAACCAGCAACAGCTTTGAGAACCTTTAGCAAGAGATTGAGGTAGAAAGGGCTGAGGGGAGCGCTAAAGGTATCATCATCAGAGTTTGTGGAGTAAGTCAGTTGTCAAAAAGTCAATGAGAGAGTCCAGATGAAAGGAGGGTCCATCAGCAAGAAGGGAAGGTAAAGAGAGAGCAGCAGAGCAAAGACGACGTTGGAGGTAAATTCTGTTTGCTCATTGATAGAGTGGGTAGTTTTAAAGGAATGTGGCTAACCGATACTGGTACCTGACAATTCTCACAGAGAGGAGCAGGGTGCCTCTCCATGAGATATCCATGAATAAGACGAGTGTGGCCAATGCGAAGGCGGGAGAGAGTAGTCTCCCAACTTCGACACTCATGACAAGAAGACGGCCAGTAACCTATACTCGGTTTAATAGAATGAAGTTTGTTATTGAGCAGAGCAGATCAACGTTCTTGCCAACGGGTGTGAAGGTGAGTACCTATAACAGCAAAATAGTTCATGAATGGAACACCTCTATATGAAACTGGAAGGTCATGTACTGCTGACCACACAGCAGTGTCTGCCTGTTCATTGCCCTGTGGGAGGGGACTGAAGAGGCAGAAACCTGGGAGGTGGCAGAAGAGGAAGAAACTGGGAAGGGGACAGAGGAGAAAGGCACAGCACGAGGAGGAGGGTGAACCTCCACACTTGTAACAGAGCCAGTGAGAGGGGAAGAACTAGGTACAGAGACTGGGAAGGTAAAATTTGGAGGTGGAAGAAGTGAAGGAGGGGTTAAAGAAGATTTGAGCAATTGAAATTTTTTTGGACTTTTGAGAAGTAGAGGGATGATTGGGAGGTGTCGTACGAAGTCTTGTTGATACCGGGGCTTGCAAGGGAGAACACAAAGAAGTGAGAACAGACTGAGGTGTTGAAGTAGGACTTCTGAGCCCAGGACAGCAAAAGAATTAGAGACAAGTGACTATGGGAGGGGTAACCACAAAGGAAGTTGCAGAAGATGGGACCACAGAAGTGGGGAGATGTTTAGACACACTAGAATAAGAAATACGGGGCAGTCTCCCTTGGAGGCGCAGTTGAGAAACTGCCATAGAATAAGGGAGACCTTCAGCTTCTTTAAGGCAACAGATTTCTCGCTCATTTAAGTAGACCTGGCAACAGTGAGAGTAAGAAGGGTGAGCCTCATGACAATTAAGGCAAGAGGGAGGTTGACTACAAGACGTATTAGAATGGTCATCAGCGCCACAGACTGGGCATTCGGCTATAGATCTGCAATATTTTGCAGGGTGACCAAATCTCCAGCAGTTTCTACACTGTTGCGGTGTAGGGATCACCTTTCGAACGTGTAAATGATGTCCTGCTACATAAACAGAGGATGGGAGTTCACGGCTGTTGAAAGTTAATCAAGCCACATTGCAAGGGTAATGTCTCCGCCCACAGGCAGGAAGGACGTGTCTACTTTGAGATTGGAGATCTTGGAGTTCCAGCTGTTCAAGAATGTCATTGCCACATGTCTGGAAATTCTGTTGGATTTTGGTATGGGGCAGAATAACAGCACCACTACAAGAATTGAGGGAATGATGTTTTTCGATAGTGACAGGAATAGTATCGATATGTGAAAGAAGAGAAAGATCACGAGCTTGGGTGGCATTCTGGACAGTGATGATGCAGGCATGGCTCTTGAGAGCATGAAAGTAAATATCTCTACCAACATGGCGTAGGAGCGCCTTGCTAATACTATGGTCGGAAAGATAGGCAATAGAGGAAGCCGGTCGTAAAGTAATTAGTCCATTGTGCATTCCAAAACTGAGCGCGGAAAGGGAGAGCACGATGTGTTGGTCTTTTCTGAGTAGAACGAGAAGGTGGCAAAGAAGTATCATCAGGCAATTGTCATTGGCGTTTAGGAGTGGGACCGGAGTTGGTCCGACGTGGGACGGGCTGGCGATTCGAAAATTGCCATACCATAGATTGAGAGGCCGGAAGCATAGTCAAAGGAGAGTGGAGGTCAGACAAATCAAAGGAGTCAGTCGAAACCCTGGCACCTGAAGTGGGTGATGAAACAGCACCAGCAAAAGGTACAGGGGTCTTAGGAGTGTCCGAAGAGTGGTCAAAAGTTGAGGCGGGGTCAGAACGGGGTGCGGTAACAAGAAGGGGCCCGGGGGTAGTGGGGTCATGGATTGGGTCCTCCATGGTTAGGTTCTTTCTTTTTGTTTATAAGAAAAAAAAAGAAAGAAGAAAAAAAAAAAAAGAATAAAAAGAGGGGGGACCAGGAAGAGATAGTTCCTAGGAGGAATGAAAGGGCCAGAAATCTCCTTCCACACCCAAGAGGGCCTCAGCACCGCAAGTAGTGCAGATGCAGCATGGAACCCGTGCCATACCCTACCCTTTATGCCAGTAAACCAGCAATCTGGGATAGCAACCTCACATCTGCTGAGCTACCTCGGAGGACAAAAGAGAGGGTGGCCGGATATCCACCACAGAGCATATCTCCCTCGGCCACCACCCTCAGAATCCAAAAGGCAGCCTCCAGAGATACACCCGTCGTCCAAAAGACACCCAAAGCCACCCCTTGGGAGGCCGGAGAGGGATTGGGGCATCCCTAGGTGATCCAGATTCCACGGCAAACTACACCACCATCAAGAACCTCAATGGAATGGGATGGACCCCAGTACCCTTTCCCCTACCCAGGAACTAGCGTGCCTGAGGGAAAAATCCCAAAGGCCAAAAAGAGGAAGGGCAAAAGGGAGGGGTGGGGAGGAGGAGGAAAGGAAGAAGGGAGGATGGGGAGGATGGGATAGGGAAGGGGGGATTAGGGGGTAATTAGGTTCAGTCTGAGGAATGAGACCAACAGGTCTAATTCCTCAGACCAAGAGACTCTTCACCATGCCAAGGAGCCCCCCTTGAAGAGGATTGTCAGTTATAGTGGAAGGTCTATGTGGTTTTGTGCCTACCCGGTGGCTGGTGGCTCAATAGCTCACTATCACACACGGAGGGCCAATGGGTTCGATTAACGGCGGTCGGTTAAAACTTTCCGAGAAAGTTTCCTCTACACTGTTGTCCTGTTCACCTAGCAGACAAATAGGTACCTGGGGTCAGTCGATGGTGTGGGTCGCATCCTGGGGGACAAGATTAAGGACCCCAATGGAAATAAGTTAGACAGGTCCTCGTGATGCACTGACTTTCTTGGTTATCCTGGGTGGCTAACCCTCCGGGTTAAAAATCCGAACGAAATCTTATTTATCTCTTATCTTACCCACTTGATCTGTGAGGAGTCTCAATAGTAGCAACTAAATCACTAAATTTTTGTGTGCCAATGGACTCGTAATTCTTATACCATTGATCCAAGTGGTTAATAGTTATCTCTGTGCTCTTGGTTAAGAATAAGTTTCCTCCTCCTGTATTTAACTCCTTGATTACTGGAGATGTGATCAAAATTGACAGTTGTGAGTCTGGGGAAGTGATCAAATAGAAGATCATCAACTACGGCAGTCATGCATCGTATATGATGTACTAAATCCAAGGCACAGATCTAGTATGCCACCATATAAGTGGGTAGGCTCAGTAGTGCCCACAATTCGAACATTATCATGCTCACTTAGCAATTTCACTAGTTTAGTTCCATTGGTGTGTTATATTATTATTATAATAATAAAAAGAAGTGCTAAACCACAAAGGCTATACAGCACTGCAGGGCAGGAAGGAAGCAGGGGTATCAGTTGGCAAAAGGGAGAGGGATAATTAGTAGGTTATGGAGAACAGTGGGGCAGTGGATAGTGCAAGGGTAGAGGGTAGCAAGAGATTGAGGTAGAAAGGGCTGAGGGGAGTGCAAAAGGTATCATAAGAACATAAGAACATGAGAAAGAAGGAACACTGCAACAGGCCCTACTGACCCAAGCGGAGCAGGTCCATGTTTCTCCCCCCGGATTAGACCCAAAGACCCACACCCCGGATTATCCCAATTCAAATTCAAATTCAAATTCAAATTCAAAGTTTATTCTCTATAAAGATTACAATGTTGAATTTACAGAATTTGGTTGTTGTGTGGTTTACATGTAGTTAAATAATGATTACAGAGTGTACCACTAGAACGCCTAGCATAGCTAGGCATTTCGGGCAGACTTAGTTTAATTCTTTATTTTAAAATATTACAAATTATGAGGTAAGTTGGTATTATGGCTAAGTGACTAAATACTAGTTTGTGAGTTTAGCAATGTGAATGCTTTTGTTTTGGCACAGTACATAGTTTCAGTATTGGAGTATCCTAGGATTCATTTATTTTAAGATTGAGATTAATATTTCTGTTTATGGTCAAATGGGTGAGTGAGTGTAAGTGTGAACCACCAGGTGGTATTCGTGTAGTTAGTTGATGGGGTTTATCAGGGAGATAAGATGTTTTCTAATGGTAGTTTTGAAGGTGATGAATGTGTCTGCAGTTCTAGAGTTCTCAGGTAGGGTGTTCCAGATTTTAGGGCCTTTGACATACATTGAATTTTTGTAAAGGTTTAGTCGGACATGGGGAATGTCGTAGAGATGTTTGTGTCTGGTGTTATGCCTGTGGGTTCTGTCACAACTATCAAAAAAGCGTTTTAGGTCAGGGTTGATATTGGAGTTTAAGGTCCTGTAGATGTAGATTGCACAGTAGTAAGTGTGGATGTACTGAACAGGGAGTAAGTTTAGATCTATGAAGAGTGGGGGGGTGTGTTGCCAGGGATGGAATTTAGTGATTATTCTTACTGCAGCTTTTTGTTGGGTTATTATTGGCTTTAGGTGTGTTGCTGCAGTTGATCCCCAAGCACAAATAGCATAGGTGAGGTATGGATAAATAAGTGAGTGGTATAGTGTGAGAAGGGCATTTTGCGGCATGTAGTATTGTATCTTGGAGAGGATCCCAACTGTTTTGGATACTTTTTTTGGTTATGTGTTGGATATGGGTGCTGAAATTCAGGTTGTTGTCAAGGTATAGGCCTAGGAATTTACCCCGGATTATCCCAATGACCCACACCCCAGATTATCCCAATGACCCACACCACAGATTATCCCAATGACCCACACCCCAGATTATCCCAATGACCCACCCAGCCTGGTCATCTCCACTCAAGGATGGAGCACTGCACCAGACCCAGCAGCACAAGCTAGCCAGGTCAACTCACACCCACCCACACCCACTCATGTATTTATCTAACCTATTTTTAAAACTACACAACATTTTAGCCTCAATAACTGTACTCGGGAGTTTGTTCCACTCATCCACAACGGCAAAGAGTAGTCTCCCAACCTCGACACTGATGACAAGAAGACGGCCAGTAACCTATCCTCGGTTTAATAAAATGAAGTTTGTTACCGGGTAGATTAGATCAACGTTGTTGCCAACGGGTGTGAAGGTGGGTAGCTATTACAGCAAAATAGTCTGTAAATGGATCACCTCTATATGAAACTGGTAGATCATGTACTGCTGACCGCACAGCAGTGTCTGCCTGTTCATTGCCCTGTACGTCAACATGACCAGGGAGGTGTTTGTTATAGACCCACCAATATTCTTATGTCTGGCATTAAAGTCTCCAAGAATGAGGGTAGGTTCACTATTGATGCGATCTGGTAAAGCATCAGGTCGAAGCTGGTTCCTTGGGGCATAGAGATTAAAAATGTTTAGGGAAAAATCGCCTGCATATACTTTGATACCATGATACTGCATGTTTACTCGACTCTGCAAGGCAAGGGATGAATGTGGCAAGTTCTTTCTGACATACATCACACAACAGTTGGTTGACCTTAAGTTATAAGCTGCATATCCAGGCAACTTTGGTAGAGGTGCTCCATCTTTCAGTCTACATTCCTGAAAACAGATGACAATATTCTTGGTTGCACTAATATGATGTAAGTCAGGCAACTGCTTCCTGATGGATGCAATGTTCCATGAAGAGATTTGTAATGTATCCATTGTAGTGAATTTTTACAATCTCTTGCTCATATGATGGTAAGACTATTATGCTTTGCCTACAGTGTGCAGACACTTAAGAGCAAATAGCATAGTTTGTACGTCTTTATCTTCAGCCGCAGGGACGCCACTTACATTTCTCGAAGAAATTCGGCAAATTTCGGCTAGATCCTGCTTGTACCTGTGTCTGGATGCTGAGACTTGCAGACACGACTTCAGGATAACTCGCTGAGAGACGGATGCTTCTTGTATGGGACGATGAAGTGAAAACATTATCGTCCTCTTCCTTCCCCTCTCCCGGCAAACACGATTTCGACCACCCTGTCATCACCAATTATAATAAGTTAATTAGGTCGTTGTTGCAGGCGGGGAGCAATGATAAAGGCTTCGGAAGCTTCTTACTTTATTTGCGAAATCGTGGGTACACAGGCAGTGTGTTAGTGCTCAGGCCCCCAGGGGCCATGCCCGCGAGGGAGAGGAGCAGGTGATGTCATTTGAAGTTGCGTGCCCACCAGGCTTCCCGTCTGGTGGAAACTATTAAAAACTAGGCATATAGGCCTCCAGTCTACATAACCCAGTACTATATGGGTGCATTAAACTAGCATAATAACCCAGCACTGTCTGGGTGTATTATTATTATTATAATCAAAAAGAAGCGCTAAGCCACAAGGGCTATACAGCGCTACATCATTGCCTGGGTGTATTACACTAGCTGCTAGCATAATAAGCCAGCACTGTCTGGGTGTATTATACTAGCATAATAACACAGCACTGTCTGGTTGTATTATACTAGCATAATACCGCAGCACTGTCTGGGTGTATTACACTAGCGAAATAACACAGCACTGTCTGGGTGTATTACACTAGTAGAATAACCTAGCAGTGTCTGGGTGTATTACACTAATAGAATAACCCAGTACTGTTTGGGTGTATTACAATAGTAGAATAACCCAGCACTGTCTGGGTTTATTACACTAGCATGATAACCCAGTACTCTCTGGGTGTATTACAAAAGCAGAATAGCCCAGCACTGTCGGGGTGTATTACACCAGCATAATAACCCAGCATTGTCTGGGTGTATTACACTAGCTGCTAGCATAATATGCCAGCACTGTCTGGGTGTATTACACTAGTAGAATAATCCAGCACTGTCTGGGTATATTACACTAGCATAAAACCCATACTCTCTGGATATTACACAATAGAAATAACCCTAGCACTGTCTGGGTGTATTACACTAGCTGCTAGGATAATAAAACCAGCATTGTCTGGGTGTATTACACTAGCATAATAACTCAGCATTGTCTGGGTGTATTACACTAGCATAATAACTCAGCATTGTCTGGGTGTATTACACTAGCATAACAACTCAGCATTGTCTGGGTGTATTACACTAGTAGAATAATCCAGCACTATCATAAGAACATAAGAAAAAAGAAACACTGCAACAGGCCTACTGACCCATGCGGAGCAGGTCCATGTCCCCCCCCCGGATTAGCCCAGTGACCCACCCAGTCTGGTCACCTCTACTGAAGGATGGAGCACAGCACCAGACCCAGCAGCACAAGCTAGTCAGGTCCAACTCACACCCACCCACACACACTCATGTATTTATCTAACCTATTTTTAAAACTACACAACGTTAAAGCCTCAATAACTGTACTCGGGAGTTTGTTCCACTCTGTGGAAATTATTTAATTTCCAAAGCTATAGTGCCTCATAAGTGTTTAATGTGTTGATTTGAGTCAAAATGTATTTGTATTTTGAATGGAACCAACTGGGTTCCCACTGCGCATGTGCAGATGTGCGGGGGTATAGGTCGAACTGGGGCACGAGAGGCGGGAGTGTTTTTGAATGTAGTGAGGAAGCTGTGAAAGCATGGAACTAGGAAAATTTGGCGTTCACGGCGCCTAAGGTTAATATGGCCCTCTTTTCAAAACAGGAATGTGTAATGTTCTGGTGGATTGAGGGAACGTGAGTTACGGGACCCCGTAAAGAGTGGTAAAAGATAAATAAGGGTAGGACCGGGTGACTGGGGCGTACCGGACTGTGCCCGGGGGAAAATTCCCCTTGGTTGGGTCATCATCATGGGTTCGTCTTAAGGAGTGATCTTATTTTATAAAAAATTAGGGAGAATTAAAGTTTGTGAATTTAATGTAATAATGTAATAACGCAATTTAAAGAAAATGCGTGAAGTGAAATAAGTCGCCTTGTGGGGTTGAACACGTTAGACCTTGTTTTTCCCCCGTCACAAGGAAATGAAGTTCATTGAGTCATGATTCAAAACCGGGAAAAACCCAAGGATCCTGCCTGCGGGAATGAGAACCTTTCGGTGTGCAGGACATCGAAATGGAGGGAATGGAGGAAATAAGGAGTATCAATCACCCCAGTTAAAACCCTTTATTATAGCAGACGATACTGGCCAGTTAGGGGATGTTGTAATTGGGGTGGTTTTGGGTGATCCCCTACTCAAGTGACCCCAAGAAAATTGGAAGTTGGGGATTATTTTACAAGTGTTTTTCCTGAGGGGAAATCCCCCTTTTTGTAACCCACCCCCCCTTCTTTTATTAAATAAAATAAACTATCAGCCACAATAATTTGTAGCGCCGTACTTGAGGGGGCACCCAAATTTTTAAATGGGCTCGGATAGATTGGATAAGTTTTTGGGGGGTCGAGGGGCCCCTCAGTGAAGAGGGGTTAAGTTTTCTCACATTCTAAAATGGGGACTATGGTAAACAATATCGTTTTTGTCTCCAGGGGGATTACTCGTTGCAGTAATGTTGAGGTTTTTTACAAGTAATCTCATAAAATTTTCCCAAACTCGCCACTTTATTACAACCAGTGCTTTCCCATTCATTCTGAATCTGATTTTTCCCAAATTAAACCATTCTGCGAGTCCCCGTCCCGGTGGAAAATTTTCGCACGCTATTTACATCCCCCGTATTTATTCCCGTTTTCCATTATACACCTCGATCATACCCCCCCCCTAATTCTACGCCTTTCGAGAGAGTGCAGATTCAGGGCCCTCAGTCTATCCTCATATGGAAGATTTCTGATACATGGGATCATCTTTGTCATTCTCCTCTGTACGTTTTCCAGAGCATTTATATCCATTCTGTAATACGGTGACCAGAACTGAGCAGCATAGTCTAAATGAGGCCTAACCAAGGATATATAGAGTTGAACAACCTGAGGACTTCTATTATTCATACTTCTAGATATGAAGCCAAGAATTCTGTTAGCTTTATTGTGAACAGTAATGCACTGTTGTCTTGGTTTTAGATTACTGCTAACCAGAACTCCTAAATCCTTTCACAATCAGTAGTATTAAGATCTACATTATTTAGTTTATATGTGGCATGGTTATTTAACTGTCCAACATTCAGAACTTTGCATTTGTCAATATTAAACTGCATCTGTCACTTCTCCGACCATTGCATCAGTCTATTCAAATCATCCAGGAGTGCTCTAGTGTCCTCATTAGAATGAATTGGACGGCCTATTTTGGTGTCATCAGCAAATTTGCTTATGTCGCTATTTATTCCCTCATCTATGTCGTTTATGTAAATTGTGAACAACAATGGGCCCAACACTGACCCCTGAGGAACACCACTTGTGACGTGCCCCCATTCTGATTTCTCCCCATTTATGCAAACTCTCTGCTGACTATTTGTCAGCCATGCCTCTACCCAGGAGAAAATTTCTCCTCCTATTCCGTGTGCCTTAATATTCCGTGTGCCTTAAGTTTCCTCAATAGCCTCTGGTGTGGAACTATATCGAAAGCCTTACTGAAGTCCACATACACAATATCAAATGCATTACCATGATCTACCTCCTCAAACACCTTAGTGAAAAAAGTTAGTAAATTCGTAAAACAGGAACGGCCCTTTGTAAAACCGTGTTGAGATTCATTAATCAATTTGTGCCTATCAAGATGGCTACGATTGCTTCGGCAATTGATTCCATAAATTTTCCCACTATGGAGATAAGGCTTATTGGTCTATAGTTCAAAGCCAAGGACCTGTCACCTGCCTTGTAAATAGGTATTACATTTGCCATTTTCCACTTATCAGGCACTATGCCAGTTTGTTAAAAAGATTATTAGCCAAAGGTATGCTAAGTTCCTCTTTACATTATTCCTTTAACACCCTTGCAAACAGTTCATCAGGACCTGGGGATTTGTTAGGTTTTAGTTTCTCTATTTGTCTGAGGACCATGTCACTAGTTACCACAATCGTACATGGTTTATCATCCTGTTCTACATAATCTATTATTTCAGAAATATCGCTAGTATTTTCCTGGGTGAAAACTGAGAGGAAGTAGGTATTGAGAATTTCACACATATCCTTATCACTGTCAGTGATCTGACCAGAGTTACTCTGGGCCAATCTTGTCCCTAATCGTACTTCTGTATACCTGAAAGAACCCTTTTGGGTTAGTCTTTGAATCCCTTGCGACCTTAGCCTCATAATCCCTTTTTGCTTTTCTTATTCCTTTCTTTCTCTCTTTAACTGAATATATTGATTTCTTAACTGCCCATCCCCTCTTTTGATATGCCTATATATGCCTCTCTTTTGACCAATGAGATGTTTTAATCTATTGTTCATCCATTTGGGATCATTTTTGTTAGATCTAATTTCCCTACTCGGAACAATAGTTGTCTGGGCAGCTAGAACTATGCTCTGAAAAACTGTTATGTTGGCAACCAAGATCACCTTTCTGACCCATAGTCAGGACATCCCAATCTGGCCCACCCAGGTAATTTTTCAGTCCCATGAAGTCGGCCAAGCAAAAATCTGGGACAGATTTGATTGCAGTTATCTGGGTAATTCCATATATTGAAACTAAGTGATTTGTGATCACTTTCCCCAAGCTCATCATTAAAGATTTAGTGAATCTTTGTTGGCAAGAACCAAGTCAAGCAGATTGTTTTCTAGTTGGTTCTGTCACAACCTGTTCTAAAAAGCAACCCTGAACCGTATCAAGGAAGTCACTATTATTATTACAATCAAGGGGGAAGCGCTAAACCCGGAGGATTATACAGCGCCTGGGGGGGGATGTGGAAGGCATTCAGGCTTAATTCGGGGAACTGGAGCACAGATCCAATTCCCTAAATCAAGAGCCCCTCACCAACATCAAGGAACCTTCCTTGAGGGGAAGGAAGTCACTAGACTCAAGATTTCCTGTCATATTGTTTCAAACAATTTGTCTAAAGTTAAAATCTCCCATTATACACAACATTTTCATATCTAGATGCCTTATGAATTTCATCCCATAACAGCTTACTGCACTCCCTATCAAGGTTTGGGGGCCTATAAATCACACACAAAATTAATTTGTCACATCCCTCGAGAAATTGTAGCCAAACAGATTCTGTGTTCGATGTTTCTAATCTTATTTCATGTCTAAGACAACAATTTAAATTTTCTCTGACTTACATCGCCACTCCACAACCCTTCCTGTTGACGTTAGTAGAATAATCCAGCGCTGTCTGGGTGTATTACACTAGCATAATAACCCACTACTGTCTGGGTGTATTACACTACATATTATCCCCCTCTGTATGGGGTATTACACTACATAATAACCCCGTCTGTCTGGGTGATAAAAACTAGCAATATCCCAGTACGTATGGGTGTATTACACTAGCATAATAACCCATACTGTTGGGGTTTCACACTAACCCAGCACTGTCTGGGTGCATTACACTAGCATGATAACCCATACGTCTGCGTGATTACACTAGATATAACCCATACTGTTTCGTGTATTACAGAGTAGAATAAACCCCGTATGTCTTGGTTATTTCACTAGCATAATAACCCAGACTCCTGGGTTTTACCCCAGCTAGCATAAAAACCCGAAGTGTCTTGTGTATTACACTACTGCTGCATAATATGCCTGCACTGTTGAGGTATTTCACAGCGTAATAACCCCGACTGTTTGGGGGGTATTACACTACATAAAAACTCCCCTTTTCTGGGTATATTATACTTGTATATTATTATAAGCTGAATATTATACTTGTATAAATTAACCGGGCACTCTCTGGTGTATTACACTAGCATAATAACCAGTAAGTCTGGGTGTATTACACTAGCATAATAACTTCCAGTACTGTCTGGTGTAGTACATAGCATATTAACCAGTACTGTATGGGTGTATTACACTAGCATAATAACCCAGTACTGTATGGGTGTATTACACTAGCATAATAACCCAGTAGTGTATGGATGTATTACACTAGCATGATAACCCAGTACTGTCTGCGTGTATTACACTAGCTGCTAGCATAAGCCTGCACTGTCTGGGTGTATTACACTAGCATAACAACTCAGCATTGTTTGGGTGTATTACACTAGCGTAATAACTCAGCATTGTTTGGGTGTATTACACTAGCATAATAACTCAGCACTGTCTGGGTGTATTACACTAGCATAATAACTCAGCATTGTTTGGGTGTATTAAACTAGCATTATAGCCCAGAAGTGTCTGGATGTATTACACTAGCTGCTAGCATAATAAGCCAGCACTGTCTGGGTGTATTAGATTAGCATAATTATCCAGTACTGTCTGGGTGTATTACACTAGCATAATAACCTAGCTGTCTGGGTGTATTACACTAGCATAATAACCCAGCACTGTCTGGGTGTATTACACTAGCATAATAACCCAGAAGTGTCTGGGTGTATTACACTAGCTGCTAGCATAATAAGCCAGCACTGTCTGGGTGTATTAGATTAGCATAATAACCCAGTACTTTCTGGGCGTATTACTCAAGCATAATAACCCAGTACTGTCTATGTGGAGAAATTTTCTCCAGGAGGGGGTTATCAGCCCCCTTCAGCCCCTTGAGCCCCTTTCAGCCCTGAGGGGCCCAGCCCTCTCAGAAGGGGCAAGCGTCTTGTTTACTGCTACAGTGAGTAATTGATCACAGATGCCGTACGAGTATCTGACGTGGTCAAGTGACCGATGCTCCTTGCAGTCCAGTGTTGCAAAGGGTATTTTAATAAGAGGACAGTAATCTTCTGACTTTAGCAGGGAACCAATTAAGGAATAATCCTGCTCCCACCTTCGTTACCATAGTAAAAGATAGTGGACATGGTTGGCTATGCTTAAGACAGCAGGAATCAAACCTTCTGCTTTGCTTCATCGAGGAAGTGCGCAAGGAAGCAAAAAGTACTAGGTCAGCTTTTTTTTGTGCAAGGAGCAGTGACGGCATGGGGTGCTGTGGCGTCTTGAGATTACTTTTGACTCATATGAGAGTGACACTGACGCCAGGATAACCAACATTGAACACTTGATCTGTGGTTAGTTTGGACAAAAGTGTCTCACAAAACACAATAAACACTTAAGCGAAGTGTGATCAACTTCTTTAGTCGATATTGTCGTGAACAATTGGTTGATGAACAATGTAAACAACGAGTGTTGCGGATTCCAACAGAGTGTAGTGCGACATTCTTCAAAGAAACACTATTCTTCAATCAACGCAACGGATATCCGGGCCTGTAATTACGGTCAGATACATATACAAGGTAAGTGTTTAACTTGTGATTGGTACTACTATTGACTGGCAGTTGAGTATAAAGTCGTGAGTTAGTCACTATTCATAAACCCGGTGCTATGCGGGACCATTGAGGCCAACACAAGTAGGTTTTTGTCAGCCATCAGTGAATGAATATGCAGGGACATAACACCCCCTAGGGGTTAATTCATAATCTTACAAATTATTTTTCTTGGACAGCCATGGTGAGATGTTCTCGACAGCTTCTAGACCTCGTCTGCAGGGGCGGCTGTGCAGCATGAGTTGTCCTTTTAAGTTAAGTATAAGTCTTTAAACTTACTGGTAATGCCATTTCTCAACATAATTGGTCGTGCTCGAACGGATAAAGACCACACTGGTGGTCAATATGTTGTACTACAGTGTTCAAATAACCTAGAGCCAAGGTCCTTCGAAAAAAGCTGTAAAACTAGTGTTTTACAATTTAAATAAGTAATAAATGAGTCCCTCAGACTCAATCACAGAGAATGGGCAGCCAAAGGAAAAACGGGCGCTCACTGCGTTCACCCAAAGAAAACGGGAGCTGGGTGGACTCAAACCCAACAAGATAAACGCGGTGATGGATCCTGCACCCACTGCTCCAATCTCGAGGAAGTGTGACTAAAGACAACTGCAACCCAAGTGATGTTCAGTTTGTCTGAGTGTATATACACGTGGTTTATTAATGTTTATAGACAGAAATTAAGAGACAAGATTGTGTTTAAAGTTTGTTTCTTATAGATCTACCTGTATATTAGAGGAACTTATATATAAAAGTGTAAGCTTTCTAATATATTTACAGTGGAATTTATTATATGTGTAAGTAAATATTCACGTGTGATTTACTGTTATACCAGTGACATTTTAGTGTATAGTGAATGGGAAGTGTAATAAAATCGGTATTTACGATTAATCATCGTGTGGTCAGGCTGACACAGGCCAACTCAGCCATAAACACTAGCCACATGTTACTGTGTACCCTTTCATGGTCATTGTCCCTGAGGTTAAGCCTTAGTAGGACAGTAGTGTCTGTCTCGATTATTGCTGACTTAAGCATAACAAAAATCAGCTGTTTATAGCAGTACCAGCTGTTTTTTAAAAACTCTATGTGTGGTGCTAGAATTTTTCAGTTTACCATTTAAATGGCTTGTTTGAAAACTCAGTTTCAGTCTTTACAGACTAAGATTACAAAATTAGAAAATCTAATTTAGTCTGGTATAGGATTAAATCAAGATCAAACATAGATTTTGATGATCTTGAGGTCCACATTCGAATTAATTTACACAACTGTCGGGAAATCATTAATTCAGACTATACACATTTGAAAATAAATTTCTTGAATTCAGATCCGTCTGAGGTGAAATTAAAAAATGTTTTGGATACATTTAGTAATCAACAATTAAGGTGGACAGGAGTACAGGCTTTCTGCCACAACACTTGTCACAGGAGGTCCTACTGTTACTAGTGGGGCGGTCACACCACCTGTTACACCGGTAACAACAACATGTGTCCATTACCAAGCTTACCTTACTTGTCATACCTATTTCCAAGGTCATTAATTATGAAGAATTCATTTAGTGAGGTTTTCAATCTCAGTAAATTCACGAACCTGACATAGATGAGTTGCTAAGATCAATTACCTTAAATGTCTGTGAAGGGAAGAACCCTATGAACTGATTAAGTCATTTCCGGTGGTCAAAGGCAATATCAAATAGCCTTCGTGTCTTAGCAGACAATACTTCGATGCTGACAAGCCAGAGTTAGAATGCAGTCACTTAATATCAAGCATTGTTTTTCAGACTTACAGGCATTTGGAATTACATTAGACAATAGTCTCAGATCTCTAGATGCTTAATATGACCTAAGGCAATGTTGATTGGTTTTTCAGTGGTATTGTACAAGATATGTTGTCACCACAAACTATTGAACGATTTAATATTTGTTCAATAAAACGCTATTTCACTTGTTGTTGAAGAAATTAGTAATGGTTTACAAAACAATAAGTTTCATGCATGCAAAGCAACGAGACAAGATGAAAAATTCCCAAATTTCCGTGGATAACAAACCTTTCTACTAGTATAAAAAGAGTATACCTACTCCACTAAACCACATATTGGGAAATCCCATATAGGCATTTATCAAGCTGGAAATACAAACAGACAGTAAACAAACTTGTCATACATAAAACGTACTCAAATTGTGTTCTTTGTGATGGAACACATTGGGCACAGTTAATTGTATTCAATACCACATCAATGGAGGCACGTAAAACAACGTATTCAATCAGCGCAAAAGAGCATCAAGTGTTTAGTGTGAACACAAAGGGAGGAAACTGCTCACCGAAGAAGTGTTTTAAATGCAAGGGTATGCATCATACAGCATTATGCCCAATACTTTCGTGACAGGCAGAAGACTTCCACAGCATCAGGAAGTCAGCAAGCAACAAGCATTAATATGAGAGATAAGTTTAAAGCAACTGCTCTCCCGATAGTCGATTTGAGGTTGTTATTAAATTACACCAAAACCAATGTGCTTAAACATATTTGATCAAGGGCTCCACTAAGGTCCTTCATAAGAAGAAAACTGTGTTGCAGAACTGAATAAACAACCCTATGCCAAAAATACAGTTAGATATAGCAGGGGGGGGGTTTTTTCCAAATTCTGGTAAACAGACTTATGACTAGGCCAGAATCATGTTGGTCTAGGCAACAGGAAAAGGACATAGAAAAATGTGGTAGTAGATGATTTCCTAAGTCTGTGCAGATCCAGGGATTAACAGAAATCAGTTGCTGCCACGGAAAGCAGCTAAGGTCAGTTAGGGTCCTGACATCCAGACGGGACACTATTAGTCCAATGATTTAATCATTGGAAGTGAGTATCACTGTTTTGTGCAAAATATAGTAAGTAAACATGATGTTCACTTGCTGAAAAACGGCAGGGAGGCCAATGATATTGTGGTCCCATTCCTCTCAAAGTGGGAAAGAAGCTGAATATTGATTCAGTGGAAAATGGACTAGTTACGAGGAATAACCGCTATCATGTACCACAGCAAAAATTATCATTACTGGAATGAAATGAATGAACCAGTTGATAAGTTGTGGGATTTAGTGCGAAATAAGGTATTGCTGTAAATAAACCAAGCCCACTAGAGTCTCAGACTTGTAAAGTAAAAGGGACACAGTGCAAACTAATGTGACATTTACTTTTGTCAACTACCAACTATAACTACTACTACTACTAACTACTACCATAGTGCAAACATCGAAAATGGTCCTCACTGTATTCACCTCACTCGGAGCTTTATATACCCTCTGTGTCCATGTATTGTTTTGTAATGGCTTGATAAAGCTCCTGGAAAGGAAACCGTTGCCACATTAATATGTCACAGTTAGTTGCACCTTGTGTCCTTTTACTTTTACATATTGTCGGGTAATTCTACCAACTTTATTACAGTCTCAGGATTATAGCCAATATTTGGACACTGTCTAATATGAAGATGGACAGTTACTGGGGTTAGGGTTACCATGAAATTAAATCCCAGCGTCAGCACTGCTAAAGTGGCGAAGTGTTTCACAGTAATGGAAGGCGCACATCAGAGTAAGGAAAGTTAAGGTGAGGAACTGAAGGTAGGAATTCGTTTCTGTTCTTCAGGATGAATGTACTTCAGGTGGCCAGTGAGGTAAGGGTACTATTGCCCTGCAATGGAGTCAGCGCATTCTTGTGGTTGGAGACTCTCAGGTAAGATATCATTGACCGTGTTTTTGTTTAATAGGAATAAGAAGATGAGAGATAGAGAGTGTGCTTCCTGGAGCTAGGTGTTGGGGACCTTGTCAACAGGCTGGATAATTTCTGTCAGGTAATGGGAACAAGCCCATTATCTGTTCTGTGCTGGTGGGGAAAATTGATATTGGGAAAGGGTAGGAGAGAAGAGCTGCTAGATAAGTACAGGGTCAGCTATAGATTCATGAAGTCTAAGGAGCGATACCAATCATATGTAGCATCTTGCCTAGAAGGGGAGTCGGAAATGATGGTTGTCTAGGGCAATTGGTTGTTAAATTGCTGGCTAGACAGATACTGCTAAGGATTTGCAATCCCATTCATTGACAACTGAACAACTTTTATGGCAACTTGATATGTTGCAAGGGATGGGGCGTGGTACATCTCTCTGGGGCTGGGGTGGTAGCACTTGCAGACTCGATTGAGGAAGGCCATGGTGAATGCTATGATTTTTTAAACTGATGGAAGATAGAGGTATGGGTGTGTGTGGGAAACAAGCAGGTTGCCTACACTTGGGTTGGATACAGTAAATGTATAAAAGGCCCATTCAGCATGAAGTTATCAATAAAGACAATAGATCAGGTCAGCAAACAAAGGGGACAGCAGAGGGCAGCAAGAGGGACTAGCTCCTTAAGGTTTACTATTACTAATAGAAGGAGTGTAAGAAATAAGATAGTGTATAAGCTAAGATTAATGGCAGTGCAGGAAAATAGATATTATTGCTATAACAGAGACCTGGTCAATCTGAAAGATAGAGAGATTGGCCCTTCTGGATGTCACTTACAAGGCTATAAATTATTCCACACTGACAGGGTCAACAGGGAAAGGGTTGGTGGAGTAGCGATGTATATCCGAGACAATTTAAATTGTTTGTGTTAGAAAGATATTTAAATTAGAAAGCGTCAGCCACTGAATCGGTTTGGTGACAGCTTCTCGAGGCACCGAGAAAAAATACTTTTGGGAGTTGATTTACAGGGCTCAAATCTTGATAGGGAGTGCAGTAAACTTCTATGGGACGAAATTCGTTAAGGCATTACATACGAAAATGTTGTGCTAATGGGAGATTCAATATAGACAGATTGACGGAGCAATTCTGACAGGAAATTTAGTAGTCACGGTGACTTTCTTGTACGATCCGGATTGTTTTTTAAAAACAGTTTGTGACCAGAGCAACTAGGGGAAATAACCTCCTTGACTTGGTTCTTGCCAGTTAGGGAAACACTATTAATAATCTAGAGGTTAATTGATGAGCTTGGGAAGTGATCACAAATCACTCAGTTTTAATATATATGGAATTCCCCTAATAATGGCCAATCAACATCTCATCCCTACTTTCGCTTGGACTGATTTCATAGGACTTGAAAATTACTTAGGTGGGCTGAATGGAAAGACCTGACTAAGGGTCAGGTAGGTGGTGATGCGTTGCCGATATGATGACTTTCCAGGGCATAGGTCTAGCTTGCTCAGGTCAATATGTTCCAAATAGGGAAATCAGATCAAAACAATAAATGATCTAAATGGATGAACAATAGATTAAAAATCTGATTGGTCAAAAGAGAGGCATATATAGGCAAATCAAAAGAGGAGAGATTTTTTCCTGGATAGAGGCATGGTTGACAAAAATAGGCAGCAGAGAGTTTGATAAATGGGGAGAAATCAGAGTGGGGAAGCTTCACGAGCGGTGCGTTCACCAGGGGTCAGTGTTGGGCCCCTGCTGTTCACAATCTACATAAACGACATAGATGGAGGGCATAAAGGAGCGACATCGGCAAGTTTGCAGCTGACACAAAATAGGCCGTCGAATCCATTCTGACGAGGACATTCGAGCACTCCAGGATGATTGAATAGACTGATGCAGTGGTCGGAGGAAGTGGCAGATGAGTTTAAATATAGATAAATGCAAAGTTTAAATGTTGGACAGGACAATAACCATGCCACATATAAACTTAATAGCGTAGATTTAATATTACGGATTGCGAAAAGATTTAGGAGTTTGGTTAGCAGTAACTCTGAAACCAAGACAAACAGTGCATAAGTAGTTCGCTATAAAGCTTATCGAACCTTGGCTTCATAACAGGAAGCATAAATAAATAGGAGTCCTCAGGTTGTTCTTCAACTCTATACATCTTGGTTAGGCCTCATTTAGATTATGCTGCACAGTTTTGGCACCGTATTACAGAATGGCATATAATTTCTCTGGAAATGTTACAAAGGTGGATGACAAAGTTGATCCCATGTATCAGAAACCTTCCCTATGATGGATAGACTACGGGCCCTGAAACTGCACTCTCTAGATAAGACGTAGAATTTAGGGGGGATATGATTGAGGTGTTATAAATGAAAAGACAGGAATAAATAAAGGGGATGTAAATAGTGTGCTGAAACTATCTAGCTAGACAGGACTCGCAGCAATGGTTTTAAGTGGGAAAAAATCAGATTCAGAGAGAATATAGGAAAGTACTGGTTTGGTAATAGAGTTGGGATGATTGGAACAAACTCCCAAGATACGTTATAGAGGCCCAGATACGTTGTGTAGCTTTAAAAAATAGGTTTGGATAAATAATGAGTAGATGTGGGGTGGGTTAGTGAGTTAGGACCTGATAGCTTGTGCTACCAGGTCGGTTGCCGTTGTTCCTCCCTTAAGTCAATGTGACATGGACCTGACTAGGTTTGGGTGCATTGGCAAAGCCGGTAGGAGACTTGGACTGCTCGCATGGGCCAGTAGGCCTTCTGCAGTGTTCTCGTTCTTATGTTCTTATGTTCGTACTCCCGCACCCTGGCAGGTCAGAAAGGATTCTGAAACCACTCCACTACGTGTTGCCATACAATTGCAGCGCACGTTGCAATAAAAAGATGTTGTAGCAAGTCTTAATGACTGTCTGATGACCCCGGACCCTCACTAACTGAGGAAGCTTGGAGGACGTGCTTATGAAAATTTCGCACAAAACCATATGCCTACACGGCTGATATTTCCAAAGCTTCTTAAGAGTATTATTATTATTAATAATCAAGGGGGAAGCGCTAAACCCGGAGGATTATACAGCTCTTAAGAGTAGGACTACAAGAAATAGATAGAGATTACACTCGATTCTTGTGGCCTGAATTATTATTACAATCAAGGGGGAAGCGCTAAACCCTGAGGATTATACAGCGCCTGGGGGGGGGGGATGTGGAAGGCATTCAGGCCTTAATTTGGGGAATGGAGCACAGATCCCAATTCCCTAAAATCTCAAGAGCCCTCACCAACATCAAAGGAAAACTTCCTTGGAGGGGATTGTGGCCTGAAAATCCACATTTGATCCTCAAAGTCCTGTGAAACTTATCGTTTTAAATCAGTATTTATTTTGGTATGCAACATCCCTCTCCATTCTTACTAGAAGACTACTCTAAATTACCATTTGAAAGAAATCTGAAGGTCCCTTCAAAGGATATCTTCAAGAAAAGTTTCTATGTGGAACAATCTTCAATGTACTGTGAAGAAGAGGAGGATTTGAAACCATCCTGTATACAGAGAAGCATAACAAAGGAGATTGAAAGAGAAGCAACAAATATGCCTCTAAGGATGGGATACAAAATCAAAGCAATTGGGGAACTTATCAAGAAGATTTCGCTGTGAATCTGATATTCCTGATTGCAACAAGATGCTGGGACTTAATTGGAAAACACACAGGAAGATACTTCGAGTCTCAAGAGGGATTATCAATAAATCATGCAGTACACTCACTAAAAAAACGTAGTTTACTGTCAGGGAGTATCACAAATGTTTTGATCTCTAGGACTCGTCTTAACTTACCATAAAGGGTAAAATGCTTATGCAAGACGCATGGAAGCTGAAAATTGGATGGGATGAGAACTTGCCTCTAGAAATGAGTCAAGCATGGGATGAAATATCCAAGGAGTTTAAGCAACTTCATCAAATTCATTTCCCAGACAAATAAGGATCAAGAGGGAAACAAGTCACATTACCTGTGTTCTGTGATGCGGGCAACCAGAGGTTATGGCGCTGTAGCTTACATGAGTATTATTATTATTATTATAATCAAAAAGAAGCGCTAAGCCACAAGGATTAACAGCGCTGCAGGGCAGGAAGGAAAGCGAGGGATCAGGTGCAAAAGGGGATGAATGAGTAATAGGTTACGGATTACAGCGGGGGCAGTGGATGGTGTGAAAGGGTAAAGGGCAGCAAGAGACTGAACTAGAAAGGGCTGAGGGTGGAAAGAGAGAGGAGTGCGGGAAAAAGTATCATCTGAGTTTTGTGGAGTAAATCGTCGTTGTCAAGAAGTCAATGAGAGAGTCAGGGTTAAGGAGGGTCCATCAGCAAGAAGGAGGTAGAGAGAGTAAGAGTAGTAGAACGAAGACGACGTTGGAGGTAAATTCTGCGTGCTCGTTGATAGAGAGGGCGTTCTAAACAGAATGTGGCTAATCGATACTGGAACTTGACACTGCTCACCGGAGAGGAGCAGAGGTGCCTTTCCATGGGTACCCTATGAGTAAAGACGAGTGTGGCCAATGCGAAGGGGGAGAGGTGGGTCTCCCAACCTCGGCATGATGACAAGAAGACGGCCAGTAACCTATGCTCGGTTTAATAGAATGAAGTTTGTTACCGAGCAGAGTTGACCCAACGTTGTTGCCAAACGGGTGCCGAAGGTGGGTAGTATTGTAGCCAAAATAGTCAAGAAAAATGGGACACCTCGAAGGAAATTGGGTAGTTAGGTCATGTATGTGACCGCGCAGCAGTGTTCTGCTGTTCTTTGCCCCTGTATGTCGACCATGACCAGGGACCCCACAAAAAACAATTATCTTTATGTTTGGTATAGAGAAACGCGTCAGCCCAAGTTGGATACGGAGATACTAGGGGATGGAGATGTATCAAAGTTTCGTTAATTATAGCTGTAGAGCCTAGGAGTCTGGAGACTCCTACAAATGATGCCATAAGGCATAGATGCGATACGAATAAGTGCTGCAAGAATGGCATACAGTTCAGCAGGTAAAAATGCTAGTGAAGATAGTAAATGTCCCCGGCACACGACGCTGTCCGGAACACTGTGCCGATCCGACGCGTTTCTGCAGACTTAGAGCCATCCTGTGTACACAGCAGTGGCTTGAGAATGGGGAATGGAAGTGTCAAGGAAAAAATGAGGCGGGAAGCACCGTAGGCAGTTGAGCTTTCGAGCAAGGGAGTGAGAAAAGAACCGACACGAACAGCTGGAACTCCCAGGGGGGTAGGAGAAAAGTGAGATCTACATGAACATAAAAGGTGGTAACTGCAAGGGAGACAAGAGTGAATGATAGTCGAAGAGAAAAGGCCACGGAGAAACTGGGCGGCGAACGAATAAAGATTGTTTACCTAATAACGGTGTCGGTTTCTATAAATGGAAGGTTGTGTAGATCGTGAGAGCGTACATAGTAGCGAAGGCAAGGGCATCACGGCGATCAGACAAGGATGGAACATTCGCTTTCTGATAGAGGGCTCTCAACAGGGGAAGAGCGAAAAAAGCACCAAGGCACATTCGTTAAACCTTGGTGATGGATAGAGGTTAAGGCTAGAGAGAGTAGCAGGAGAGCCGCGGATTAAATTGTCACCATAATCGAGTTTCGATAAAACGAGGCTGAATGTAGGCGAAGTCAGAGTTCGACGATCAGCTCCCAGAAAGATGAGCAAGGGTTTTAAGGGAAGGTTTAGCCGGCTGTGACAAATTGCCTTCAGAGAGGTTATGTGAGGTTTCCAGGTTTAAGGGTAACCGACGGTCAAGGAAGGCCTAGAAACCTGACTGTATCACGTTAGGGGTTACGGGAGCCATAGAGGTACAAAGGATGATCGGAAGATAAACAGAGCGTCTAGTGTGAAAGATAATTTGGTGAGTTTTGTACTTGAAAATTTTAAACCCATGCGTGGTGGGCCCAAGTGGAAACACGGTTCGACCGCATGCTGGAGAGAAACTGCAAATAAGATGACAGTCAGCGCCTGCAAGCAATGGAAAGCATCAACATAGGAGTGATGACCAAACATTGGGTGGAAGAACAGAGGCCAAATCATTTATAGCAAGGAGAAAAAAGTGTTGTTCTTGAAAACATCCTGAGGGACAACCTTCAGAACTTGGACGAAGTACGGGGAAAGAACATTATTGACTCGAACACGGAAATGTGGTCTGTCAGTTAAAAGTTTTCTTAGGAAGGATGGTAGATTGCTCGGGAGGCCTTTAAGGACTGGCTGGGCCAAAATATTATACCTCCAAGTTGTGTATCTGCCTTTCAAGGTCAAAAAATATGGCAATAACTGGAGTGATTATTCGCAAAGGCATTACGAACATACGTATCCAAGCGATGTAAGGGGTCTATGTGTTAGAACGACCCTACGAAAGCCATATTTTGACTAGCCGGAGAGACTGTTGTTGTGTCTCTATTACCACATTAAACGTCGATTTACGAGAACGTTCATCTCTTGTGCAACCTGCCACTAGTACGAGGCGATGGGGCGTTAGTGGGAGGCCATCATGTCCAGTAGTACCCGGTTTGCGAAAGGAAGAAAAGAACAATGGGCAGATTTCCACAGGGGGGAATGCACTCTTGTGCCCAAATAAGATTGAAAGAGGTGTAAGAGACTACAAGGGCTGACCGATGTAAATGTTGTAACATACGATATGAATGTCGTAGGCCCAGGCTGGCCGGATGATCGGCAAGCGGAGAGCGTTGCCTCCAGTTCTTGAAGTGTAAAAGGCACAATTATACTGTTTTCTATGAGAGAAGAAAGTCAAGGGGCACTAACTCTCTGGCAGACTTTGAGGAAAGAAACGGGGGCATAGATGGTAGCCCTCGGGAAATACGGACCAGATGTGGTGCCAAGTTTCATGGCCTAACGTCGAGTGGGTTTGCTACATCAACCCAGCGACCCTAGAAAGGAGCTGGGTCAGGAGAGTATTTACCACTCAATTTTCCTCCCTTTTTTCCAGACTGTCAATCATAGAAGAAGCAGAGGTGATGTGGAAACATAGTCTCGGCCAACAAGGTGCGGTTTAGCTTCACGGAATGACCACGGCGAGCGATGCACGCTTCTGCTTAAAATCAAGAAGTCTCTTCAGCGGTTCTATTGTACCGGTTACCTGCCCCATGCGCACGCTTCAAACGTACTGCACGAGCTCAAGCGGGGAGGACCACCAAGGGCACGCCACTTCTGAGAATGCCTGGCCTGAGTTTGGGTATAGAATGAGAAAGCTGCCGGTATAAACTGACGTCGAGAAGATGTGTAGGAGCTATCAAATGGAGAGGAAGAGGAACTCACTAAAAGCAGTGAGGTGTGAGTAAAAGATACCAATTTGCCCGATTCAAACTCTGCCAGCGAGGGCTCGGAAAGGTGGGTGAATAGAAGGAGAAAGAGAAGTAAAGACTGATCGGAAAATGATCGCTGTCATGTAAGTTGGTAGAAAAAGGACCAGGTGAAGTCTAGGTGCCAGTGGAGGAAGAGCAGACTATAGATCGATTGCAAGGAGAGAGGATGAGTACGAGGATCAAAATGGGTGTGGGAGTACGTATTTTAAAACATGGAGTGGGTGTGAGAGCAAGAAAAGCCTCCAACTGACTGCCACGTGAGTCACAATGAGGACCCCCCCCCAGAGGAAATGGTGGGCATTAAAATCACCAAGTAACAGAAAGTGGTGGTGGTAAGGATGATACAAGAACGGCAAAAGTCTGGGGATCGGAAAATGCCTCGAGAAGGAGAGAGATATAAAGAACATATTGTACACACTTATTCAAGTGGATACGGGCTTGCAGGTGTAATGCAGCGATGTATGGACAAATAGTTGACAGTACAGGAATTCATTGCGTAGAAGAAGGGATAGAAGAGGGCGCTTTCATTAAAGGTCCCAACTGAGAAAAGGATCCGAAGATACTAATAAATTATAGCCTGAGATAGGTTGGGAAAACAGCGGTTTAATTTTGGTTCTTGTAAGCAAGCACCAACAGGGAAAAACCTGGAAAGCAACATCTGAAGCTCACCCCGATTACCCTGAGGCCGCGGATATTCCACGTAAATAGGCCATGATTGGCGATGAAGAAAATTCAGGAAATCTGTAGGTAAAGGCACCTACGGATAGAGGGGTTAGAAAAGTCACCGTGTGGTGGCATTGGAAGATGGTTAAGTAGCGAGGAACGGAGCGTTGCGAAAAGAAATGGGTCGTGAAGGATGGAGAGAGGGAAAAAAGAGAATGAACAGGAAGTGAATCAGTGTCCATTGAAGGTTAGTCTCTGCATATATTCTGAAATGTCAAGTGTTTCTGAATTTCAAAGATGTATGGGAGACCATATGGAGATAGGAGGAGGAGGGTGAGGTTAAAAGATTGGGACAGTAATGGACCTGTACCAAAGTAGAGGGGAGGGAAAAGATGTAAGGTGATGGGAGAAGAGTGTGGGGAGGGGACAGAAGAGCAGAAACCTGGGAGAGGTGACAGAAGAGGGAGAAACTTGGGAGGGGGACGGGGGTGGGAAGGCTAGTACGGAGGAGGAGGGTGAATCTCCCCACTTGTATTGAGCCTGAGAGAGGGAAGAACTAGGGTTTTACTGAGACTGGAAGGTAGGTGTGGAGGCGGAAGAAGGGACAGGAAGGGGCAAGAAGGATTTGAAGCAATGTGGATTTTTTGGATTCTGGTAGAGGGCGATTGGTATTAGGTTTGTCGTACGAGGTCTTGTCGATACTGGGGCGTGTGAGTGAGGACGCGAAGATGTGAGAACAGACTGAGTTGTAGTCGGGACGTCTGAGCCCAAAGGACAGCAAATGGATTAGATGCCGTTAGTGGCTATGGGAGGGGTAACAACAGCAGGAGGCTGCAGAAGATGGACCCCAAGAAGTGGGGGGAAGTTTGAAAACGAGAATAAGAAAACGGGGTAGTCTCCTTGGAGGGCGGGGGAGATGAGTAACTGCCATAGCTAAGGGAGACTTCTGCCTCTTTGAGCAACGATTTCACGTTCATTTAAGTTGACCGCAACGGCGGGAGTACGAAGGGTGAGCTTCATTACATTTAAGGCAAGAAGGAGGTTGACTGCAAGAGTATTAGAATGGTTGTCGGCACACAGACTGGGCATTCGGCCATAGATCTGCAATTATTTCGTGGGTGACCAAAACGCCAGCATTTCTACATTGTTGCGGTGTAGGTATACTTTCGAACTTGTAACGATTGTCCCGCAGAACATATACAGAGGACGGGACGTTCTCGCTGTCAAAAGTTAAACGTGCCACATTGAAGGTTAACGTCTCCGCCCCGGGCAGGAAAGGGACAATAAGTGTCTACTTTGAGGATTGGGAGATCCTGGAGTTCACAAGCTGTGCAAAATGTCATTGCACATGACTGGAAAATCTGGTGGACTATCGTATATATGGGCAGGAATGACAGTACCACTCAAGAATTGAGAGGAAAGATGTTTTTCAATAGTGATAGGGTAGTATCGATATTCGAAAGGAGAGAAAGATCATGAGCTTGGGTGCATCTGGACAGTGACGATGCGCGTACCGCTCTTGAGAGCGTGAACTGAAATATCTCTGCCAACATGCGCAGGAGCGCTTTGGCAAATACTATGGTCAGAAAGGTAGGCACAGGAGAAGAAGTTGGTCTTAAAGTAAAGAATTTAGTTCCATTGTGTGGTCCGAAATGAGCGTGGAGAGGGACGGAATGTGCTGACGTGTCGGTCGTTTCGAAAGTAGGAATGGGAAGGTAACGACGGAGCATCATCGGAGGATTGCGTTGGGTTTAGGAGTAGGACCGGGTTGGTCGGGCATGAAATGGGTTGGGGCGATTCGAAAATTGCCGTGACCGTGAGGGAGAAGCCGGAAGCATAGCTCTCAAAGGAGAGCGGAGTTCAGAAAAATCGAAAGGAGTCAGTCGAGGGCCCCGGTCCTGATGCGGGTGAGGAAACAGCACCAGCAAGAGTTACAGGGGTTCAGGAATCGTGTCGAAGAGTGGTTTTAAAACACAAGGAGGGTCGAAATTGGGGTGCGGGTATCAAGAAGGGGCCGGGGGTTAGTGGTTTATGGACTAGGGCTGCCATGGGTTAGGTTACTCCTTTGCTTTTTGATTTTTTAGAAAAAAAAGAAAGAGAAAAGAAAAGAAAAACAAAAAAAAACGAATAAAAAAGGGGGGAGCGGGGAGGAATAGGGAAATAGTTCCAGGAGTGAATGAAGGGCGGAAAATCTACCTCCGCGCCCAAGAGGGACTCGACACCGCTAGTAGCGCAGATGCAGCAGGAACCCGTGCCATACCCTACCCTTCATGCCAGTTAACCCGCAATCCGGGATAGAACCTCAATCTGCCGAGATACCTAGGTGACAAAAGAGAGGGCGGCCGGTATCCGCCACAAAGCATACCTCTTCAGCCACCATCCCCCGGAATCCTGGAAAGGTGGCTTCCAGAGATACACCGTTCGCCCAAAAGACACCAAAGCTACTCCGGTGGATACACGGAGAGAGGGATCGGGACATCCCTAGGCATTCCAGATTCCACTAAATACTGGCAAATATATAATTTTTTTAGCACATTTTAAGAAACAAAATGGCAACAGCTTAAGATTAAAGGTAGAACATAAGACAAGTTTTAATTCACTACTAATTGGCATGTTAGTATAATTATGAAGCACTGACATACTATTAACACAGCACATTCCCATAGCTTGCACTGAGGAAGACATTCTTGAGGTTAATCCCCAGATAACACAAGTCAAGCAGTGAAGCTTATTGCTAACGTCATAGAGCCAAAAAAACAGTTCTGTGGACTTTGCTGTTACAGTAAAAAAAAATAAAAATGAATTGTTTGAGAGATAAATGAGGTAGTTTCTTTACCATGAACATTTAAAATGAAACTAAGAATGACTGAAGCCTTGAATGGCCTAAATGAGACTAAAGCAGTCGGATTTTAAAATTCCTCTTCAGTGACATCAGGGTTGAAGCATTATTCATGACTCAAATCAAAAGGACATAATTTAGACAGAATTAAGGATTCTTTAGTTGCACAAGCAGGATTGTGAAACATAGCAAGGCTAAGGCACTTTAACCTTTAATCTGTCTTGTGTTACTATGAGTTAACTGTAGACATTTAGATATGATGACTACTAGATGTACTGTACTTTATGTCATTGAAGATTATTTAAAGAACTGCCTTGGTTTTTCTATATATTGTCAGGTGCAACTAATCCTATGTTCTATCGTAAATGCAGAATACAGTGGACCCCCGCATAGCGAACGCCTTGCATAGCGAACATTCCGCATAGCGAACGCTTTGATCGCTAAAATTTTGCCCCGCATAGTAGACAAAAACCCGCTCAGCGAACTTCGTCCGAGACGCGTCCAATGTGCGGCCTCAGCCAGCCTCACATGTGCCGCCTGTCCCATTGTTTACCAGCTAGCCTCCGCGGTAACATTCAAGCATACACTCGGAATATTTCGTATTATTACAGTGTTTTCGGTTCTGTTTGTTGAAAATAAGTGACCATGGGCCCCAAGAAAGCTTCTAGTGCCAACCCTGGGGTAAAAAAGGGTGAGAATTATTTATGGAAATTAAGAAAGATTTTGAAGGGTTTGGGGGCTAACCCTGAGAAGCCTATGCCAGTTGTGGAATCCATTGTGCCTACTTCAAAAATTAAGGAAATGTGTGCACAGTGGGTTGAACTGCAAACCTTTATGGATGAAAATCACCCGACACAGCGTTTCAAGGGGTGCTGGTGACTATTTCAATGACAATGTTATGGCCCATTTTAGACAAATCGTAAAGGAACGGGAGGTACAGAGCTCTATGGACAGAAAGAAGTCCAGTGACTCTGAAGCTGGTCCTAGTGGCATTAAAAGAAGAAGGGAAGTAACCCCGGAAAAGGACTTGCCTCCTCAAGTGTTAATGGAAGGGGATTCCCCTTCTAAACACTAACACTCTCTCTCCCCTCCTCCCATCCCATCAATCATCACCAGATCTTCAATAAAAGTAAGTGTCATGTAACTGTGCATGCCTTTTTCAGTTTGTGTGTACTAAAATTAACATTTTTTTGTGGTAAAAAAATTTTTTTTTCATACTTTTGGGTGTCTTGCACGGATTAATTTTATTTCCATTATTTCTTATGGGGAAAATTAATTCGCATAGCGAACATTTCGCATAACGACCAGCCCTCTTGCACGGATTAAGTTCGCTATGCGGGGGTCCACTGTATTTCAGCAGCTTGGGTTATTACAAAGGATAAGTGCCTGGAGGCTGGTGAGGGGTTACAGATCCAAAGAACTGAAATTACCTTCCACTCTCTTGGATCTAACTTGATAACTTCCCATTCCCCAGGCACTGTATGACATTGGTTTAGCACTTCCCCATGAATATAATAATACAAATATGAGAGTATAGAAAAATTACAACTGCAAATATTTTTGTCATATATTCCCAAGTAACACATACAAGCACCTGTATAAAGTACAGTAAACCCTCAGTTTAACCCTTTCAGGGTCGACAGGCCCTCTCAGAGACTTGTTCTCAGGGTCGGCCAAATTTCAAAAAAAAAAAAAAAAAATTATTTTTTTCTTAGGGAAAAGATTCTATCTTTTCATATCATAATGACACCAAAAGTATGAAATTTGATGGAAAACTTATGGAATTATGCTCTCGCGAAGTTAGTGGTCTCGACGATGTTTACGCATCGGCGATTTTGCCCACTTTCAGCCCTATTTTCGGCCAATTCAGTGTACTTGTTGACAAAAATCATAACTATTTCACTAGACCTCCATTTTTTTCTATCGAATGAGTACAAGAAACCACCCATTTACCGATTTCAACTATCCAATATAATGGTCAGAATTTAGCAATTTTGCCAATTTCACACAAATTTCAAAAGATGCCAATTTCCGAATAGGGTCCAGAATAAACAAGAAAGACATTCCTGGCACTAAAATAACATTTCCTCTGTTCATTAGTCATGTTCCCATGCCCCTCTTACATTCTTTTGCTTTCCACTTTGAATTTTTATTCTCACAAAAAAATAGAAGATTTACTGTTATGCAGACTACTGCATTAGTGTAGAAATGATATAAATAATATCAGCTCACTTGTGAAAGAATATTAGACTCACCAGTTAACGTGTATTGGATGCATAGCATGATTTGTTTACTTTTGAACTTCGGTAAAAATCGAACATTTCTGCTACTTTGAGCTCAATTTCAAGGTACTTTTCTTTGTAAAACCAGTCAAAATCATCTCAATTTCTGTAATATGTCTTCCATTCTATAAAATGAGACCAGGAAAACTAGAATACAACAATAAATACCATACGAAAATGCAGTGCAATGTTGCTGTTTTAATCCAAAAACACGGTCAAAGGTTTTTTTTTCTCATTACGCACTGTGTGCTGCAGGATTTTTTTTATACTGCGCACACTGACCACATAGACCCATTCTTTCATATGTAGACCTACCAGCTTTTTCTCACTAGATTTGAGGGCGCTAGAATTTAGGCGTACTAGTACGTCAAAAACCCTGGCTCGTAAGCCGTACTAGTACGGCCGAAACCCTGAAAGGGTTAACAGACCTTTCGTTAATGAATTTCAGAAATATGACAAAATCTTCTGGATCGGTAAATTCTGAAACAACAGACTAAGTTTGTTTGTTACAGAATTGTCTTTCTTGTTACAATTACAGTACATAATCTCATCATCATCCACTGCAACTGCCATTAATGGCCACTCACTTTCCCCTATTAATGTGTTAAGTAGAGGAATTATTGCCTAGTGATTCCTGTGTATTCAATGCTGCTCCTTTAGTGCCTAGAGACATCAAAACTTTGGGAGAGGCATACACAAGAATTGGATAATGAAAAAAGCCTGAATAAACACAAATATGTGCTTGGAGAAGAGAGAATGCTGATATCATACTGTAAAATTAATATTTAATTGCATGAATAAACCAATTATCAAAATAGTAACTCATTATTATGTAAAAAAAAATGGAAATCAAGTAGTACATAAATAAATCAATAATTGTCAAAATGTTAATGAATTATGATGTAAACAAACCAATATCAGAATTTTATCGAATCATAATATTTACAGTGGTTTTTGTCCTTAAGTACCTAACATTTAGTGCACCCATGTAGCAAGTATTAATCATGAGTAATTATCCACATAATACTTTTGTCATTAAAATATTCAGAGTGAATGAATAAGTGGTACTATACTATTAATTCGAGTATCTGGGGAATATATTTGTGAAAATGTCCTTTACTAAATAAAAAGCAGTAATTACTATATAGATACAGTAAAAGAAGCAGAACTCTGACATTAACAGCACTGTATGACCCTTGTGGGTTTAGCACTTAGTTATGATTATAATAAAAATAATAATGTATGATATTTAACAATGTAGGAAGTAGGTTGGTAGACAGCAACCGCCCAGGGAGGTACTACCGTCCTGCCAAGTGAGTGTAAAACGAAAGCCTGTAATTGTTTTACATGATGGTAGGATTGCTGGTGTCTTTTGTCTGTCTCATAAATATGCAAGATTACAGGTAAGTCTTGCTACTTCTACTTACACTTAGGTCACACTACACATACATGTACAAGCATATATATACACACCCCTCTGGGTTTTCTTCTATTTTCTTTCTAATTCTTGTTCTTGTTTATTTCCTCTTATCTCCATGGGGAAGTGGAACAGAATTCTTCCTCTGTAAGCCATGCGTGTCGTAAGAGGCGACTAAAATGCCGGGAGCAAGGGGCTAGTAACCCCTTCTCCTGTATATATTACTAAATTTAAAAGGAGAAACTTCAGTTTTTTCTTTTGGGCCACCCCACCTCAGTGGGATACGGCTGGTACGTTGAAAGAAGAAAGAAGATATTAAACAAGTTTCCAGATTCTTTCTACTCAGAAATATACATGGGATATTGTTAATGTAAATGGATGGTAGAATAGTAGCTAAAGGGTTTGAGCTTGAAGTTAAAAGCATTATTTATAATTTTTAAATCTTGTTATGCAAAATTTCAGTGTAAAAATTACATAACACAGTTGTACAGCAATTTGTCTTAGGGGAAAGTTAGCCTAGAGCAATAAATAAATTATTATTATTATTATTATAATCAAAAAGAAGCACTAAGCCACAAGGGCTTGCAATAAATAAAGTACTGATTAATACAAAATATTTACTAAGAAAAATACATGAAAACAATGTCTTCAGTCTTTCATTTGAATTATTATTAATTTATCTAATAATTTAAGCACTATACATATGCAAAATATTGAGTCTTTATTTTCTAGTGTTTATTATAAAGGTAATGCCCAAGACTGCTTTTGTGGCTTCCTGTTTGCCTTGACATTTGTAATAAAAATAAAGAATACAGCACCACAATTAATTAAACATTTAAAAAAAAAAATAGAATTTTGGATAAACACAACTGGAAGGTTACTTTTTCATTTCTCAAAAAATTTTTCAAAACAAACTTAATACACTTACAAAATTAAATGCCCCTTTATAAATTACTAATTAAATAGGAGCCATAATCACATTGACAAAAATTATGCAGCTTCCAATACTCTGAAGACCTTAATTTTTAGGTCAGCTTTTATTACTATAAATGCTCAAGTATTAATATAAGAGGTACAAATTTCATATTGCTTAATTACAAATTCAACAACTAAATGTAAGTTTTCATTGCACATGTACATACCAACAACACTATGTACAAATTAGCTAATTAATGAGATCATTATAAATATAACTTATATAAAAGATTTAGTCAGTAAATAAATATCCTTTCACTGGTACATGTTACAATTCAAAGCATTGTAATGCATGAAACTAAAAGCTGCCTATAGCTTGATGCAACAAATTACAGCAAACATGGCTTTACAAAAATTACCAATTATCTTTACAATGCCTACTGTCATGTACCCAACCTGCATGCAAAACACACACCCACGTGTGCATGTGTATGCATATTACACCTGCACACATTCAGAAAAAAAAAATCTGGTGAGAAAAATGAATATGGCATCCATCCTGGGCCAACTGTTTAAGAGATATAATATAAGCAATGGATAGGACTTGGAAAACAAAGAAAATTTAGACAAGATATATTGGATCATAAAAGAAGAAACTATATATATATTCAGTACTCAAGTAATATTTTACAAGCCAAAAGAATTATATTCAAATCTTTTAAAAACAAGGTAATTGTAAAAAATTAAACTATGCAGTAAAAAAATTAATGATTCTGATAAAATGTGCTGTGTTCAATGGGAAAATTTACAAAAGGCTTTTGTAATAGTGAATCCAACCTAAGCTAGCTGAAAAACTAATTAAAACTGAGTCAAATGCATTAACAAGAGAGGAAAAAATATTATAAGAATTAACTGGAAGAATTAGACAAGGTATCATCCTGGATCATAAAGAAATGTGTAAGCAAGTCTTATTTACTCTGGATTGTATTTAAGATTATTATTCACATAGATAAAGAAATTGGAAATAAGTACTGCGCCAATATACAACGAGTGAGTTCCAATGAGGATCAGGAATTACAAGCTAAGCATATTTACAGACTGCAAAATGTTCATTAAAAATAGAGGTCTAGAGAGCTTGTAAGAAGATTTAGATGCACTAAGAAAATGGTGTTCAAAGGACAGAACTTTATGTCAATAAATATCATGTAATGGAATGAATTGTCAAGATGAAAAACATTGATAAAATCTTCAGGACATCTACAGGCAGGCCCCGCTTTATGGCACTTTGCTAATGCAGCAGTATTCAATTATATCCATTTTCATTTATTCAGACTTCCTACAATAAATATATTCAATACTCACTATAAGCTAAGGATAAAAATATTTTAAGTAATGTATGTACTGTATATGGACTTTTTAGGCCTAATTCTATTGCTCATTTAATATATGATAGTGTAAACATGTTAATCAGGCTTTTATATGCATTTAAAAGTGAGAAAAGGCTATGCTTCACTTTACAGCAGTAGCTCAGAACCTAACCTGCTGTATTAAGCAGGGCCTTCCTGTAATTAAATATTAGGATGATTATAAATAACAACTTATCAACTGAAAAATAATGTTTAGGAAAGAAATTTTTTAGCAATACTAGGAAATAAAAATAAATTGAGCATGGAGCACGTATAGAAAAAAAATCACAATGTTACACTAAAAATTAAATATATGGCTGTAGTGTGTGGTGTTTGCAGTTCAAATACATGGACAAAATAAGATTCCAAACCAAAAATTATAAAGGCAAACTAACTGTACATACTCTTACAAGAAAACAGGAGACAATAAAATGTAACTACTATATATTACATGCAAGTTCGTAAAAAAATTTTAAAAAACCCCCAAAAAGGGGTTGGGGAAATTTTTTTTTTAAAAATCAAAAAGAACACTAACAGGCTGCTTTTTTTCAGTTAAAAAAAAAGGGTCCCAAATGTTACTTAAGAAAAATTATTCAAAATTTAAAAGGGTTTAAATAGCTGGAATGGAGTGAAAAAGGGCTTTTTTTAAACCATTGAAAATTTAAAGAAATTTTTTTTTTTTTAAAAAAAACAAACCACCCAATATCCCCCCAAAAGGCTTAAAGAAATTATATTGGAATTTTCAGTAAAATTTAACCCAAAGAATGGGGAAATTTTGAGCCCTAGCACTACTAATCTAATAGATAAGCCGGGTTTTTGTGTGTGCTCATTTTATCTGTTCTCTTCACCACACACTCCCCCTTTTGTTTCTCTCATTCAAATGTTTCATACATACACCCCGTTCTCACTCATTCTCTCTTGCAAATTCTCTCTCATGCACATGCCCCAGCAGCCCAAAATCAACTCCTCAAACCCCAAACAGGGCAGAACACGTCATAGAGAAAAATAATCATGGGAAAGTGGTGGAGCACCTGGGGACAAGCTGTTTTTTATTAGTGGGAACCCCCAGATGTAAAGCAGTAAATTCTCTTACAAACCCAATGGAGTTTTATAACAGGGTAACAGAAATAAAGCGGGAAAAGGAGGAAGGGAGGAGAGCATAGGTTGCAAACCTCAGACCTAGGAATGAGTATAATACTAAGCACATCACTATAGAGATGCACACCAACTGAATAGCTTCTGCAGCAAATGAATGACTGGAAAACCTAAGAACACAGCTTTTAGGAACTTGAGAATCATTCATGACTGTATAGACGGGCATTTATTGGACCTATCACAGTGTGTGTAATACCAGCATGGAATTTAAATGCCTAATTAATCTTTCAAAAAATTCGAGAAAGTGTGGAGGTTTTTCAATGACCGATCTCTGAAATTAGAGATGACTAAAAGAGCTGAATTAGATGGCATTAGAAAATAGAACTAAAAGGCAGGGTATGATTACCATGTACAAGACACGAAGAGGATTTGACAGCAGATATGGACAGATTGGTGATATGCAAAACACAGTGACAGGCATTTAGATGAACGTTAAATACACAGATGAGCCATGAATGTTAGGACCATGAAGAAAATAATACCAGCAAATATAGTCTAAGAGATGGGGTCAGGAGCAGACTTGGCCCCAACCCAAAATGAAATTTGTTACTAAAAATGAATGATTTCACACTCGCATATAGGTTCACAACTACGTACTTGTGCACAATTCAGCTTAACAGACCAAACCGTGCTTCTTTCAAAAAAGTCCAGGCTTGATAATTGTCTTACTCAATGCTAGTACTGATATAATTCACAAATTATTAGCAGTATACAATAAAATACATTCAAAACATAATACTGTAAGTTATAAACTGGTAAGTACTGTACTATACCTGTTAACAAGCCTATTGAAGGATATAGGGGAAAATCAACAATAAAATGTATTATTAATACTGTAACTGGCAGTGTTTATATATAAATGAAGCATCCAAATGCAAACGATATCACATACTGTACATACAAGGGCCCCAAACTTTGAAATGACTTGAGTTCCTAATGTTTCAACTTTCAAAAAGTGTCATTTGTAATGAGGAACCTTTTTCCCTACATAAAACAATACTGTAGCATAAAGGATAGTTGTGTTTCACACACCTCTGTAGACTAACTAAAAAATTAACTGCTTCAAAAGTGCTCCATTTGTAAATGTGAATGTTTGTTACATAGAGGCAGTAATAAGTTAAGAGGCCCTGTCATACTCCATATCTCATTATTGTATTACTTCAGAGAATGACAAAACTTAAGCCATATAGCTTCAGTGGAGCACAATCTTAAAAATGATACCTGACTTGCAAAGTAACCTCTCACATCAATATCTTGAGAATGCATACACTTTCCTTGAATGTGAGTTCACTTAAGCCATATGAAATGAACATATTGAAAATAGCAAACATTATGCTGTACACAAGAGAAAAATATTGAGAATTCATTTACAATCAGTCTGGATAAAATATACTGAACTACAGTACTGTAATGAAAATATATTTTTCGAAACAAATAAGACAATCAAATATTCAAACTGGAAATTTGTCTTCCTGCAATGTATCATTTATTAAAGCTTGTTGTTTTAGAATTATATGGAGATAAGTAAATTCTTTGTCTGCAACCTTCTATCCTCATAACTTGAGCATGGTTTGACATATTGAGGAAGCTTTAGCATTACAACCTTAGTTTTAAATAAGACTAATATCTGTTACCATAACAAAACACTGACAAAAATGCCACTTCATACCTCAAGGGTGTGAAATGCCTGCAGTTGAGCATATAAAGCAAACTTATTTTAGTGAAGTCAAACATGACTTACTTACTTACTTACTAAACCTCACTCCCTCAGGTCTGCTCTTTGTTGATCTTGATTCATCACCACCCTGATTTGCTAACCCTAACTATTTTATACTATGTACTGTAACAAATCTATTACTACAGTACCTGATCACTATAATTGAAAAATGCAATGACTAAAGATGCTTCAATGAAAGCAAACAAACAAGCTGTCATAAGATTTCACTTAATGGAATTACTTAAGTAAAATATAGAATTTAAGCACTAACCTACAAACTTGAAGATGCATAATAAAAGGAGTAAGGCTTGAATATAAGCACTGGCATAAAGGCACTGATATATATTTTCAGTAGCTCACATTAAAACTGTAAGCCAGATACCTTAACATACTATATACAGTGTACTGTAATTACATTTAGATTGAACCCATTTAGCTTTTTCTAAATGTATATACATTACCTCCTTAAGCTATTACGCAAACGCCTCCACACAGACACCTGTTCCCCATCAGCAACCTGTGGAAATATAGACATGTCACTTAAAATCTCCCTTCTCTGTTTAGTAACATTTTATTTTTCTTACATTCAATACACAGTAAAATATATCATATACCTTTATACATTATCTTCCATTCAATATACAAAATGAATAATAAGCACTGATTAAATTTACATATGACCACTATTATATATCTCGCAAAAGTGCTGAATGACCCATACAGGTTGAATATGGTGAATATACAGGAGGTCCCACTTTACTAAGCTTCGCTTTCCAGTGTTTTGCTAATGCAGTGGTTTTCAACTGTGCCCATTCTTCATTTATTCAGACTTCCTACAATAAATATATTCACCACTCGCTATAAACTAAGGGTGAAAATGTTTCAAGGTAAGTAATGTGCATATTGTATATGCACTTTTTAGGTACAGTGGTCCCCCGCTTTTCGTAGTTCCCGGCAATCGTAAAATTCGCCAATCATAGGGGTATTTTCGTATAAACATGGACTCGCTTTTCATAGGTTGACTCGCGAGTCGTAGTTCGTCCGGGACGCGTACCCACGGTGTGAGCCAGGGCGGCAGCCAGTCTGGCATTGTTTACCAGTGAGCAAAGGTCCTCTCACGTGCTCCAGCGAAATATTTCATAATATTCCATTTATTTTAGTGCTTGCAAGTACTAAATAAGCTACCATGGCTCCAAAGAAAGCTCCTAGTGCCAAACCTGTGGTAAAGAAGGTGAGAAATACGATTGAATTTAAGAAAACCATCATTGAACAATATGAAAGTGGTACAAGTGTGGCCGAACTGTCCAGGATGTATAAGAAACCCTACACAACCTTATGTTCCATAGTGGCCAAGAAAAATGAAATAAAGGATGCTGTTGTTGCAAAGGGAGTAACTATGCTGACAAAAATGAGATCACCAGTACTGGAAGAGGTTGAGAAGTTATTATTGGTGTGGATAAATGAAAAAACAATTAGCAGGAGATACTCTTATGACTTCGTTTATTTGTGAAAAGGCTAGGCAGTTGCATGAAGAATTGGTAAAGAAATTGCCTGCAAATAGTGGTAAGTGAGTGAATTTAAGGCCAGCAAAGGCTGGTTTGAGAGATTTAAGAACCGTACTGGCATACACAGTGTGGTAAGGCATGGTGAGGCTGCCAGTTCGGACCACAAGGCGGCTGAAAAATATGTGCATGAATTCCAGGAGTACATTGGGTGGCCCGGTGGTCTGGTGGCTAAAGCTCCCGCTTCACACATGGAGGGCCCGGGTTCGATTCCCGGCGGGTGGAAACATTTGACACGTTTCCTTACACCTGTTGTCCTGTTCACCTAGCAGCAAATAGGTACCTGGGTGTTAGTCGACTGGTGTGGGTCGCATCCTGGGGGACAAGATTAAGGACCCCAATGGAAATAAGTTAGACAGTCCTCGATGACGCACTGACTTTCTTGGGTTATCCTGGGTGGCTAACCCTCCGGGGTTAAAAATCCGAACGAAATCTTATCTCTTATAGAGGCTGAAGGACTGAAACCTGAACAAGTGTTCAATTGTGACGAAACAGGCCTCTTTTGGAAGAAAATGCCAAAGAGGACCTTCATTACACAAGAGGAAAAGGCAATGCCAGGACACAAGCCTATGAAAGACAGGCTGACGCTAATGTTCTGTGCTAATGCTAGTGGGGATTTCAAAGTGAAGCCATTACTAGTGTACCATTCTGAAAATCCCAGTGTGTTCAGGAAAAACAATGTTATGAAGAGTAAATTGTGTGTGTTTTGGAAATCTAATAGTAAGGCATGGGTCACGAGGGAAATTTTCGTCGAGTGGTTCAATGAAGTGTTTGGCCCTAGTGTGAAGGAGTATCTCTTGGAAAAGAAATTGGATCTCAAGTGCCTGCTAGTAATGGACAATGCACCTGCTCATCCTCCAAACTTGGATGACCTAATTTTCGAGGAGTTTGGGTTCATCACAGTAAAGCTCTTGCCCCCGAATACCACTCCTCTCCTCCAACCCATGGACCAGCAGGTTATTGCAAACTTTAAAAAACTCTACACAAAAGCAATGTTTCACAGGTGCTTGACTGTGACCACAGACACTCACTTGACCCTAAGGGAATTTTGGAGAGAACACTTCAGCATCCTCCACTGCATAACCCTTATAGGTATGGCTTGGGAGGGAGTGACTACCAGGACTTTGAACTCTGCCTGGAGAAAATTGTGGCCAGATTGTGTCGACAAGAGGGATTTTGAAGAATTTGGAACTGACCCTAATGAGCCTATGTCTGTTGTAAAATCAATTGTGGCACTGGGGAGTTCCATGGGGTTGGATGTGAGTTTGGAGGATGTGGAAGAATTGGTGGAAGACCACAATGAAGAGCTCACCACTGAGGAGCTGCAAGAGCTTCAGCAGGAAGAGCAACACATCGCAGCTCAGAATCTTGCTGCAGAGGAGGAGGAAGAGAGATGGAAGAAGGTGCCTTCTTCAGAAATTAAAGAGATTTTTACTATGTGGAGTAAGATGGAAAGCTTTATGGAGAAAACATCACCCTAACAAGGTTGTTGCAAGCCAGGTTGGCAACATGTACAGTGACAAAGTCTTTGGGCCATTTTAGGGAAGTGTTAAAGAGACGCCAGAAACAGAGCTCTCTCCACAGTTACTTTGTGAGACAGGACTCCAGTGACTCTCAAGGTGGTCCTAGTGGCATTAAGAAACAGAGAAGAGAAGCAACCCCAGAAAAGCAAATGGTACCTGAGGTGTTGATGGAAGGGGATTCCCCTTCCAAACTATAAACAATCCACTCTCCTCCTCCAGTCTCCCATACACTAAGAAGAATCTCCAATAAAGGTAAGTGTTATGCTGTTAATGTTTCATTCATCATTTCCCATTGTATTGTTTATGTACTACATGTATATTTCATGTTAAAAATTTTTTGTTTTAATACTTCTGGGTGTCAGGAACGAATTAATTGTATTTACATTATTTCTAATGGGGAAAATTGATTCGTAAATCGTAAATTTCGTTTATAGTAACGACTCCAGGAACGGATAAATTACGAACAACGAGGGACCACTGTATTACTCTATTTCTCACTTAATATATGATAGTGTATGCATGTTATCAGGCTTTTATATGTATTTGATTATTATTATTATACATAAAAAACAAGCACTAAACCTACAAGGGTCATACAGCTGTATATGCATTTGAGAAAAGACTGATTCACTTTACAGCAACTTTTGCTTTACAGCATTAGCCCAGAACCTAACCTGCTGTACGAGCAGGGCCGCACAGTAGCCCAACACCTAATCTGCCATGACAGGGCCTGCCTATAATACAGTAATACTATTGGTAATATGCATTTTACATCTGTCAATTCAAGTCCTTACCTGAGAACCAAAGGTGTCAGCAATTCTCCGGAGCTCCTGACCAACTTCAACCTCCATAGTCACATCACAAGATAAAGCTCTGGGTTTATGCCATGCTGGACGTGGTCTCACTCCATACCTGCCACCAACTCCACTAAAACTGTTTATGGAGTTTAAGTCACCAAAGGAAGACTGTGCAGAGGGGATAGAAGATGGTGGAGTGCAGGCACCACTTGCACGACCCTCTGTGTCCATGACCAAATCAGGAAGGGCCAGTACCAGCACTCGTCTCCGATGTCCTCCATTAACTGACAACAAATAATGCATAAAATTTTTAAACTAATAAAGCTTAGACTACTGCATAATTATTTTAAATATTAATAAAGCTTAGACTATTGCATAACTCATAAAATTAAAAAATGCTGGTATTTAATATATATATTTTTTAAGTGCTTTTTGCAGTTGTATTAGTTTTATAATTACCTACAATCCTTCAAGAAAAAGCTGATTTTGTGTTTTTAAGATAGTTCAATATGATGGATATGTCAATGATTCCAAGTTAAAAAAGATATTTATTGCATTGACAAATTATCTCACAAACTAAACCAAAGGGACACTATCCTGGCTGAAAAATGCATCAACCATTAAATACTAGTGACAACATTCAGAATACTGTGATAATTAAATGGCAAACAGCAATCAAAATTTCACACTAACTGATCAAACCTGCAGGTACCCACTTGAATTTCACTTTCCACCACCATCAAATTAGCACCTATTTTTGAACATTGGTAGCTACACCACTGAGAGTTTTTGAAATTATCCAAGCCATTCCAGAATGCTGAGAATGGGAGTCTATAACTTTGGCCATAGGGTACCTGCACATACCAACTGTTCCTAGAATCTGGTCCTTGTTACCATAAACAAGCATTCAGAATCACTCCAACAGGATGAAGGGTTCTTGGAGTTATGAACAAAAGAAAGCTGAAAAGTTCGAAGAAAAAAATATTCAGGAAACCACTTATCCCAAACTAAATACAGATACAGATACTAATGCTGGAAAAAAAATCCCCCCCCAGTACCAACAATACCACCAGTCCGATGACATTCTTCTTTGCAAATATACAGGGTCTAAAGCCAGCAACAAACAACAAAATACCTTTCATCCGTGGACTGCTTGCAGAGGCAAAGGTAATGTTCGCGGCTTTCACTGAGACCCACATAAAGGATCACTTGGACAACGAAATATGGATCCCAGGTTACAACCTATACAGATGTGACAGAGTGAACAGGCAAAAGGGGGGGGGTTGGCCTGTACATTGCAGAGTCACTTGTTTGCACAGAACTGCTTAATGCCTCAAATGATGTAGTGGAAGTTTTAGCAGTAAAGATCGAGAACCAAAACCTAGTCATTGTGGTAGTCTACAAGCCTCCGGATGCAACATCCCAGCAATTCCAGGAACAGCTGTTAAAAATTGACCACTGTCTGGAAAATCTTCCAGCTCCTGCACCCAACATCTTGCTCCTGGGAGATTTCAACTTAAGGCACCTAAAATGGAGGAATATAGCAAATAATATTGTTGCAGTAATAACACCAGGAGGCAGCTCTGATGAAAACTCACACTCGCACGAGCTTTTAAATCTCTGCACAAAATTCAATTTAAACCAGCAAATAATAGAGCCTACTAGACTGGAGAATACACTAGACCTCATCTTCACTAACAATGATGATCTGATAAGAAATGTCACCATATCAAAAACAATATACTCAGATCACAACATAATTGAGGTTCAGACATGTATGCGCGGAGCCCCAGACCGACATAATGAGATTAGTCATGAGGGAGCATTCACCAAATTCAACTTCAATAACAAAAACAAAGTGGGACCAAGTAAACCAAGTCCTAACCGATATAAGCTGGGAAGATATACTAAGCAACACAGACCCCAACTTATGCCTAGAACAGATTAACTTGGTGGCACTCGATGTAGGAGTAGATGTAAACTAGAAAGAGACAGGCGCTCCCTTTACAGGCGACGGAAAAGAATATCTGAAATGCGTAGGGAGACACTGGTCAGAGAAATAGAAAGCATCGAACTTAAGCTAAAGGAATCTTATAGGAGTCAGGAATCGCGGGAAGAACTAAAAGCCATAAATGAAATCGAAAGAAACCCAAAGTATTTCTTCTCCTATGCCAAATCAAAATCGAGAACAACGTCCAGTATTGGGCCCCTACTTAAACAAGATGGGTCCTACACAGATGACAGCAAGGAAATGAGTGAGCTACTCAAGTCCCAATATGACTCAGTTTTTAGCAAGCCGCTAATCAGACTGAGAGTCGAAGATCAAAATGAATTTTTTATGGGAGAGCCACAGAATTTGGTTAACACAAGCCTATCCGATGTTATCCTGACGCCAAATGACTTCGAACAGGCGATAAATGACATGCCCATGCACTCTGCCCCAGGGCCAGACTCATGGAACTCTGTGTTCATCAAGAACTGCAAGAAGCCCCTATCACGAGCCTTTTCCATCCTATGGAGAGGGAGCATGGACACGGGGGTCGTCCCACAGTTACTAAAAACAACAGACATAGCCCCACTCCACAAAGGGGGCAGTAAAGCAACAGCAAAGAACTACAGACCGATAGCACTAACATCCCATATCATAAAATCTTTGAAAGGGTCCTAAGAAGCAAGATCTCCACCCATCTAGAAACCCATCAGTTACACAACCCAGGGCAACATGGGTTTAGAACAGGTTGCTCCTGTCTGTCTCAACTATTGGATCACTACGACAAGGTCCTAGATGCACTAGAAGACAAAAAGAATGCAGATGTAATATATATAGACTTTGCAAAAGCCTTCGACAAGTGTGACCATGGCGTAATAGTGCACAAAATGCGTGCTAAAGGAATAACAGGAAAAGTCGGTCAATGGATCTATAATTTCCTCACTAACAGAACACAGAGAGTAGTAGTCAACAGAGTAAAGTCCGAGGCAGCTACGGTGAAAAGCTGTTCCACAAGGCACAGTACTCGCTCCCATCTTGTTCCTCATCCTCATCTGACATAGACAAGGATGTCAGCCACAGCACAGTGTCTTCCTTTGCAGATGACACCCGAATCTGCATGACAGTGTCTTCCATTGCAGACACTGCAAGGCTCCAGGCGGACATCAACCGAATCTTTCAGTGGGCTGCAGAAAACAATATGAAGTTCAACGATGAGAAATTTCAATTACTCAGATATGGTAAACACGAGGAAATTAAATCTTCATCAGAGTACAAAACAAATTCTGGCCACAAAATAGAGCGAAACACCAACGTCAAAGACCTGGGAGTGATCATGTCGGAGGATCTCACCTTCAAGGACCATAACACTGTATCAATCGCATCTGCTAGAAAAATGACAGGATGGATAATGAGAACCTTCAAAACTAGGGAGGCCAAGCCCATGATGACACTCTTCAGGTCACTTGTTCTATCTAGGCTGAAATATTGCTGCACACTAACAGCACCTTTCAAGGCAGGTGAAATTGCTGACCTATAAAATGTACAGAGAACCTTCACGGCACGCATAACGGAGATAAAACACCTCAATTACTGGGAGCGCTTGAGGTTCCTAAACCTGTATTCCCTGGAACGCAGGCGGGAGAGATACATGATTATATACACCTGGAAAATCCTAGAGGGACTAGTACCAAACTTGCTCACGAAAATCACTCAATACGAAAGCAAAAGACTTGGCAGAGGATGCAACATCCCCCCAATGAAAAGCAGGGGTGTCACTAGCACGTTAAGAGACCATACAATAAGTGTCAGGGGCCCGAGACTGTTCAACTGCCTCCCAGCATACATAAGGGGGATTACCAACAGACCCCTGGCAGTCTTCAAGCTGGCACTGGACAAGCACCTAAAGTCGGTTCCTGACCAGCCGGGCTGTGGCTCGTACGTTGGTTTGCGTGCAGCCAACAGTAACAGCCTGGTTGATCAGGCTCTGATCCACCAGGAGGCCTGGTCACAGACCGGGCCGCGGGGGAGTTGACCCCCGGAACTCTCTCCAGGTAAACTCCAGGTAAACTCCCATCAAGGATACCTAACAAAATTAGTACAGTAATAAAATAACATCAATATAAACTAAAGCCATGTAATTTCCTTTTATTTTTTAACATATTGGTCATTTTCCATCAAAGTTGGGAGACTCCAAGAAGGACACACTCACACAATAGCTATCTTACCATAAGTGCATGGACATCACCCTTCAAATGGCCTTAAAAGCTACAACATCCCCACCTCCCATCAACTACATGTAAAATTGATATGCATAAAAAAAATCCGGACCCGCTGGAAGCCATATCCTGTGTAAGAAACTCCGGTCTTGTTGGGAGTATAATTCAAGCATGTGTAAAAGGCATATCCTCACACTGCAATGTATTTAATGATGTTTACAAAAGGAATCAGATATCTAAGCTATCACCATACAACAAAGCAAGCTTCATTAATTAACACCCAGTACCATATATCTCATAGCCATCCCACTTTCCAACAGACTAGTATGAGAGTAACAATACACTCCATAATTACAGTGGCATCATCGTCTCATTACACTGGACAGTACGCCCGAGGCCCTCAAGATCGCGCGACCAACCCCATGCCAAGGTCAAGGGTCAGCTGTGTGAGACAGCTACGGTTGATTATCCCTGACTACTACTGAGGAATATGCACCGTATGTGCTGAAGATGAGAGGAGGGTCAAGTAGACTTGGATAGGGGCGGAGGGCAGCGGACATGCAAGGAGTCTGCAGGTGTCCACACTGACAATCACTCACTACCTTCTCACATAAGGTAGGCCAGGTAAGTAAGTAAGTTTATTCAGGTATACACAAATACAGTTACATAGAATTATCATACATAGCAGCATATGTGTAGAGAACCTAGGATAACCCAAAAAAGTCAGACAGAGTGACTTATTTCCATTGGGGTCCTTTTACCTTATTATTATAATATAAAGGTTATAATATTTTCTTATTATTCTACAATGAAGATAACATCTTATTATCATACTAAAAAGACTATCTACTACACCAAGGTCATTAAGACTATCTACAATACGAGGGTCATTACTAGGAATAAGGTAAAAATTTAACGTATGTTAGCTAAAAAAAAGAAAATCATTCCCCCCCCTTTCTGTAGCTACATTCATCAGACACTTTTGGCACTCTTCTTGAACTGGTTCATGCTATGACTGGCTTTGACATGTGCGGGCAGTCTGTTCCATTCCTTTATTGCTGTACAATAAAAGGTGTTTGAAGCCTGGCCACTGACTGTGGGTACTACAAAGTTGTGCTCTCTCCCCCAAAATACTATGATTGCTTTGGTTCCCAACCTTGACAAATTGACAGCAAGATATTCTGGACATTGTTTGGAGCAATTTTATAAACATGATTTAGCTTCAGTTGTTTTACTCTGTCTTCAACATTCAGCATATCCAACTGCTGTAATTCATCCTGGCCTACATGTTCTCTTGGTCCCAGCCCCAGGATGAATCTTACGATTTTGTTCTGGGTGATTCGCAGTCTATCTTTCAGTTTTTTTTGTCAAGGCAGAGTACCAAGAAGAGCAAGCGTAATCCATATGGCATTGCATAAGGGCTAGACATAGGGTCCTGCGAGCCTCAGTAGGTAGACACTGAGCTTGTCTATACAGGAACTTCAGTCTGGCATTCGCTTTCTTTACTACACTGTTCCCTATCAATTCTCCTGACATGCTTACTTACTACGTAATATCTACGTAATAGTAGCTTCACTCTGGCCGGAGGAAACTTTTGAAGCTGTCATAGTTACTGAACCCGTAGTGGGTTATTATTATGATTTATTATTATTATTATTATAGGGAAAGTTCTAAACCAGTAGCATTCATGAAAAACCTGCGGAATCGGAGGCAATCCGGTATGATCCAAGGAAAGAATGGTAGCTCATATTTTCTGAGAGGTTCACTGGCGTCAAGACACTTACCTCCCTTGAAGGGAACCCATAGTGGAATACTTGACTATATCCTCGGACTGACAGATTTTATTACCTCATGTTTAAAATCCATCCTGTGTGGAGTATAGCAGGGGATTATTAACCCGGGGAGTAACCCAGGATAACCCAACAAAGACAGTTCACCGTCTTTCCACTAGAGTTCTTTAATCCTCTTCCCCAGGTACTTACTGCTAGATGAACATGGGCAACACGTATAAGAAACAAGCCCAACGTTTCCACTCATGCCGGGGATCGAACCCGCCTCATTATGTGAGCCAAGAGCCATGGGACATTGTGTGCGACAGAGTATGACAGAGAAATTATCTTATGATAGTGTTCGAATTATAATCACAAGGGCCGGGAAAATGAGAGGTGGTAGTGGTGTACTACTAGCCATGCTAGGCAGGTCCAATTCACACTTATGTACCTGTCTAACCTGCTGTCCCTGTTCACTAGCGGAAAGCAGGTACCTAAGTGTCAGTCGACTGCTATGGGTCGCATCCCTGGGGGTGGCAGTATACCATAGACAGGGCTAGGTTTTGCAATGAGCTGAGGTAGAATAGCACTTCTTAGCCAGTAAAATTAATGTGTAAAAAATGATATTCTGTTAACACAACAGCAGGAAGAAGGACTCTGCAATGACCTCTTTTTATACCCGTCAAAGGAAAGGAATGGGTGCCGTGATGCGGGTGAAGGGCTCTAGAATACAAAGAATTGGAACTATCCTCCCTTTCTTTGGATCAACCCGATTTTCGCCTAGATACTGTATGGCCTTTACTGATTTAGCGCTTCCCATCAATATATAATCTTCTGATAGAGAATAAGTAAGTTTATTTAGGTACATTGGCACACAAATACAGTTACACAAATTAACACATAGGTAACGTGTAAATTACCTAGGTTAAAAAAAGTCTGACAAAGTAACTTATTTCCAGAAACACTCTACTAGTGGAGGCTTAGATGGAAAAGTACCTTGATGTGTGCCCACAACATCCTCTGTTGCATACAACACTAGCCACAGCCCCAGTCCTTTACTAGGAAAACCCGCAGGCTAAACCTTTTGGTTCCCGCAAAAACATAACCTCTAGAACACTCGTTCACAAAGACCAGAGTCCCGTGCTAGGCGGCCACCACCAAGGGTAATGGACGTACAAATGAGCGTGAGCACTGGTTTCTAGCTAATATGACATCCACGCCAATAGGCTACACGGGTCATTACACCCATAACAAGACCTGGACAGAGTGAACTTACTCGTCTTGCCTGCAGACATACACCCTGACGGCCATGGCCATGTTCCCTACTCGGGCTTACTCTTCCTATGCAAAGCAACACACACAGACCAAGTAATATTCAATCTATGATTATATATCATCATGCGTGTTGCCAACAATAGTGAAGAAAAGAGAGAAGTCACAGAACTGATGAGACTCGAACCCACGGCAGGCGAGTCCTAAAACTGGGGCCTGGCCTGTGAATTTTAGGATTCGCCTACCATGGGTTCCAGACTGTGGCCATAAAGGGATGTACATGGTCAGCAACAATACTCAGGTTGCAGGGGTCGAGTCACAGCTCCTGGCCCCGCCTCTTCACTGGCCGCTACTGGGTCACTTCCTGCTCCATGAGCTTTACCATTACCTCTTCTTAAGCTATGTATGGATCCTGCCTCCACTACATCACTGCCCAGACTATTCCACTTCCTGATAAACTCTGCCTGAAGAAATACTTCCTAACATCCCTGTGATTCATCTGAGTCTTCAACTTCCAACTGTGGCCATTTGTTGCTGTGTCCCATCTCTGGAACATCCTGTGTCTGTCCACCTTGTCGATTCCTCTCAGTATTTTATATGTCGTTATCATATACCCACTATCTCTCCTGTCTTCCAGTGTTGTCGTCAGGTCGATTTCCCTTAACCTCTCCTCGTAGGACATACCCCTTAGCTCCGGGGCTAGTCTTGTTGCAAACCTTTGCACTTTCTCTAGTTTCCTTACATGCTTGGCAAGGTGTGGGTTCCAAATTGGTGCTGCATACTCCAATATGGGCCTAATGTACATAGTGTACAGGGTCCTGAACGATTCCTTATTAAGATGTCGGAATGCTGTTCTTAAGTTTGCTAGGTGCCCATATGCAGCAGCAGTTATTTGGTTGATGTGTACCTCAGGAGATGATCAATTGGTATCACAGGACCCAATGTGTGCCAGGAAAACATTCCACACACCGTTGGCACAATACAGGATGGATCGAAGGATTAATGTTGTTTATACCAAATTCTGACCTACCATCTACATGTTACAGTAGAAATCGTTATTCGTCAGACCGCCTCAGTTTCCTGTACTCAGCTGACAGGAGTGCAACCTGGTGTGGTGTTCTGATGTTGTAGCTCATCCACTTCTAGGTTCGACGCATTGTGCATTCAGAGATGCTAGTCTACATACCACAGCTGTAATAGCTCGTGTGTGTGAGAATTTTCATCTGAGCTGCTACAACATTATTTGCTACGTTATTCCATTTCCAATATATTAAACTTCTGGGATATAAAGGTTTCATTTGATAGATCAGTAGGATTAATGTACAAGCACAAGACTTTCAGGCTGTAGACAAGTCTTAATTATCTAGCCCTTCACTGTAAGTAGCCTTGATGTGGACTGCAAAGTCTTGGTGAGGGGGGGGGGGAGTTATTCGTCAGGAAACGGAACACATGTCTGCTAACATTGATCTCTGAAAAGTGATGACCTGTAACTAGTTAAAACCTGGCATAGGTTTTACACAAAAAAATCACTAGTAGTTCTCCCAAGATATGTTGCATGATCTATGGCATGACTCAAGAACACAATTTAAGCATTGACAATTTTTAAAATGTTCTTAATTAGCTATTGAATAAGGCCCAAGTCAGCCGACTTTCCCCGATAAGTGAAAGAGGGATCATCGTCTACTCTACGGGCATCCAACGCCATATACCATTGTTTTACTCACCAATACCCATGACGTTGCCCAAACTACTACTATTCTCAGGATATCTTCATATTTAGCAATAATGATCCGCATTTTCGTGGACAGTGTACGAAGGATTACCAAGGCAATGACAGTTACACATTTGACTGGTGAAAGGTTCGAAGTGGAGTGGAAGGAAGAGAGATTGGAAGGCAGAGGTAGCAGGAGTCAGCGTTTGGAAGACGCACCTGGGGAAGGGAGGATAACAAGCCACCACAACTCTCCCTCTATCTACACACACACACACACACACTCATGGAACTAGCAGGTGGAGGCTGCCCACGGCCATTCCTCTCCCTGCCACCATCCCTCCAGCCTCTCCCTCCCGGTCTCCCTCAACCCCCAAAACTCTACTTAATAGCCTAACATGCCTTGCTCTCGTGTCCCATTACTATTAACATGATAAGGTTAGATTAGGACTCTTGATCCAAGGAATTGGGATTAGTCTCCCCTTCCTCGAATCAAATCTAATTATCTTAATTTCACCAGGTTCTGCATGACGCCTACGCGTTAGCGCATCCACGATCTTAAATTCAGCTGTCCTCACCTGAAGATAACTGTCTAGCTCTGGTCAACTCCATGTTTTCTGCCAATAGATTTGATCTGTACTTTTGTCGTGTTGTGTTCCTAGTTTTTGCCTCCTTATATTGTTGGGTGAACCAGGGGTTCTTGTGTCTTATCTGTATGTGCGAGCACCTGTTTGCTTGCTGAGCAAAACCTGTAGTGTTGTTAGTTGCTAGACGATTCCCTCTGGCAGTTGCACTGCTGGAACACTCATCGTCTGTGGCTATGCTATTCTATATAGTAGCTACATTGTAGAAACACCCTCAGTGTAAGAGGTGTAGGGAAGGGCGCTGTGGATTGTGTGTTGGTGTAAGAGTAAAGCATGTTATCAGAAGGACTGAGCTGAGGTGATGTAATGATGGACACGAGTGTGTTGCTGTGGCTGGATTACTACCTCCAGGGTCTCCTACTTACACCTCCCTCACCTCTCTCCTTCATCCCTCCTCTCCCTCACCACTATTCCCCTCCCTCCCATTAACTAGTCAATGGTCCAAGTCGGACCGAAACGCTGTCATAATTTTCCTCTATGTATGTTTCTTTTGTGTATTGTTCCAGTCGGTATTGTGCCTTTCTGCTCTTTGCTTCCTCCACCCTGACCAGCCGGGCTGTGGTTCGTACGTCAGTTTGTGTGCGGCTAGCAGTAACAGCCTAGCTGATCAGACCTTGATCCACCACGAGGCCTGGTCTCAGACCGGGTTAAGGGGGCGTTGACCCCCGAAACCCTCTCCAGGTATACCCTCACCACAACACTTATCTCTCAGTACATGTATGTCTAGACTGTAACAGGAGACAAAAATGAGGAGTATAATCTAAAAGAGGCCTTACCATGGCTATATAAAGTTGATGTAAAACCTGAGGACTTGAGCATTCATACTTGATATGAAGCCAAGAATTATATAAGCTTCCTAAGCTTGCTAACATGTGATTATAAAATCAATTAATTTCTCCAGCCTGCCTGAGAATTTACACAAATGTATTTCACTTTTTTCTTGTCAGGCCACCCTGCAGCTGATCCTTAGAGTAAAAAGGTAGTCATGAGGCCAGTCCAATATCTTCTCCATCACAGAGTGAAGAATAATACAACGCACAGTATCGATAATAGACGTGTATGCACTGAGAGCAAGTGCATGTACACTGCAGGGGTTCTTAACCAGGGTAGACAGACCATACCCCTCGGGGGTATGGGAACCAAATAATGAGGGTATGGGACTCGATCTCTGAACACTTGGCCGTTTTTCTACAAATGACAGAATCCTTGTGATTTTCTTTCAGCTGTTCTGTTCTTAGCTATCTATCTGTAATGTAAAACCAAGCTACCTACATTTTTTAAATTCATACTGGTACCTAATAGGGCTGGTGATAATGACGATTTTGACAGTCTGGTGAAGGGGGGATGGGGACATATTGGACAATCCATTAGGGGTCTGTAATTGTAAAGAGGTTAACCCCTAAGTCTTAGAGGGTTGTATATCTCTTTGTATACACTTGGAGTTTACTTTGATCTCTACATTAAGGATTAGATTATACTCGACTGGCTGGTATACAATTTTGGCCCCTCAAGGGAGGTTCCTTGACGCTAGTGAGGGGCTCTTGATCTAGAAAAATTGGATCTGTGCTCCAGTTCCCTGAATTGAGCCTGAATACCTTCCACCCCATCCCCCCACATGCCCTGTATAATCCTACAGGTTTAGCGTTCCCCATGATTATAATAAATAATGGTATACAATTTATATGCAGCCTTAACGACCCTTGTTTAACTAACTTTTCAACCAATTAATCATCCAACCAGCCTCAAAATACGAGTGTGTGTAACTCACTTTTATGGGTGAGCGCATTATTACGGGGAAGCCCTGAACCCATAGGGGTCATACAGCGCCTGCGCAGCTCTAATTCTTTAGATGGAGAGCTCCCGCAGCGGCAAGGTAGACTTTTCCCTTGAAAGATCCTGCAGTGAAGTTACCCACTTTATTCTACACGATAGTTAAAGTAACAAAAAATAGCTGTTACCGTCATGTTGCATCACAAAGGATTGACTTCCTGTCATATTCCATTCCATAGGATGGTTTTTAATGTCACATTCCAACTAACAGCATAGGTTTCCTGTCATATTCTATCACAAAGGATCGGCTTCCTGTCATATTCCATTCCACAGGATGGGTTTTAATGTAGCATTCCACCTAACAGGATAGGTTTCCTGTCATATTAAGTTTATTGAGGCACAGCTACACATAAGTACAATTATCATACATAGTGTAAATCACCTAGGATAACCCAAATAAAGTCAGTGACATTTTTATCACATAACATGGGTTTTCTATTTTATTCACTCACACAGGATAAGTTTCCTTTTGAACTCCATCAGGCAGGAGAGGTTTCTTTCACTCGCACACACGCGCGAGGTAATCAAATCAGTGTGAGCTGGGAGACCTTAGTAGGGTGACGAGGACCTCCTTCCTGCTACTGCTGGGTGAAGGGCAAGGGATGGACGGGAGAGGGTGCAGCCGCAACAAGGCTAAAAATAGCAGCCACTGCCTCCAGGATCAACCCCGACATCGTGCCCCCCTAACCCCCATACACACATAATGCATAACTGGAGAGGAGATAAGAAAGGCAGTTAACAGAAGAATTTACAGTTGACAACAAGGCTATCCGCTGAGGGCTATCTAGACAACAAGGCTATCCGCTGAGGACTATCTACTAATATCTACCCGTTGAAGCAAAGATAGGAGAGAGTGAGTTATCCTGTGTGATTTACGTTACTATGTAAAATTGTACTTATGTGTACCTACCTAAGCTTACTTGAGAGAGAGAGAGAGAGAGAGAGAGAGAGAGAGAGAGAGAGAGAGAGAGAGAGAGAGAGAGAGAGAGAGAAATAAGCAGACTGCAGTGAGCCACACCAACAGCCACCCAGGGCAGCTCCTGGTCCGCCCGAGGGTAGTCGCAGACTGCGCCAAGATTACCCTGGGTCGATTGTCCCAGGACGCAGGTTAGGTACAAGGTGGATAATCTGGTAGGGTGGGTAAGGGGAAGCAGCGGCCAGGGATACAGTACTTAATACACAACTGACTAATTGGATTACGCAGGTAAGATACTGGCGTACCTAAGAACATTTCTAGGGCATGTACGCATGTTGCCTTACCACGGTAAATTACACAAACAATAGTGGGAAGATGTAGCAAATTACAACGCGCTGGGAACAAAATGATTCAGGTAGTAAACTGGAAGACAGCAACCCAATCAGCCGGGCTGTGGCTCCTACGTTGGATTACGTGCTGCCAGCAGTAACAGCCTGGTTGATCAGGCCCTGAACCACCGCGAGGCCTGGTCAAGAACTGGGCCGCGGGGGGCGTTGACCCCCCGGAACGCCCTCCACCTTTTAAGTGTATGTGAATCGAAAACTTTTCGGACGTCTTGCACACTGGCACTAGGCTGGTAGATAACACTGGCACTAGGCTGGTAGATAACACTGGCACTAGGCTGGTAGATAACACTGGCACTAGGCTGGTAGATAACACTGGCACTAGGCTGGTAGATAACAGCTACCCAAGGAGGTACTACCCACCTGTTACGCCAGTGAGAAACTCAAACCTGTTTAACGTTCGAAGGATTGTTCCCAATCCCCTCATCAATGTGTAAGCTGACAGGTAAATCTTGCAAACCTCTACTTACACAAACTTTTTTTTTTCTCTTAACGAGTCTTATCAGCAAAAGGGGTACCAATAGTGGTTGTGAGAATTTTTTCTTTATCCAGTTTTTCCATGGGATTACTTGGAAACACCTTCTGATCGGCTGCCAATTATCAAAACTTGTGTCCTGCATAGAGGAAGGATCTGATTGTTACTGGGCTCTAAAGATGCCAAATTCATTAAAAAAAATTGATATTTTTAATGCGATAACTTGGGAATGTCTTTTAATCAGTTTCAGAATTAAAATTTCTGGGGTATCTTACTTCGAGAAAGTGGTCCGGCTTATTAGTGGGCTGTGTAGGTGCCGATTTCAAATATGAAAATAGTGCAGGAGTTCCCAGGAGATAACATGAGAAAGTCTTTTCTAATTTTCTTCAATCCTTCAACTTTAGTGTATCCTACTTAAGGAAGGATCATACTGGTCTTAGTATGTGAAGGTGCCAATCTGATCATTGTATTTACAAAATTGTGTATTTTTTTTATGCGATAAGAATGCCTCGTATGAATGACTTCAAACTACAATACTGATTCATCTAAAGAAAAATTAACTATTTTAATGTAGATACAAAACCGCGTATGGGCAAAACTGTAGAATAGCTGTTCTGATCGGGTTTGTAACTTTCAGTGCTGGTTCTTTTTGTTCGGGGAATGTTTGTATTGTTATTTGGGCTGTGCAAGTCGAATTTGTTTAATTGTTTTTAGAATTGGCACATCCATTTTAGCTCGAGAAAATGCCTTTTCTGACGGGCTTCAACCTTTCCAATACTAGGTTCAAAATTCGAATGAGTTTTGGATTAGTTTTTAGTCATATGCTTCACATTTGCAGTTTCCCACAAGGCTGGGTGATCCAAAAGAAAGAAAAGCCCTTATGTTGTTCCCGAATAGGTAAAATGGTGAATTAGCAAGAACTCATTTAAAATTAAGTCCTTTCTATATTTTCTCTTATACGTTTGAAGATAATTTTTTTTTCATTTATGTTAATGTAAAAATTAATAATTTTGTACCAAAAGAACCTTATTATAACAAGCGCAATTTAATTTTGCCTAAACCAACTAAATATATTTTAGATAAGTTTACAATTTAATAATAAACACAACGAAATGTATTTTTTTTGTAAGGTTCAGAATGATTTTTGCGAAATTATTGCATATACAAATTTTCGGTTGTCGTATTCGGCAAGAAGAGCGCTGATATTTAAGCCAAAATTGCAAGTTTTACCTATTCAGCACACACACAATGTATATATAATATATATTTTCAACAAGCAAAGTTGATAGAAGCAGAATAACATCTTGTAGGAGTGAGGAAGAGCCAGTTGTGAGTGTGGGGGAAGTTCGTGAGGCAGTAGGTAAAATGAAAGGGGGTAAGGCAGCCGGGATTGATGGGATAAAGATAGAAATGTTAAAAGCAGGTGGGGATATAGTTTTGGAGTGGTTGGTGCAATTATTTAATAAATGTATGGAAGAGGGTAAGGTACCTAGGGATTGGCAGAGAGCATGCATAGTTCCTTTGTATAAAGGCAAAGGGGATAAAAGAGAGTGCAAAAATTATAGGGGGATAAGTCTGTTGAGTGTACCTGGTAAAGTGTATGGTAGAGTTATAATTGAAAGAATTAAGAGTAAGACGGAGAATAGGATAGCAGATGAACAAGGAGGCTTTAGGAAAGGTAGGGGGTGTGTGGACCAGGTGTTTACAGTGAAACATATAAGTGAACAGTATTTAGATAAGGCTAAAGAGGTCTTTGTGGCATTTATGGATTTGGAAAAGGCGTATGACAGGGTGGATAGGGGGGCAATGTGGCAGATGTTGCAAGTGTATGGTGTAGGAGGTAGGTTACTGAAAGCAGTGAAGAGTTTTTACGAGGATAGTGAGGCTCAAGTTAGAGTATGTAGGAAAGAGGGAAATTTTTTCCCAGTAAAAGTAGGCCTTAGACAAGGATGTGTGATGTCACCGTGGTTGTTTAATATATTTATAGATGGGGTTGTAAGAGAAGTAAATGCGAGGGTCTGGCAAGAGGCGTGGAGTTAAAAGATAAAGAATCACACACAAAGTGGGAGTTTGTCACAGCTGCTCTTTGCTGATGACACTGTGCTCTTGGGAGATTCTGAAGAGAAGTTGCAGAGATTGGTGGATGAATTTGGTAGGGTGTGCAAAGAAGAAAATTAAAGGTGAATACAGGAAAGAGTAAGGTTTATGAGGATAACAAAAAGATTAGGTGATGAAAGATTGAATATCAGATTGGAGGGAGAGAGTATGGAGGAGGTGAACGTATTCAGATATTTGGGAGTGGACGTGTCAGCGGATGGGTCTATGAAAGATGAGGTGAATCATAGAATTGATGAGGAAAAGAGTGAGTGGTGCACTTAGGAGTCTGTGGAGACAAAGAACTTTGTCCTTGGAGGCAAAGAGGGGAATGTATGAGAGTATAGTTTTACCAACGCTCTTATATGGGTGTGAAGCGTGGGTGATGAATGTTGCAGCGAGGAGAAGGCTGGAGGCAGTGGAGATGTCATGTCTGAGGGCAATGTGTGGTGTGAATATAATGCAGAGAATTCGTAGCTTTGGAAGTTAGGAGGAGGTGCGGGATTACCAAAAACTGTTGTCCAGAGGGCTGAGGAAGGGTTGTTGAGGTGGTTCGGACATGTAGAGAGAATGGAGCGAAACAGAATGACTTCAAGAGTGTATCAGTCTGTAGTGGAAGGAAGGCGGGGTAGGGGTCGGCCTAGGAAGGGTTGGAGGGAGGGGGTAAAGGAGGTTTTGTGTGCGAGGGGCTTGGACTTCCAGCAGGCATGCGTGAGCGTGTTTGATAGGAGTGAATGGAGACAAATGGTTTTTAATACTTGACGTGCTGTTGGAGTGTGAGCAAAGTAACATTTATGAAGGATTCAGGGAAACCGGCAGGCCGGACTTGAGTCCTGGAGATGGGAAGTACAGTGCCTGCACTCTGAAGGAGGGGTGTTAATGTTGCAGTTTAAAAACTGTAGTGTAAAGCACCCTTCTGGCAAGACAGTGATGGAGTGAATGATGGTGAAAGTTTTTCTTTTTCGGGCCACCCTGCCTTGGTGGGAATCGGCCGGTGTGATAATAAAAAAAAAATAAAAAATATATTATATAATATATTATATATATATATATATATATATATATGCAATAAGATCACAGTAAACAGGTGATTTCAAAAATATGCAAAACAATCACTCTGAAAGAATAGAGAAATTGCAAGCGCTTTCGTGACTACTCACATTATCAAGGAACTATGAAAGTGAAGCATCCAAGGAAGCTATATAAGGGGTCGGCCAGCACCTCACTATCAGATCCCACAACGGTTAAACACGTGACGCGCGGCGAGCCAACTTGGATAGGTCCTTTGCAAAACTCACCCCCAAGCTATTTATTTGTCCAGTGTATTATTAAATTCTACCCAAATTCTATTAATTATAAATGGATCTAATTTATATAAACCAAAGGAAATATTCATATTATTGTCAAAACTGCTTTTTATGAAACAAGATTCATTATATTTCTGTCGACCATGGACTTGCTTGATACTACTTTCTCAACTTTTTGAAAATCAATTGGATGGTTAAAATCTCTTACATGAATAAATAGAGCATTGGAATCTTGTCCAGTTCTAATGCTATATTTATGTTGTTTTAATCTTAGTTCGAGATTTTTACCAGTTTGACCGTAATAAACTTTATCGCAAATTTTACAAGGAATCTTAGAGACACATCCATCAGCATTTTGGGGGAATTCTTAATCAAAAGTTTTTTACTGTATCAAGATTTTTGAATACAACTTTAATATTAAAAGTCTTAAGAAGAGAAGGCATATCAACCAAGTTTTCATGATAAGGGAGAACCAACATATTTTTAGTTCAATAAGGCTGGTTGCCCTTTTTTGGATTATAAAAAGTGTTCCTAGCAACTTTAAAAGATTTATCAATTACATTTCTTGGGTATTTTAAATCATTACCTATTTCATAAATTTTGGATATTTCCTCATCTATGAACTCAGGACTACAAATTCGTAAAGCTCTCAAAAACATGATGAGAAAACAAACAGTTTTGACTATCTTGATGCGAGGAATAATAGTGGACATAGGAACAGTTATTTGTAGGTTTTCTGTAAATTTTAAATTTGAATTCATTATTACCCTTAATAATTAAAACATCTAGAAAAGGCAATGAGTTATTTTCTTCAAACTCAACAGTAAAGTTTATAGAATGGGCTAAGCTATTTAATTTTCCAAGAAAATGGTGTATCTACATTTTTGGGCATAAGACACAAAATATCACAACATATCTGAACCATTTAGCTCTATTAGGGAGGATTGTGTTAACAACCTTGTTTAAAAAATTCCATGTATAGGGGAAAAATTTGGTATGGCAATGGGAAATCCCCTTTCACCTGTTCTTAGTAACCTATACATAATTTTTTTTGAAACAAGGTTGCTTAACACAATCCTCCCAAATAGAGCTAAATGGTTCAGATAGTTGATGATATTTTGTGTCTTATGCCCAAAAGTAGATATAAAACCATTTTTTTGGGAAAATTTAAATAGTTTAGCCCATTCTATAAACTTTACTTTTTTAGTTTGAAGAAAATAACCATTCCCTTTCTAGATTTTTAATTTTTAAAGGGGTAATAATGAATTCAAATTAAAATTTACAAAAAACCCCACAAAAACTGTTCCTAGTCCACTATTTTCTCGCCAAATAGAGTCAAACTGTTTTTTTCTCATCAAAGTTTTTTTAGAGCTTTACGAATTTGTAGTCCTGATTTAGATAGAAATATCCAAAAATTTTTGAAAAGGAAAGATTTTAAAAAACCCAAGAAATGAATTGATAAATCTTTTAAAGTGCTGGAAAACTTTTTTTTAATCCAAAAAAGGGGAACCAGCCTTATTTTAAATAAAAAATGTTGGTTCTCCCCTTTCCAGAAAACTTGGGTTTATATGCCTTCCTTCTTTGACTTTTAATATTAAAAATTTATTAAAAAAACTTGAACATAAAAAAAACTTTGAATTTAAAAATTCCCCCCAAAAAGCTGATGGTGTGTCTGTAAGATTTTCCTTGTAAAATTTGCGATAAAGTTTATTACGGTCAAACGGGAAAAATCTCGAACTAAATTTAAAAAAACATAAATATAGCTTAAACTGGACAAATTACAATGCTCTATTTTTTCATGAAGAGATTTAAACCCTCCAATGATTTTCAAAAAGTTGAGAAAGTAGTATCAACAAATCCTGGTCGACAGGGAAAATAATTGAAAACTTGTTTCAAAAAAGCATTTTGACAATAATTGAATATTTTCCCTTTTGGTTTTTTATAAATTAGATCCATTATAATTAAAAATTTGGGTAAAATTTAATAATACACGCAAATAAATAGCTTGGGGGGGAGTTTTGCAAAGGACCTATCCCAAGTTGGCTCGCCGCGCGTAAACGTGTTTAACCGTTGTGGGATCTGATAGTGAGGTGCTGGCCACCCCTTATATAGCTTCCTTGGATGCTTCACTTTCATAGTTCCTTGATAAGTGAGTAGTCACGAAAACGTTTGGGAAATTTCTCTGTTTTCAGAGTGGTTGTTTTGCATATATATATATATTATATATATATATATATATAAAATATATATATAAATATATATATATATATAAAATATAAATATATATATTATAATATATACATGGCGTAATAGCCCATAAAAATACGTGCTAAGGAATAACTGGGAAAGTGGGGAGATGGATCTTCAACTTCCTAACAAAATCGAACACAAAGAGTAGTGGTCAAAAAGAGTTAAATCGGAGGCTGCCATAGTGAAGAGCTCTGTTCCACAAGGCACAGTACTCGCCCCCATCTTATTCCTTATCCTCATATCAGACATAAACAGAGATATACACCACAGCACCGTATCATCCTTTGCGGATGATACTAGGATCTGCATGAGGCTGTCATCTGCTGAGGACGCGGTTAACCTCCAAGAAGATATAAACAAAATTTTCCCGTGGGCAACGGTAAACAATATGATGTTCAATGAGGACAAATTCCAACTACTCCGTTATGAAAAAATGGAGGAGATAATAACTAAACAGAGTATACTAAATGACCCGGCCATACAATAGAGCGGAAAAAAAATGTAAGGGACCTGGGAGTAGTAATGTCTGAGGATTTTCACTTTCAAGGATCACAACAGTGCCACGATCGCACGTGCAAAGAAAATGATAGGATGGATAATGAGAACTTTCAAACGAGAGATGCCAAGCCCATGATGATCCTTTTCAAAAATCACTTGTTCTCTCTAGGCTGGAATACTGCTGTACATTAACATCTCCATACAAAGCAGGTGAAATCGCAGATCTAGAGAGTGTACAGAGATCCTTTACTGCACGTATAAGTTCTGTCAAGCACCTTAACTACTGGGAACGCTTGGAAGCACTTGACTTGTACTCGTTGAACGCAGGAGGAGAGATATATCATAATCTACACTTGGAAAATCTTGGAAGGAATGTCCCAAATCTGCACACAGAAATCACTCCCTACGAAAGTAAAAGACTGGGCAGGCGATGCAAAATGCCGCCAATAAAAAGTAGGGGCGCCATTGGTACACTAAGAGAAAACACCATAAGTGTCCGGGGCCCAAAACTGTTCAACAGCCCCCATCAAGCATTACCTGGAGATTACCTGGAGAGAGTTCCGGGGGTCAACGCCCCCGCGGCCCGGTCTGAGACCAGCCTCCTGGCTGCCTTCAAGAGAGAGCTGGACAGATACCTAAAGTCGGTGCGGATCAGCCGGGCTGTGGCTCGTACGTCGGACTGCGTGCGGCCAGCAGTAACAGCCTAGTTGATCAGGCCCTGATCCATCGGGAGCCTGGTCGTGGACCGGGCCGCGGGGGCGTTGATCCCCGGAATAACCTCCAGGTATATATATATATATATATATATATATATATATATATATATATATATATATATATATATATATATATATATATTATATATATATATATATTAATATATATATATATATATATATATATATATATATATAATATATATATAATATCATTAACCTCAAGAAATAAATTCTCCATGTATCCCCGAGCTCGTCATACATTTCATTTAGATTAATGAGGCAAGACTCCTTAAAATTATGTTGAAGGACTGAAATTTCTCTACTCCCCCATCGTGTTCCAGAGATTATCATCTTCACTTTGGCATAGGAATGCTAGTCAACGATCTTTGAGACAAACTTTCTAGTGATCCTTGCTTTTATATGGTATAAGGACCCTACCATCATATCTTGTGTGGTGTTTATTTTACGGGGAAAGACTGGTAACCTAGTAAAAAGCCTTGGTTAAGTAACCTAGTAAAAAAACCTTAGTTAAATAAATAACTTAAAACGCTTCGCAGAGTGGATATTCGACCCTATATATGTCGTTACTCACAAAGAGTGCAGTAGCGATGGGTACGGGGTAGTGGCCCTTCATAGATAATAAAGGGTGAAGGCGATTGGAGGTGGTGGTGAGTGAAAAGCAGCAGCTCAGGCTTGGCAAACCCCTCAATTCTCTCATCCACTCCTCACAGGTTTTCCAGAGGTGTGCTGCTGAGCTCAAGTAGTTTACCGAAGCCACTGAAGTAAACACTACAAGTCTCTCCCACTTCACTTAAGTTGTTTAAGAGTTTCACTTGAGTAACTAAAGTATATAGAACATAAACACACTACGCACAGGTAACAAGTTCACAAAAACATAATATTCGTAATACCATACTTTTAATAGCATACGTTGTATTGCCGTACGTGTCGACAATCGTCACATTCTATAACACATGGAATATTATTTAATACAAATATGAGGAACTTTCAAATTTTACAATTGTAAGTTACTGATATTTCAGAATATAAAAAACACTGCGTAGCTCCTGCTAGGCAAGTCCCACACTCCTCTATTCCCACTCAAGTATTTATCTGGTAATAAACCTTGGTAACTGATACCTAGTGTTTGCTCACGTGCAATTTTGGCTTTTCAAACCAAGTATTTATTTAATCTTCGTTTAAAACCATATTTATTGTTATTGTAAGGCAACAAACCACCGCACATATGGATATATTAAAATTTGAATCGTATTTAGGGTGCTAAAAGCACCCTAAATACGAGCTAGGGTAGATTATGTATGGTAAGATTAGGTCTCATTAGTTTAATATATTAATGATATCCAATACCGACAAGTAGATAAATAAGACACTTGCAACATGTAGATATCTTTATTGCAGAGATGTTTCACCTACGTTGAAGGCATATTCAACCAATACTGAGGTGACTAATACATATATTGAAGTGGAGGTTTTGAGGTGTTCGGGCCTTTATCCCTGAAATCTCCATGCAACTGCTTCTACTTCAGATTGATCAAGTTATGGAACTAAACACCTTCTATCTAGGCTGAGGAACCAAACTCCTCAAACTCTCCACTTCAACTGTCTCCAATATATTAGTTACCTCTATATTCTACCGAAGAAGCCTGCTGCGTAGGCGAAACATCTTGGTAATAAAGACAGCTAAAAGTGGCATATGTGTTTTATTTATCTACCAAATTAGGATAGGTTAGGTTAGATTAGGCAGTTATATGAGGTTAGATTATTAAGATACGTATGTAAGGTTAGGTTATGCAAGAGTAACTAAGGCATGGCTTGGTTAGGTTATATAAGGTTAACGCAAATTAACTTACATTTACGTATAGTTAGCAACCAATAATGAAACAATTTAGGTGTAGCAAAGCAGGATATAGTTTTTGTCCCTTAGAGCGTTCGTTTGCTGGGGCAAGTTGTTGTTGAACGGGCTGATAATGAACAAGAGTTAACATGTCTGGGGTAACGTTACACTGTTATACATCTCGTGACAAAAGCAAGACCTGCCATTATGCGATTATGTTTTTTTAGTTTTTATTATTATAGTCATACGGAAGGAGTCATAAGCACCTGGAGAATATGAGGCAATCAAACTAAATCTGAGGACGGAAAGGGCAGCTCCAGTTTCTGGAAGCTAAGTCTTTCACTATCAAGGGTGTTATTATGTGTAGAAAGGAGTTAGTAGAGGCATGTGGTTTTTATGACTTGGCGTGCTGTTGGAGTGTGATCAAAGCAACATTTATGGAGTCAGGGAAACCGGTTAGCCAGGAGGTGGGAAGTACAGTGCCTGCACTCTGAAGGAGATGTGAAGATATGTTGCAGTTTTTGAATTGTAGTATCGGCACGCTTCTGGCAAGACAGTGGAGTGAGCGAGCGATGATGAAAGTGTTTCTTCTTTTTCGGGTCACCCTACCTCAGTCGGAAATGGCAGTGTTAAAAAAAAAAAAACGGACTCATGCAACACCTAGGAAAAAAATTCCTAAGTGTTGACGAATGCAGATATTGTACACTTTGTTAATGTTATAATTCAATAGGGCCAGGCCCTACTTATTCGTATAACTCCAGTATAAGAACAGATGAGCACTGAAGTAGGTCCTACTGCTAGTAGGTCTTACTCGTACTACGATGCAGTAATAATTCAAGTAAAATATTGTATGGCGTAGTAGAGGAGCTATATCCTGTCAAGCACCCCCCTGGCTTATCAAGTTACCCTCTATCTTGCTAAACAAAGACACAAGCAACTTCAACACTTTATAAAAACAACTTTTCACTTGGCGACCAATCTTGTTTCAGTTTTCAGTAAGCAGACTCTGACAGGAATACAGCTTAATTTTTACACTCACAATCTGATTACCAGTACTTATATTCTAAGGATTAGTCATATATTAGTTAATGACTTTCATCTTCACCATGGACACCGTTATAAAGATACAAGGATAAAAGAATTTACAACTTGCCGGGTTGCCCCTGCTTACCAAACTCCTCTACTTCACATTTGTTCAAATGCATCTCTCCTACTAAGCCTATAATCCCATGTATTCTCTATATACTTATAAAAAGCTTGGTCCCCGAGCGAAACTGTCGTAAGGATCCAACCTGCTTGTGTGTCACTGTTGAGCAACTTGTCGATGTTTTGATACTATTATGCCCTACCCTCTTAGGACAAAAGTATGGTGCAACGGTTACATAAGAACATAAGAAAGAAGGAACACTGCAACAGGCCTACTGACCCATGCGGAGCAGGTCCATGCCCCCCCTCTTGATAAGACCAATGACCCCTCCCCCCGGATTAGCCCAATGACCCACCCAGTCTGGTCACCTAAACTCAAGGATGGAGCACTACACCAGACCCAGCAGCACAAGCTAGTCAGGTCCAACTCACGCCCACCCACACCCACTCATGTATTTATCTAACCTATTTTTAAAACTACACAACGTCTTAGCTTCTATGACGGTACTCGGGACTTTGTTCCACTCATCCACAACTCTATTACCAAACCAGTGCTTTCCTATATCCTTCCTGAATCTGAATTTTTCCAACTTGAAACTATTGCTGCGAGTCTTGTCTTGGCTGGAAATTTTCAGCACGCTATTTACATCCTCTTTATTTATTCCTGTTTTCCATTTATACACCTCAATCATATCCTCCCTAATTCTACGCCTTTCGATAGAGTGCAGATTCAGGACCCTCAGTCTATCCTCATAGGGAAGATTTCTGATACATGGGATCATCATTGTCATCCTCCTATGTACGTTTTCCAGAGCATTTATATCGTTACCCTCTCGTTTACCAGCTACTTCCAACATTACTTAACCTTACCTAACGACGCACACATCAAGTCAAAGCATTATGCGAACGCCACATCAACAGAGCGGTGTACTTGACTCACGAAATCGTAATGACACGATTGCAAACAAACCGTACCACGTCACGGCCACGCTAGCTGGAGATTCGTCTGTAAAAACTTGCATTTGTGGTCACAGTGGTGCCTATGCTAACCTTCCTATAGTGTGGAAATATACCGAGTTGGACGAATCTTATTGTAGATAGCTGGTCCAGTGGCTAACCCGACGGTCTGAAGTTTTGAGACTCTCTGATCGTGGGTTCTATCCCCACCCGTGGTATGGTTTGTTTAGCGGTGTACTTATTTTGCTAGGAGAGAAAAACAATTAAAGGGTGTGATTATCCTTTCGCCGAAAAACGCTAAAATCGATGTGGCAAAACATAGAAGATATGTTTAAATTATAGCCAAATGTCATCATTTAACCCAAAGAAAATCAAACATAGGAACAATGGCTAACGTCATGTAGGGAATGAACCAATCCGTGCACGCCATTCATGTGTAAACTGTAACGTCATGGCCAGGATAACACAAACGGATTCACGCTATTCCCTTGTACAAAGTAATTCGTGGCAATTTGCCATCCTGATCAGGAGAGCCACGAATTGTTAATATCTTGGACATGTGGAAACAGAAAGGGCAGTTTTTTTTAGTTACGAAAAATTTAATACATCATAGCTGTGCGGCTACCCTATTCTAAAATGGTTACTTTATATGAAGCAAGGCTAGCTATATTCCCCAGTACATTTTTAGGCAGATTCCAAGTGGCATAACCTTTTTCCATATAGATACCGAACAAAGGAGTCAACCAAGAGATAACCACTTGCTATTCATGTCAATATGTATCAAGATTTACCTAGCGTCCTAGCTGCACTGCTACTCAGTCTGCTGCTGAACTAAGGGTCGAAGAAAAGAGCCTGTTCACCCAGCCACTACCATTTTTGGAGGTCAACAAATTACTAACAATAAAATACAAGATTACTGTGTTATGCTCACTTCTGAAGCCTCAACACTAGGTGTTCTCCCGCTTTACCCTATACTCCTGCATCATATATAATCAAGAAGTTCCTTGAGGGACTCTTGATCTAAGGAATTGGACGTGACCTTCCCTTCCTTGTATCGAACCTTACTGCCTCATTTTCCACAGGCGCTGTACGACTACTACGGTTTTAAAGCTTTCCCTTAAATTTATGTGGACACATACAACTGTGATTGTGTACACACTTCTATTTACTATACAAACTTAAGTGTTTGTTTCCTGTGGTCAACAAAGTATCATCTGGTTTTTATACGGTCAAAACTCCCCAAACTCGCCAGTCACTGTCGCACGCTGTCTCAGGAAGTGCTTCTGGGAAAGCAGTAACAATGCTACTAGCGCCACCATGCCACTTGTTTGTTTTAAAGTGTAAACGTTTGACCTCAACAACAGACAAGTTTTTTTTTTTTTATACTCCAAACCTCATGTGACAGTTTACATGCAGTTCCTGAGCCGCTCCTGAGTGCACGTGGGTGACGAATGGTTCTGAACATAAAGGAACAATAAAGTAGGCCTACTGACCAATAGGGAGGAGGCAAATGGTGGACAGTGAACAAAGAAACATTGAAGTAGGCTTACTGACACACTAGCGAGACAGGTACTGTTAAAACCCACTCATTTAAACGACATATCAATCATATATAAATGTTTCAACATATATGATTCAGTAACTACTCAAGCAGTTTATTCCACTAATCTTTTACTAATTAGGCGAGCACAGTGTGTGTGTACATTTCGGCGAGCACCAACAGCCTGATCGCTCAGGCCAGCAACCAGATCTGCTCTGGGACCGGGCCGCGGAGGCGGTGACCTCCAGAAGTGACTATAAGTAACCTGCAAGTATTCTAGAACGGAGAATCGAGCTTCCATCACTTCTTGTGTTGAATCACCCGAAGACATTTAGCCTAAGCTTTCCATGAAATAAAATGGAAGAAAATGAAAAATATAATATTAAAATATTGTTCCTTTCAAATACATACGGGAGTCTGTTTGGTTACAATTTTGATACAATTATGATACAATTACAATTGTATGTTTAAAAGAAAACCATTTATTATGCAAAGCTTTTCGGACAAAAAAAAAAATGACCTCGGAGTCGAGAATATTTGGAAAACAGGACTTGTATATATTAAATTTCTAAAATGACGAACATTTAAACTATGACATTTAAAGCAGCATTATGAATAAACGTAAAGTGTATGAATCAGAAAGGGAAAATATTAATGCGGAGGTAGAATGAGAAGATACGAACACGTCGAGGCCAGTCTGATGTGGGAGGGTTGGAACGCGTTGTTTACAACAGCATCAGGTGTGGTGGGGCAGGGAAGATGAATGTAGGGGTCACGTGGGATATTCCCCCATGAGGTCATCTTTGCTCACATTGTTGTCACGTAGTAACCAGGCTTGACTAGAATACTGATATGCGCGTGCCAAAATGTACTTAAGAATAGATACGTATACATGCAAGAATGGAAGATCAGTGCTAACTGCAGTACTGCACGCATGCACGCACACGTAATTTGTTAACTGTAATGTTAGCCAAATTATTATATTTAGGAGGAAGCAGTGAATCCGTTGGGGTCATACAGTGAATGGGGAATGGGATGAAGTCTGGTTCGATCGAGGAAGGGGGAGAGGGGAGCCAAGCCCAATTCCTTGAATCAAGAGCCCCTCACCAGTATCAAGGAACCTCCTTCGAGCAGGATAAAATTACCCAAAGAGCTATCTTCAATGACACTTTTCTGGTACTTATAATCCATAACCTTCCTACATCCTTTCAAAATCTAAATTTAATCAACTTGAATACAGTGATACGTCTTGGCACTTAGTTCACTTTATAATATGGAGACCAAAACTGCACCACATAACCTAAGCTTATATATATATATATATATATATATATATATATATATATATATATATATATATATATATATATATATATATATATATATATATATATATAATATATATATATATATATATATATATATGTGTGTGTGTGTGTGTGTGTGTGTGTGTGTGTGTGTGTGTGTGTGTGTGTGTGTGTGTGTGTGTGTGTGTGTGTGTTGCCGAATAGGTAAAACTTGCAATTTTGGCTTAAATAGCAATGCTCTTCTTACCGAATAAGGCAAATGAGAATTTGTGTACGCAATAATTTCGCAAAAATCATTCAGAATGATTTTTTGCGAGAAGATTATCAGAAGAGTGGTGGAGCACTTAGAAAGGAATGAACTTATCAGCGACAGCCAGGACGGTTTCAGGGCGGGGAATCCTGTCACAAACCTACTGGAGTTCTATGACAGGGTGACAGCAGTAAGACAAGGGGTGGGTAGATTGCATTTTCTTGGACTGTAAGAAGGCGTTTGACACAGTTCCACACAAGAAATTAGTGCAAAAGCTGGAGGACCAGGCAGGGATAACAGGGAAGGCACTACAATGGATCAGGGAATACCTGTCAGGAAGACAACAGCGAGTCGTGGTACGTGGCGAGGTGTCAGAGTGGGCGCCTGTGACGAGCAGAGTTCCACAGGGGTCAATCCTAGGACGACATGACGGGATAGACTCAGAAGTGTCCCTGTTTGCAGATGATGTGAAGTTGATGAGAAGAATTCAATCGGACAAGGTCCAGGCAGAAGTACAAAGGGATCTGGATAGGCTGCAGGCCTGGTCCAGCAAGTGACTCCTGGAGTTCAACCCCACCAAGTGCAAAGTCATGAAGATTGGGGAAGGACAAAGAAGACCGCAGACAGAGTACAGCCTACGGGGGCCAGAGACTACAAACCTTACTCTAGGAAAAGGATCTCGGGGTGAGTATAACACAGGGCACATTTCCTCAGGTGCACATCAACTAAACTCCTGCAGTATACGGGCGACCAGCAAACCTAAGAATAGCATTTTGACATCTCAATAAGGAATCGTTCAGGACCCTGTACACCGTGTACGTTAGGCCCGTATTGGAGTATGCAGCACCAGTCTGCAATCCACACCTAGCCAAGCACGTAAGGAAACTAGAGAGAGTGCAAAGGTTTGCAACAAAACTAGTCCCGGAGCTAAGGGTCATGTCCAACAAGGAGAGGTTAAGGGAAATCGACCTGACGACACTGGAGGACAGGAGTAATAGGGGGATATGATAACGACATAAAATACTGAGAGCAAGCAAACACCTGGAGGTGTTCCAGAGACGAGACACAGTAACAAGGGGTCACAGTTAGAAGTTGAACACTCATATGAATCACAGGGATGTTAGGAAGTATTTCTTCAGTCACAATTGTCAGGAAGTGGAATAGTCTGGGAAGTGAGGTAGTGGAGGCAGGATCCATGCACACCTTCAAGAAGAGGTATGGTAAAGCTCATGGAGTAGGAAGAGTGACCTAGTAGCGGCCAGTGAAGAGGCGGGGCCAGGAGCTGTGAATCGACCCCTGCAACCACAACTAGGTGAGTACAGGCCAAGTGTTTTATCGATAAGTTCCTCTGACAAACGGTAACTACACACACACACACACACACACACACACACACACACACACACACACACACACTAAGATGCAGCAGTTAGCAGTAGCAGGTGAGTCATGAAGCCAGAGAGGAAACTGATAAATGCAGCGGTCAGTGAGCCTGTGTGTACTGGACCACCACATTATTTTCCTAATATATCCTTTCAAGTGGGGGAGGATCTTCATGCCGTTGTAAGATAAGATAAGATAAGATTTCGTTCGGATTTTTAACCCCGGAGGGTTAGCCACCCAGGATAACCCAAGAAAGTCAGTGCGTCATCGAGGACTGTCTAACTTATTTCCATTGGGGTCCTTAATCTTGTCCCCCAGGATGCGACCCACACCAGTCGACTAACACCCAGGTACCTATTTGCTGCTAGGTGAACAGGACAACAGGTGTAAGGAAACGTGTCGAAATGTTTCCACCCGCCGGGAATCGAACCCGGGCCCTCCGTGTGTGAAGCGGGAGCTTTAGCCACCAGGCCACCGGGCTCTTAATCCTAGGAACTGGAGCTACCTTCCTCAGATCAAACCTAATTACCTATCATTCCTCAGGCGCTGTGTAACTCTACATGTTTAGTTGTTGCTATGAATAATAATAATGATTATATATTATTAATACTCTAATATAAATGAAGAGTTAGCCCGTATCATCGCATCTTCGTGTTAGTTATGTGCGAGGCTTCACGCATTATTATTATTAGGGAAAAGCGCTAAACCTGTACGGGCCTTGAAGGGCAGCTCCGGTTCCTTTGATCAAGAGGATTCAGACGTTCAGAAATCCTTAGCCACGCTGGGAAGGAAAAACGTTTTGAGGTAGGCTGAGTGTGGTGGGCCCAGTGACCGCTAGAACACACCTGACACACCACACAATGAGTCACGCTAAGTTCAACTACCCACCCACTAGCCCACCTTCTCTGCAGCTGTCCTGTCTTCCCACACTACTGCCCCACCTTCATCCTCCACCCCCACCCCGGGCTCACTTGTACTCAGAGCTCGCACCGCTCCTGTACAATAAACAAGCTGGGAATAAAAGTTTATGAAAAATGACGCTATAGCAGGATGGAAACTTCACAAAGGCAAGCGATAATTTGTATTAAAATTTTCGTTCTGCTGTAGTGTCCTCTTATGAGAAACCAACACTGCTTGGTCCCCGGGCGAGGCGAGACGTACAGTAAAGTGTACATACCTACTGTTTATGTTCGACCAAGAGTTGCTTCCGGAGGTCATAGGCCCAGCGACCCGGTTTAAAACTAGGCCTTTTGTAGGGAGGGCGTTAAAAAGTCGTGGTCCCTTAACACTGAGTTCTCTGTACTCATTGCTCCCCTATTTTTCACTAGAGGTATCCTGCATCATCTGCCAAGTCTCTTTCATAAGTAGTAATTTCGGTGTGCAGGGGACCAATCCCTCCAGTATCTTCCAGTTGTGTTTTATAATGTATCTTTCTCGCTTACGTTGCAAGGAAATTCAAGCACTCCCAGCAATTTAAGTGTTTGGTTGAGTTTATAAGAGATACGAAGGTTCTCTACATTTTCCAATTCGGCAATTTCACCTGCCTTGAGGGGAAGGGGCTATTAGTACACAGCAATACTCCAGCCTAAAGAGAACGATGGACCTACCACTATATATCAACTAAGAATAACAATACACAAATAACCCGCACATAGGAGACAAGTTTAATAAGTTCCAGTCACGGTATTGTGCCTTTTTTATTATTTACGAATAACAACCTCAGCTGCTGCCACCAACATATTACCACTACTATCAAAACTCAACCATCAACTCCATCTATTAATTGCAACCACAACTACCATTTGCTGTTATTACCATTATCACCACAAACTACTTTTTAACCGCAAAGAACTACCACCTTAATTAAACCAGGTATGGAAATGGAGGGAAAGAAGCGAGGAGAGGGGGAAAGGGAAGCGAGAGAAAGAGGGAGGGGAACAGGACGCGAGAGAGGGGAGGGGAAAGCCAGGGAAGGAGTGGAAGGGGAATCCTGGGAGAGGGGAGGGTGGGGAATACGGGAGTACACGGCGTGTACCTACTTGTCATTTATTTTTAGTTTACAAAATGTTCATTTTCCACACCACTGATACCTTTTTATTACAGTAGTCATCCTTCCTCAACTGTCTACCAATTAACTACGATTTTCCTCCACGATAAAAATCGACACATCAATACTCTCTCTTTTTATGTTACGAACATTTGTTTTTAGTAAAATTGGATACACCAGCAGCTTGCCAGTACCTTCTTCTATATAACAGTTACACAGTGGGACTAGAAACTGTTTGTCTATCATATTCCATCACACAGGATAAGCCAGACATATAAGGATAAAATATGAGCCTGAACTAGAAGTTTTCTGTAGAGCAACGAGGATATCGTCAAGTTTTAAAGGTTCATCAACTATTGCAACTTCAAAGGTTTCTTTCCTGCAGTAGATACGAGAACTGTACAAATGAAAAGAATAAACGGAATGTAAATAAGTTGCTGAAAATATCTAACCAATAATACTCTTGGTAATGGATTTAATTTCGATACATTTAGATTTAGGAAATAGTGTTGTATGTAAATGAAAATCTTCGACTTTGGGTATCTTTACAAATAGATTAGAGTTTAGACAAATATTCGTGGGAATGGTTAAGTGAGATGCAACCTATATCTTACTGTATAAGTTGATTCTCACTGGATGGGATGACCTCGGCCCCGTGATCCAAGGTTCCACCGAGTAATATGACTAACACACTAGTCATGAGACATTTTCCCCTGAGGGATAAAATACCTCCTCACCCCCAGGGCTGGTTGGCTTAATGCAGTCTCTTCTTAGCGTTCTAATGCCTAGCTTCTCTGTTTTTAACTGTGTAGTGACTACAACATTAAATTAAGAACATTAGAATATATACCTACCAGAATATAGTCTAACCGAAATAGCGTACAAAGATGCCATGTTATAAATCATCAAATGCCTGTCTCTCCTGCAGGATTAGCTGGTGTCCCTCCACATCATACAAGGTCGAGTAGAAGCAGGTCATAAGAGGAGCCAAAGGGTTAATCCAGCAGCAGGAATCAAACTTGTTTCATCTGGTCAAGAGCTGGCTGGTTTGGTGTTCCACAACACCCTACACCTACTCAAACCTCCACCTCAACTAACATGTTCAAACCAACTTTAGTGGAAGCAAGAAATGATCAATTTTTTGTGAAGATCATAGGGGATAAATGCTTATGGAATTAGGTTTTATCTTACGTGTATCAATAGCCTATTAACATGCAGGTTGTGTGTGCAATTAAAACTTCACTGCCACCCATTCTACGACGTATACACAAGCTAAAATATACCAACCCATAACCACCAGTCACTTAACCACCACACAAACCAATAAAATCAATTACACCAGGTTAAAACATTCTGGATTTGTTACAAAGCATGGAGTTATACGAACGCTAAAACCAATTTGATAATGAATACTTTTATCTCTTCATTCACCTAACTAATCAAAGGAACCGAACTAATGACTGCAGTAGCTTGTCAGCAGCTTCTTCGGAGAACTTTGTTTACCGTTATGACAACTGTATTAAATTATTATTATTGCATTAAAAAAATATTGTTTATGCAACTCTTGGCCACTATTACCTCATTCCCTCAGGGAAGGTTCTTTTGATGCTGGTGAGGAGCTCTTCATTCAAGGAATTAGACTCGTCCTCCTCTTCCAAGTATCGAATCTGACTGCCATTCATTCCCCAGGCGCTATATGATTCTCACGGGTTTAGAGCGTTCCCCTAAATAATGACAATAATAATAATAATTTCCATGTTGATTGTGTGATCAACCAGGCTGCTGCTGCCAGCGGCTTGGTATTTGTGCTGTCCTTCTCAACGCTTCAAATATACCATCAAGAAGCCTGTAGGCTCGGGCTCAAATGACTTTTTCCAGACATTTTAACGATCTTGTGACTCTTGATATATATACTCTATTATTGTATATATATTCATGGGTAAGCACACAGTAGCTGAAGTACGGGAAACAATCAGATTTAATCTGAGAATGGGAAGGTTAGCTCCGCTTCCTTGAATCAAAAGATCACTAAGGTACGCCCCTTGAACGGCCATGTTTTAGAACAAAGGAGGGACTTTCCAGACAAGTTAAGTGGTTTACCTGCAAGCGACAACCTTCTTGGGTCTGGCCAGGTATATGCAGCGAGAAGACAGCTGGTTTAACAGTCTTCATAAATGTAGGTAAGGATTACGGTGCCATCCTGCTCACCCCAAGATGGCGGATAAACAATTCTCAGTGTTGCTTGTCTCACGTGACTTATGTTCATGTTGTTGTTGGTGTGAGTTCCATTCATGTTGAATCGCAGAGACTACACACGCCGGAAATTGCTTCAGACCACAAAGAAACCCAAGCGCCACCTAAGCCACCACCATCATATGGGGATCACCAGCTAATGAAGAAACCAACCACTACCACCAGCCACTGCAGAAGTCAACTGCTACCAGCAGCCAATAACAACCACTCAAAGAACCACACAAAAGCCAATAACCGCCACACAATATACTGCAGATACTAACTACTACTACCACCACCAGCAGTAGCCACTGCAGATACCAAACACCGCCACCACCAGCAGTAGCCACTGCAGATACCAAAAACACCACCGCTACCACCAGCAGTAGCCACTGCAGATACCAAAAACACCACCGCTACCACCAGCAGTAGCCACTGCAGATACCAACCACCATTAACAAGAACAAATCGCTCTCACTAGAAATTGCAGACAGTGACGGCACTAAGAACCTGTATACCTACTTTACCATTACCCGAGGAATTCTCTCTCTCTCTCTCTCTCTCTCTCTCTCTCACTCTCACATACACACACACACACACACACACACACACACACACACACACACACACACCACACACACACACACACACATACACACACACACACACACACACACACACAAACACACACACAGAAAAGAAGGTGGAGAACTCACAAGAAACGATCAAGAGGTATGTGAGGAGCTCAACACGAGATTTAAGGAAGTATTTACAGTAGAGACAGGAAGGACTCTGGGGGGACAGACCAGATGGGGACACCAGCAAGAAATACACCAACAAGTGTTGGACGACATACATACATACAGATGAGGAGGAGGTGAAGAAACTGCTAAGGGACATCGATACCTCAAAGGCAATGGGACCGGACAACATCTCCCCATGGGTCCTTAGAGAGGGAGCAGATATGTTGTGCGTGCCACTTACCACAATCTTCAACACATCCCTGGAAACTGGGCAACTACCTGAGGTATGGAAGACGGCAAATGTAGTTCCCATTTTTAAAAAAGGAGACAGAAAAGAGGCACTAAACTATAGACCTGTGTCATTGACGTGTATAGTATGCAAAATTATGGAGAAGATTATCAGGAGGAGAGTGGTGGAGCACCTGGAACGGAACAGAGTATAAATGCCAACCAGCACGGATTCAGGAAGGCAAATCCTGTGTCACAAACCTTCTGGAGTTTTATGATAAAATAACAGAAGTAAGACAAGAGAGAGGGGTGGGTTGATTGCATCTTCTTGGACTGCAAGAAGGCCTTTGACACAGTTCCTCACAAGAGATTAGTGCAGAAGCTAGAGCATCAGGTGCATATAACAGGAAGGGCACTGCAATGGATCAGAGAATACCTGACAGGGAGGCAACAACGAGTCATGGTACGTAATGATGTATCACAGTGGGCACCTGTGACGAGCGGGGTCCCACAGGGGTCGGTCCTAGGACAGTGCTATTTTTGGTATATGTGAACGACATGACGGAAGGGTTAGACTCAGAAGTGTCCCTGTTTGCAGATGATGTGAAGTTAATGAGGAGAAATAATCTGATGAGGACCAGGCAGGACTTCAAAGAGACCTGGACAGACTGGACACCTGGTCCAGCAAATGGTTCTCGAATTTAATCCTGCCAAATGCAAAGTCATGAAGATAGGGGAAGGGCACAGAAGACCACAGACAGAGTATAGGCTAGGTGGCCAAGACTGCAAACCTCACTCAAGGAGAAAGATCTTGGGTGAGTATAACACCGAGCATGTCTCCGGAAGCACACATCAATCAGATAACTGCTGCAGCATATGGCGCCTGGCAAACCTGAGAACAGCATTCCGATACCTTAGTAAGGAATCATTCAAGGCACTGTACACCGTGTATGTCAGGCCCATACGGGAGTATGCAGCACCTGTTTGGAACCCGCACTTGATAAAGCACGTCAAGAAACTAGAGAAAGTACAAAGGTTTGCGACAAGGTTAGTTCCAGAGCTAAGGGGAATGTCCTATGAAGAAAGATTAAGGGAAATCGGCCTGACGACACTGGAGGACAGGAGGGTCAGGGGAGACATGATAACGACATATAAAATACTGCGTGGAATAGACAAGGTGGACAAAGACAGGATGTTCCAGGGAGGGGGACACAGAAACAAGAGGCCACAATTGGAAGTTGAAGACACAAATGAGTCAGAGAGATCGTAGGAAGTATTTCTTCAGTCATAGAGTTGTAAGGCAGTGGAATAGCCTAGAAAATGACGTAGTGGAGGCAGGAACCATACACAGTTTTAAGACGAGGTTTGATAAAGCTCATGGAGCGGGGAGAGAGAGGGCCTAGTAGCAACCGGTGAAGAGGCGGGGCCAGGAGCTAGGACTCGACCCCTGCAACCACAAATAGGTGAGTACAAATAGGTGAGTACACACACAAAATCCCCTTCCCCTCCCAGAGCCAGCAGACTATCAGTCTCCATGACCTGACACCCATTAATTGCACCTGCTCTCTGCGGGGGACCCATAGAACAGGTGTTGTTGTTTGCCTAGACTCAGATTACCCCTATCCTGATACTCCCATTCCCAGCCCCTTTCCCCACCCCATCAGACTTAAGAGAACGAGTGGTGGATGCTTGTATGCTTTTCTGGCCACCCCCAAAAGACATAAAAGTCAGGCTTAACTTAGAACACTCAGTACCAGAGTATAAAACCCACAGCTAATCAAGCACGTTCAGAATCATGGAAAAAAAAATAAAGGTTAGCAGCTAAACTTGCTCTCGAACTCAGATGTGTGTTCATTATTAAATGAATTGAACCTGACGACTCCCATTAAATAACTTGAGAATGCCTCTTTTGTACGACTTCAATCTTTAACAGATGACACATCTTATGGCTCAGTTTTAATTTTCCAGTTTTATTCAACAAATTTTATTCACAGGGTTTCCCATGTAAAAAACGGGAGAATTCTCTTCTAAAATCAGTTTTAAACCCTTAATGCCTTTTTTAGAGAATTTTTTTGAATGATCCTGGGCCAATTCCCCAATTTCATCGAATAAATTAGAAAATGAATTTTTATTTTTCATGCATGTTGCAACCCCTGAATGGGTTGTAAGATTTTATGTATATATATAATTATCCCTTTTTCTTTTAATTTTTATACTGCTGATATTTGCGTAATAGAAATCGAAAATGTATTGCTTTATATTGTTTTTTGCGTAGTTTGTTGTTGGTAGGATGTAACTATTATGTGCCAGTTCAAGTCTTGATTGTCTAACTACTGTAATTTCGCTCTTGCTTGTTTCCCTCCGGGTTTCTTTTGGGGCAGCGACAGAAACCCCAGCAAAACGTGATCGAGGGGGGGGGGCCTCCCTCGCCTGTAGTATTCATCTGCTCAATCTTTTGGGGGTTGGGACAGATTGTCTGTCTCATTATTTTGTTAGTTCTTAGAACTCTTTTCACAAAACATTGTAAGACTTAGGATTTTCGACGTTTACTGAGGTTGTGTGTCATAACACTCTGACAACTCAGGTCCTGACCAACTTGACGGATCTGGTTTATCAAGGGGGGATTTTCTTATGCTGAATTTAGTTTCAGTAGTAGGGGAAGTTTTGTGATTGTGGGGGGGATCTGCAGAGGGGCCCTACTTAGTGTCTTATATTATCTCCTTGTTCCTGATTCTTTCGCAGTTGCTTTTAAATTTGCTATTGGGTTTAGCATTCTTTTTGTTGTTCAAGCAGACTGTTCGGGTTGCCAGTCGGTCAAGAATTAGTTTATTTGAGAATTTTGTCAGTCACTTGTTTAAGTCTAGTTGAGTCGTGAACAAAACAAACTACTGAGCACTTACACGCATCCCAAAAACTTGTACAATTTGTAAATCTTTTTAAAAATGTTTAAGTACCAGAGGGTACTTAAGAATATAAATGTGATATGTTTCAGCACAAAAATTTTGAACTCGAGAAAATGATATTATTTTGTTTAAATTTTAAATTTTAAATTTTGATAACTACCTCAGACTTAAATAAATTTTTTAAATTTAATTTCTCTGTTATAGCCTCCCATTGTAATCCAAGCACTATTGAAAAATACAAAATTCAAAGGGATAATTGGACAAGGATACGATACTTTTCGAAAACCCCAGTAACGGGGGGGGATGCAGAAGGGCACTCCTTCTATATTCACTGAGTCTCTAACTTTTAGAATGCGTTTTTTGTAACAAAGGGGGGGCCTTTCCTGGACTCTTACCCAAGGTGTTGGAAAAATTGTCCAGTTTGACATACTATAACCTATGACAAACACTTTGAGTACTTTTAACAAGACTTTGAGTTTAGTCTTGTAAAACATACCGGGTGGATTATGTACTTGACCGATCCTTGATCCAAGGAGATGGAAATACTGTTTGAGTTCTAGCCTAAGAAAACCAACACTAAAATCCTATTGGGATTATATTTTCCCCATAATCTCCTCGTATCAATTATATTTTTTTTTCGTGAATTGCCAAAGGAAACATTAATTGATACCTGACTTTGTCTGAGAAAGTACATTAAAATTCAGACGTTTTGGGAGTACCAAATTCTGGGTGTGACTAAACGGGAATTACACCGCAAAAGTCAGAGCGTTTATTAAAAGATAAAATTTTTTTTCCTGCTCATACAGAGATGTTGTTTATGATCAATTCAAAAGCCTAGTGTCACAATTAGGAAAGACTTATTGATGACGTAGAAAAAAGAACAACAAGGCAGAAGTGAGCCTAGTTCTGAGCCTAGGTGCTCAGTTCTCGCTCACCCTTTCCCCTCCAAACTGTTAGCTTGACGCACCTAATACTAGTACAGTGTATGCTACACCTGTATCTACTTTCATAGACCAGACCTAGACTCCTGGGGACTTTTGGACGAGGTGCCCGACCTAAGACGCCAAAAGACATGTAATTTCCCTACTCCTCCTTTCCTACGGGCCATCTCTCGGGAACATTTTGAGGGTTAGAACGTCCATTATTTTGCAGACTGCACAAATAGAGGCACAGAGGAAATTGAATAAAAGTTTTCCCAAAGAGAAAATTTCGCTGGGAGACAACGGGACTGAAATCCAGGACACTTTTAAATGTGCAAAAAGCTGCATCCATGGTTCCTAATTTTTGGGAAAGGACTTAGACACCTTTTTGATGTGTTTGAGAACCAGCACTGCTATGAACTGGCCACTAAGCACTGGGCAACTTTGTTGCATACAGCTTTGACAGGAAGAGAAAAACTTTTTACGCTGCTTTACCATTGCAATAATTAGTTAACGCTGTAAAACAAACTATTCTAGAGACAAAAACTTGTTACCTGTGTTATCAAAAGCTTTTCGTAAGTTACAACGACGAAAAGATCAAATTGTGTAAATTTGCTCATGAAAAAAGTTGCTTTTGAGAGATGGTCTAGAGCTGCCAAGTTAACAAACTACAACAGCCTTTTCAGTTGTTACTCACGAAGAGTTTAACAACGATGTCTCTAAATAAAAATTCTGATCGATCATACTCCCCGGATATTTGAAACTGCAGCATTAGAAAAATTATGAATTTCTCAAAAATTGTAGTACTAAAAAACAAAAAAAAACAAGGTAACTAAAAATTGTCCAAATTTGGCAACCAAAATCACTCTCATTGCCGGCCTGATGTACCTGCTACTGAACTTCTCTACCTTTACCAGAAAACTACAACCCTGAATCTGTCTCTGTGGCAGACAGAAATTGATATCGAAAAAAAAATTTAAAAATGTACATATTGAAAACAGAAAAGGACATGCTAGAGAGATTGCTATAATTAAAAGAGATCGGAGACAGTCGGGGCTGGCGCCCCCCTAAATCGTATCTTCTTCCAGAAACAAAGGCACCAAAATCCTATAATATCTCTCTCCCGTTTTAGATAATGTTACTCAGATAGATACTAGCGTCAAAAGTGCATCTGACAAAAAGATTCGTTCAGGATGATCCTTATTTTTAAAGAGGTAGAATAGGATTTGAAATCCATCTGACTGAGAAAAATTATTTTCAGAGAAAACGGGCATTACTCACTTATTAAGAGAAGTTTACTGCCCAAAACGATTACCTATTGCAAATAGTTATTGTTAGAACCTAGGAGGGGCTGTTAAAAAGGCCTCTGCACAAATTTATATTCAAACAAGCTATTTACTGGTTTTTTCAGGGGGTATATCCGGGGTGTTTTCCTCAGGTCATGGATTTGTTGATAGGGAACGATATCCTCATGCTGGTATTGTAAAGAACCACTTGTGATTGATAAACATGATGATAATTATCCATTGAAGCCTTGTAGAGAGAAGCCTATTTTATTTCCTCTCAGCGAAATTTTACTAGAGCTATGTCAAAGATCAAAACCACCTTTTCCGTTGATAGTGGATGACAATGTTTTGGGGTTTGAATATGTTTTTTAGTGACACTCTGCGCCCAGGATCATTAACACAAACCCCCCCCCCCCGGCAAAAACCTAGTCAGGACAAAACTGTCGTTAAATTTCAAAACCCATGATGATTAACAAGGATCTTTTTTGTTATCAGCACTGGAAAGAAAGAAGATAGCGTTACTGAAATGAAGCAAAGGATCTCGATAATTTTTCTATTTTATAACGGGGTACGATGGAGAAAAATAAGTAAATTGTCAGCTGATAGTTTTCCACCCCATCAAGCATCTCGTTGTGTTTCCTTTTCATTTCGTGAACAAAACATTTATTTTGTCACAATAGTCCCATTGGAGGACATTTTGGGGGCAAGAAACACTCGGAAACTAAAAACATTTTACTTGCCAAAAATGAAGGAAACATAGCTGATCTTGCGACGTTGCCCTGTGTCAATTTACAGGCAACCAGCACACACCTCCCCCCTCACCTCTCATTCCTACACCGTGGGGTGGGAACCCTTCCCCCCTCTTATTATTGATTGTTTTGGGGCCTTCGCCCAGAAACCCAAAATAGAAAAACCCAAAACTTATTTACTATTATGGACCGAACTGTATCCCGAAACTATTCCTATGAGAAAAAATTTAAAGCCCTTGATTGTGAGAGCGCTGAGAAATTTTTTTCCCCGGTTGGATTGCCACGAGAGATAAATCAATAGGGATCTAATTTTACTTCTAGATCTTTCGAGAAGCATTTTCCCACCTAGGGAAAAAATCTTACTTTCAAACCCGTTAATCCACTCACAAGGGCCTCAGAGAGATTTATCAAAACGAAATCCATATGGGTTATTGGAACATTTTCTAGAATGGGATGGGGTATACCTTTTCTTCTGTTCGCTATGAGAGAAAGTGACAAAAAGTCTCGGGTTTAGTCCATTGAATTTAAAATTCGGACACCAGGGGCGTGTCCTCTCGCGTGTTGAAAGACGTTTTGGCGGGAAAAACAAATCCATCATTGAGTACTTCACCTTCATTAATGCAGAACATTTGACAGCCGCTAGAGAGCTATTTCAAAAACCCAGTTTCACCCCCAACTAAAATGAAGCAACTTTGACAAGGTGCTGTCTCTCGCTCTTTTAAAGCAGGAGATAAGGGGACTCGGAAATTAGTACCAGGGGCATGCCCAAAACCGGTATGATGGTCCCCCGGGAAGTATGAAAAAGTTAACGACGTAAAATTTTTGGTACTACGCCTGGGGAAAAAGAAATCTAATCTTGTCATTTAAACCCCTTAGGCATCTACGCTATCCCCCTACCTACTATTCATTCTTTTCCCAGGACAGAGGAAGAAAAAACCATCTACCTGACATCTCTAGAGGTAAGACTTCGTTTGAAAATTCAGTGACTCTACAATACTAACTTTTTCTTTTAATCTTGGAAAGAAAAACTGGGGGATATTAAAAACATGATTTTGCATTTCCCCAAATTTTCGGTGATTTCCTAAAAAGTTTTTACCGGGGGGACATGACGTTGAGTACGGGACATTACCCCTTTAAACAATCACCATACGAATGATCCCAAGAAGCTAAAGCATTGAAAAGAGGTTGATTTTCTGTTATCTCACGGGTTTCTGAACGCAGTAAAAGTCCTGGGCACTCCCGTTTTTTAGGGGCCCAAACCGACGGTAGTTTCAGGGTGGCACTGATTACAGGAAAGTGAATCTGTCCCCCTTGCCTATGGGTTATCCTTTTACCTGCATTTACGACCCTTTTTGACCTGTTCAGGGACCCATTTTGTCAACCGTTTTTTGATCTCTTAGAGGCTATTATCAAGTCCCCTTATGAACGTGCTCAAAAATTCTCTTTTTCTTTTAAAATGGATTGTTTAAATACCTCTCCCCCCCTTCGGCCTATGAATGCGGCTTCTTCATTCCAACGTAAAGAACGATTGACCCCAATTTTGAAAGAGCATTGTTTTAGAGACTGGCGCACTACAACTTCATGTTAAAATTTGCTAAAATTTGTTTTTTGGGCAAGCCAAAATTACCTATCTAGCTTTTGTTCGGCAAGGTGAGGTTCTCCTATTAGGCTAAGGTTCGTGCAATTCTGAATTTTTCCCTGCCACAGGATAGGGAGTACGAGATTTCCCGGGTATGGAGGGGTATTATCGCAGGGTTTTGTCCAAAATTTTCTCAATTTTTAGCTCCTCTCCAGCTTACTAGAGCAAAGTTCAGTTCACCCCGGAAAGGGTTTTTCAGACTCATTCAAAAGGTTGAAGCGCTTGCTATCCTCTGCTCCTTTTGAAAAATCCAATTTTAAAACTTCCCTTTTTTTACTATAGTCGAGTCTATGCATGGGGCTGTCTGCTCCAACAGTCAACATCACTGATATTCTCCATCCTATATTTACTATTTATCTAACTCAAAGACACCAGAAAAATTATGCCTAGCTCTTGTGGGGTCCCCCGGAAAAATTTTTACGTGATTGGGCACTTCCCCATTTAAAATTAAAAGTTTTTTCTACCACAAACCCCCACTTTTATAAAACTATGAAGAGTAAAAATCAGGGTCATGAGGTGGGCTTCCAAATCCAACCTTATTCTATTAGTATAAAAACATAATGGTCATTGTAATTTAATTTCTGACCTCTGTCAGTTTTAAAAATTATCTTACATTAAATTTACGTAATTTTATGCCTAAATACCTTTTGTTACTTGCTATTCAAATTTAGTAAAGAACTTTTCCCCCAGCCCATTTAACATATATACTCTGGGTCTTCAAAATTCCAACAAAAACGAACAAAAGAGTAGTGGGCAACAGAGTTAAATCGGAGGGGGCCCCAAATGAAGACTCGTTCCACAAGGCACGTACTCGCCCCCCTCTTATCCTTTTCCTCATATCAGAAAAACGAGATATACCCACAGCACCCTATCATCCTTTTCGGTGATACTATCGATGAGGGGTGTCACTGCTGGATCGGTTTAACCTCCCGAAGATAAAACAAATTTTCCCGTGGGCAACGGGAAACAATTGTGTTCAATGAGGGGGCAAATTCCAACTACTTGTTATGGGAAAAAGGGGAGATAATAACTAAACAGAGTATACAAATGACTCCGGGCCCTACAAAGAGCAAAAAATAATGTAAGGGACCCGGGAGAGTAATGTCTGAGGATTCCTTTCAAGGATCACAACAGTGCCAATCGTACGTGCAAAGAAAATGATAGGATGGATAATGGGAAACTTTCAAAACAAGAGTGCCAAGCCCCGATAATCCTTTTCAAAAACACTTTTCCTCAGGGTGGAATACTGGTCTTAACATCTCCATCAAAGCAGGTGAAATGCAGATCTAAGATGACAGAGATCCTTTACCCGCACGTATAACTTCTGTCAGCACTTAACTACTGGGAACGCTTTTAAAACACTTACTTGTACCGTTGGAACGCAGGAGGGGAAAATATATTAATCTACACTTGGAAAATCTTTGGGAAGGAATGGTCCAAAACTGCCCAAAAGAAATCACTCCTACAAAGTAAAAAACTGGCAGGCGTGCAAAAAAGCCCAATAAAAAAAAGGGCACCATTGGGACACTAAGGGGGAAAAAACCCCCAAGTGTCCGGGGCCCAAAAAATGTTCAACGCCTCCCATCAAGCATTAGGGAATTTCCAATTTTAAAACCCCCGGCTGCCTTCAAAGAGACTGAACAGATACCTAAAGTCGTGCGGATCAGCCGGGCTGTGGCTCGTACTTGGACTGTGTGCGGGCCAGAGTAACACCCATTTTTCAGGCCCTGACCTCGGGAGCTGTCATGGACCGGCCGCGGGGGGCGTTGACCCCGGGTAACCTCCAGGGAACCTCCAGATGTCAATTATTATTTTATATTTCCCCTATTTTTGTGTGTAAGGGGAATAAGCTGATGATGATGGGTAGTGTGGGGTGGGCGATGTAAGCGTGACGCAACACTGTCCGCCGCAGACCTCCCCCCCCACTACACACACACACACAACAACACACACACACACACACATACACACACACACCACACACACCCACACACAAACACACACACGAGAAAATGAAGGTGGAGAACTCACAAAAAACGATAAGAGGAATGTGATGAGCACAACAGGAGATTTAAGGAGTCTAATTTACAGTAGAGGACAGGAAGACTCTGGGGGGACAGACCAGATGTGGACACCAGCAAGAAATACACCAACAAGTTGTTGGACGACATACATACATATCAGATGAGGAGGAGGTGAAGGAAACTGCTAAGGGACATCGAAACCCAAATGCAATGGGACCGACAACATCTCCCCATGGTCCTTAGAAGAGGGAGCCGATATGTTTTGTGCGATGCCACTTACCACATCTTCAACACATCCCAGGAAACTGGGCAACTACCTGAGGTATGGAAAGACGCAAATGTAGTTCCCCATATTTAAAAATGGAGACCGAAAAGAGGCACTAAACTCTAGACCTGTGTCATTGACGTTAATAGTATCAAAATTATGGAGAAGATTTACAGGAAGGAGAGTGGTGGAGCCCCTGAACGGAACAGAGTATAAATTGCCAACCAGCACGGATTCACGGAAGGCAAAATCCGGTTCACAAACCTTCAGGAGTTTTATGATAAAATAACAGAATGTAAGACAAGATAGAGAGGGTTGGGGTTGATTGCCCATCTTCTTGAACTGCAAGAAGGCCTTTGACACAGTTCCACACAAGAGAATTAGTGCAAAGCTAGAGGCATCAGGTGCATATAACAGAAAAAGGGCACTGCAATGAACAGAGAATACCTGACAGGGCGGCAACAACGAGTCATGGTACGTAATGATGTATCACAGTGGGCACCTGTGACGAGCCCCCGGGGTGTCCGGGGGGGGGCACAGGGGTCGGTCCTAGACCAGTGCATTTTTTGGTTTATGTAACGACCTGAACGGAAGGGTTAGACTCAGAAGTGTCCCCTGTTTTTGGCAAGATGAAGTGAAGTTAAAGAGGAGAATTAAATCTGATGCAGGACCAGGCATGACTTCAAAGAGACCTGGACAGACATGACACCTGGTCCACAAATGGCTTCTCGAATTTAATCCTGCCAAATGCAAAGTCATGAAGATAGGGTGGAAGGGCAACATAAGACCACAGACAGAGTATAGGCAAGGTGCCAAAGACTGCAAACCTCACTCAAGGAGAAAGAATCCTTGGGTGAGTATAACACCGAGCATGTCTCCGGAAGCCCACATCAAGTCAGATACCTGACCTGCAGCAATAATGGGCGCCTGGCAAACCTGAGAACAGCATTCCGATTACCTTAGTAAGGAAATCATTCAAGGCACTGAACACCGTGTAAGTCAGGCCATACTGGAGTATGCGCAACGTTAGGAACCCGCACCTTGATAAAGCACGTCAAGAAACTAGAGAAAGTACAAAGTTTGCGACAAGGTTATGTTCCAGAGCTACCGGGAATGTCCCTATGATGAAAGATTAAGTAAATTCGCCTTGAACGACACAGGAGGACATGAGGGTCAGGGGAGACATGATAACGACATATAAAATACTGCGTTGGAATAGACAAGGAGGAACAAAGACAGGATGTTCCAAGGAGGGGAACACAGAAACAAGAGGCCACTATTGGAAGTTGAAGACACAAATTAGTCAGAGAGATACGTATGAAGTATTTCTTCAGTCATAGAGTTGGAAGGCAGTGGAATTAGCCTAGAAAATGACGTAGTGAGCAGGACCAACACAGTTTTTAAGTCGAGTTTGATAAAGCTCATGAGCGGAGAGAGAGGGCCTAGTACAACCCGGTGAAGAGGCGGGGCCAGGAGCTAGGACTCGACCTCTGCAACCACAAATAGGTTGAGTCCAAATAGGTGATAAGCACACAAAATCCCCTTCCCCTCCCGCAGAGCCAGTAGACTACAGTCCTCCATGACCTGACAACCCATTAATTGCTACCTGCTCTCTGCGGGACCATAGAAACAGGTGTTTGTTGTTTGCCTAACTCAGATTACCCCTATCCTGATACTCCCATTTCCCAGCCCCTTTCCCCCACCCCATCAGACTTAAGAGAACGAGTGGTGGATGCTTGTATGCTTTGCTGGCCACCCCAAAAGACATAAAAGCAGGCTTAACTTAGAACACTCAGACCAAGAGTATAAAACCCACACTAATCAAGCACGTTCAGAACATGAAAAAAAAAATAAGGTTAGCAGCTAAACATGCATCTCGAACCTCAGATGTGTGTTCATTAAGTAAATGAAATTGAACCTGACGACTCCCCATTAAATTACTTGAGAATGCCTCTTTTTTACACTCAATCTTTAACAGATGACACATCTTATGGCTCAGTTTTAAAATTTTCCAGTTATTATTGACAAATTTTAATTCAACAAGGTTCCCATGTTAATAACTGGAGAATGTCTCTTCTGATCAGCTTTAAACCTTAATGCTCTATTTTAGAGAATTTTCATTGATTGATCCTGCCAATTAACCAATTATCATCGAATAATTAGAATAACTGAGATATTTAGTTTCATGCTTTGCAACCCCTGAATGGAGTTGTAATGATTATATGTAATATATATAATTATTACCTTTTCATTTAATTTTATATTGCTGATATATGCGATAATATCTAAATCGTAAATGTATTGCTTTATATTGTTATTTGACGTATTATTTTGTTAGGTTAGGATGTAACATATTATCTGCCTCCAGTTCAAGTCTTGATTGTCTAACTACTTGTAATTATCAGCTCTTTGCTTGTTTCCAGCCGCTTCTTGTTGGGCGCGGACAGCAAACCCACGGAGCTATCACGTGATCGAGGGGGGGTGATCTCACCTCGCCTGTAGTATTCAGTCTGCTCCAGACTCTCTTGGGGGTTGGACAGATTGTCTGTCTCATTATTCTTGTTAGTTTCCTGTAGAACTCTGTTCACAGACATTGTATAGACTTAGTGATTTACGACTTAGTACTGAGGTTTGTGTCCACATAGACACTCCGGAAGCAACTCAGGGTCCTGACCTAACTTGTCTCGGTCTCTGTGATTATCACAGTCGGGGATTTTCTTATGCGAAACTTTAGATTCAGTGTAGTATGGGAGGTTTTGTGACGTGTGGAGATCCTGCCAGAGGTCCCTACTTATGTCCGTTATATATATCTGCCTTTTCCCTGATTCTGTGTCCCGCAGTTGCTTTTATATAGCTATTGGGCTTAGCCTTCTTTTTGTTGTTCAAGCAGACTGTTCCGGTTGCCAGTCGTCAAGAAGTTAGTTTATTTGAGAACTTTGGTCAGTTACTTGTTTAAGTCTAGTTGAGTCGTGAGGACAAAACGATCTAACTTGCAGCACTTACACCGCATACACAAACATGTCATATTTGTATAGCCTTATTAAATGTTTAAAATGTAAACCAGAGCGGAACATAAGAATTAAAAATGTGAATATGTGCTTTCAGCACAATACTATTGAACACGAGAGAAGTGATATGATGTTGATTAATTTAATTTAATTTGATATACATACCTCTAGACTTAATAAATTTATTAAATTTTAAGTTCTCTAGTTAGTAGCCTACACAGTTGTAATCCTGAAGCACTATTGAATAATACTGAATTCTAATGGATAATTGACAAGGATACTGACTACTTGTTACGAAAACCCATAAACAGGCTGGATCTAGAAGGGCACTCATTTCTAGTATTCACTGGAGATCTCTAAGCTTGAGAATCGTCGTTTTTGTAACAAATGGGGAGCTTATCCTGGATGCCTTGATCCAAGAGGTTGTTGGAGAAATGTCCGTTTGACATACTAGTAACTCTATGATCAAACACTTTAAGTACTTTTCCTAATCTGCAAGAACTTTGAGTTTTAGTCTTGTACAACATACCAGTGGATGTATGTACTGACCGAGTCTCTTGATCCAAGGAGATTGGAAATACTGTTTGAGTTCTAGCTCTAAGACAACCAACACTAAAATTCCTATTAGGATTTATATTATCCCCATAATCTCTACTCGTATTAAATAAATATTTGCTTTCGTGATGTATGCCAAAGTGAAACAGTTTATTGATACTCGAACTTTGTCTGAGGTAAGTACATTAAATCTTCAGACGTGTTGGCGAGTAGCCAAATATCTCGGTGAGACGTATAACAGGAAATGACACCGCAAACTGTCCAGAGCTTAATTAAAGATATATTGTTTTCCTGCTCATACAGAATTCTGATTATGATTCATATTCAGAACGCCTATGTCACAATTAGAATATGACTCTACTTGATGACGTAGAAGAAAGAACAACTAAGCAGAAGGTGAGCCTAGTGTCTGAAGCCTAGTGTACTCGTTTCTCGCTCCACGCCTTCCCTCCTAACTGTAGCTTTGACGCAGCCTAATACTGATACAGTGGTATGCTACACCTGTATCTACTTATCATATACCAGATTCTAACCCTCTCGGGACGGTTGACGATGCCCGACCTAAGGATCGTCCATAAAAGACATGTTAATTTCCCTACTCCTCCATTACCTACTGGTCCTATCTCTTCAGGAACCGGGTTTTTTTTGAGAGGTTAGAACGTCTCATTATGTTTGCCAGACTGCACAATTAGAGGCACAGAGAAATTGAATGCGATTTCCCAAAGAGAAAATGTTCGTCTGGAAGCCAACCGAACTGATGATCAAACAGGACACATTAAATGTGGCAGAAGCTGCATCCATGGTTTCCTAATATATTTGAAGTGACTTTACACCTATTTTGATGTGTTTTGAGAACCAGGCCCACGTGCTATGAACAGGCCACGAAAGACACTGGGCAACATTGTTTGCATACAGCTTGATAGGGAAAGCTCAAACTTGTACTGCTGCTTTACCATATGCCAATTACATAAGTTGGATCGACTGTCCAAACAAACTATTCTAGATACATATAACTTTTACATTGTTATCAAAGAGCATTTCGTACGTTACAACGACGACAAGATCAAACTGATGTAGAATTTGCTATGAGAAAAAAGTTGCTTTTGAGAGAGGACTAGAGCTGCCAAGAGTAACACTAGCAACAGCCTTTTCAGTAGTTACTACACGAAGAGTTTAACAACTGATATGTCGCTAACATACAAAATATCTGATCGATCATACTACCTCGGATATTCCGGAAACTGCACATATAGCAGCCAATTATGAAGATTTCACAGAAAAGGGACAAACTTGTACGGACCTACAAAACAGAAAAACAAGGTACTAAAAATTGTCCCTAGAAGTGGCAACCGTAGAATCAGCTGCTCATTGCCGGCCTGATGTACCTGCTACTGTAACTTCTGTACCTTTACCAGAAAAACTCCAATCCTGAATCTGTCTTCTGTGGCTAGACAGAACATCTGATATCGAGAAAAAGAAATTAAAATGTACATAATGTAACAGAAAAGGACATGCTAGAAGAGTATTGCTATAAGTTAGAAGAGATGCGAGAGACAGTCGTGGCCGGCGGCGCCCCCACTCAAGTCGTATCTTCTTTCCGAGCAACAAAGGCACAAAATCCTAGTCATATCTCTGCTCCTACAGTTTTAGATAATGTTACTCAGATAGATGACTAGCGTCCAGAAAGTGCATCTGACGAAAATATTCGTTCAGCGATGAGTCCTTACTTTTCACGAGGTAGAATATGAATTTGTGACGAATCACATCTGACTGAGATCATTACTTTCAGAGACACTGGCAGTTAATCACACGTTATTAAGAGAAATGTACTGCCCATAACTGATGATACCTATTGCACTATAGATGTATTTTAGAAGCTATGAGGGGCTGATATAAAAGTGCCTCTGCACAAAGTTTATATCAACAAGCTATTATACTGGTTATATTTCAGTGGGTTATATCCATGGTGTATTTCCCATCAGGTCAGTGGACTTGTTGATATGGGAACGATATCCTTCATGCTGGTATATGTAAAGAACCACTTGTGATTGATAACAACACTGATTGATAATATGCCATTGAAGCTTGTAGAGAGAAGCCTATTTTATTCCTCTCAGCGCAATTACTAAGCTATGTCAAAGATAACAACACCATCCTTGTCTCTGTTGATATAGTTGATGACAAATGAATTGGTTTTGAATATGATTGTTTAGTGACACTCTGCGCCCAGGATTCACTAACACAACTCTCCCCCCCCCCCACGTCATCAACCTGTCAAGGACACAACTGACGTTAAATTCTATCTCATGAGATTTAATCAAGCATCATTTTGTTGATCAGTCACTGGTAAAGACTAAAGAAGAGATAGCAGTATACTGAAAGTGAGCAAAGGATCTCGATAATTGTTACATTATAGTAACGGTGTTACTGAATGTAGAAAAATACATGTAATAGTCAGCCATGATAGTGTTTCCCACCACATCAAGCATCTCGTTGTTGTTACCAGTTACATTTCTTAACAAATCATTGATTTGCTCACAATAGTCCCATTGGAAGACATTTGGGTGTCAAGAAGACACTCGGTAAACTGGCAAAACATTAACTTGGCCAAAGATAAGGAAACATAGCTGATCATGTGCGACGGTGCCCACGTGTGTCAAGTGACAGGCAAGCCAGCGCCACACCACCACCTGCACCTCTTCTTCCAATCACGTGGATGTGAACCATTCTCACGTCTTATATTGAATGTGTTGGGTACCTTCGCCTAGAACCACACTAGGAAACCAAAACTTATTTACTATTAAGGACGCTGCAACTAGCTATCCCGAAACTATTCCTATAGAAAAATTAATGCTCGTGCTTTATTGTGAGAGCGCTGATGAAATTTTTCTCCCAGTGTATAGCCACGAGAGAACAGATCAGATCAGGGGATCTAATTCACTTCAAATCTTTCGAGAGCATTTCCACCAGGAATTAAAGCCTGGTAACTTTCACCATTACATCCACAGTCACAAGGCCTCTAAGAATTTCATCCGACACATGAAGTCCATGAAGAGAGCTATTGGTGACATTTTTCTAGAGACTGGGATGATGGTAATAACCCTTTCTTCTGTTCGCTATGAGAGAAAGTGAGCAAGAAAGTCTCGGATTAGTCCATTTGGAAATTAATATTCGGACACCAGGTGCGTGGTCCTCTCGCAGTGTTGAAAGACGTGTGGACAGAAAATCAAATCCATCATTGAGTACTTCACCTTCAAGTACTGCACTACATTACAGCCCTAGAGAGCTTAGTTTTCGAAAAACCTAGTTTCAGCCCAAGCTAAACAGAAGCAACATTATGACAAGCGTCTGTCTCTCGCTCTTTTAAAGCAGGAGATAAGGTGATGGCTCGGAAATTAGTACCAGGTCATGCTTCTACAAGCCATGGTATGATGGTCCCCGAATAGTGGAAAAAGCTTGCCGACGTAAAATATTTGGTACGTAACGCCCAGGGAAAAAGAAATCTAATCATGTGTTTACCATGTTAACCAGCTAAGGCAAACTAAGCTAGTCCTCTACCTCTACTTCTATTCTTCCTAGGACAGAGGAAAAAAACACCAGTCTACCTGACATCTCTACAGAGTAAAGAGCATCGTTTAGAAATTCCGTGACTCACAATCACTAGACGATTTTCTTAGAAATCATGGAATTGATAAACTGGGATATTAAAAACATGATTTAGCATTTCCCTAATTGTTCGGTGATGTTCCTAAACGTTGTACTCTGGTGTACATACGTTGATGTACAGGGAGCATTACCCATTAAGCAATCACCCATACATAATGAGTCCAACGAAGCATAAAGCATTGAGAGAAGATGTTGGAATTTCTGTTATCTCACGACTTACTGAACGCAGTAAAAGTTCCATGGGTCATCTCCCTGCATTTTAGTGCCTAAACCTGACGGTTAGTTTTCAGGATGTGCACTGATTACCGGAAAGTGAACTCGTCACCTTCCCTGATGGTATCCTCTACCTCCATTGACGACCTTATGCCCGTGTGACATGAGCCCAGTTTGTCACCTTTAGATCTCTTACGAGCTATATCAAGTCCCGCGTACTGAACGGCTCAAGAAATACTGCTTTTACTGTTTCAAGAAGGATGTTTAACTACCTCGTCACCCCCTTCGGCCTATGTAAAGCGGCTTCTTCATTCCAACTATATGAACGAGTTTGACCCACAATTTAGAAAGAGCAATTTTTTGAGAGACGGCGCACTACAACTTCACTGTAACTTAGCTAAATGTAGTTTGTGGACAAGCCAAGATTTACCTATCTAAGGCTTTTTGTTCGGCCCAAGGTGAGGTTGCTCCTATTGAGGCAACAGGTTCGTGCAATTTCTAATTTCCAGTTCCACAGGATAGGGAGTACAGAGATTCCTGGTAAGGCAGGATATTATCGCAGGTTCTGTCCAAACTTTTCACAGATTGCCAGCTCCTCCTCACTGACTTACTAGTAGCAAAGTTTTTCAGTTCACCTGACTAAGATTGTGTCATACTCATTCAAAGGTTGAAGCGCTTGCTATCCTCTGCTCCTGAGTTGAAAAGCCGAATTTTTAATCTTTCCCTTCTTTTACATATAGATGCGAGTGCTAAGCAGTGGGTGCTGTGCTGCTCCAACGTCAACATCCACTGAGATATACACCATCCTATATGTTACTATTCTCTAAGCTCAAACGACAACCAAAAAATTATGCTCTAGCTCTTGTGGTGTCCTTGGAACCTTTGACGTAGGTATTTGGGCACTTCCCCATTTAAAATTAACGTTATTTCTGACCACAAATCCGCTCACTTAAATAAATACTATGAAATAAAAATGCTAGGAATCATGAGGTGGGCTCTCAGAATCCAACCTTATTCATTAGAATAGAAACACATAAGTGTCATTGTAATGTAACTGCCAGACCTCTGTCACCGTCCTTAATAAATACAGTTACATTAAATTTACGTAATTTTATGCCTAAAATACCTTTTGTTTACTTGCTATGTCAAATTCAGTAAAGTAACTTAACCCTCCAGCCCATATTAACTATATAAACTCATGGATCATCAACTTCCTACAAATCGAACACAAAGAGTATGGTCCACAGAGATTAAAACGAGCAGCCAAAGTGAAGAAGCTCTGTTCCACAAGGCACAGAACTCGCCCCCATCATATATCCTTATACCTCATATCAGACAAAACAGAGATAAACACCACAGCACCAATATCACCTTTGCGGATATACTAGCATCTTCATGAGGCTGTCATCTGCTGAGGACTCGGTTAAACCTACCAAGAAGATATAAACAAAGATATCCAGGGGCACGGTAAACAAAAAGAATGTTCAATGAGGACAAATTCCCAACTACCTGTTATGAAAACTGGAGGCGATAATAACTAAACAGAGTAAACTACTGACTCCGGCCATACATAGAGCAGAAAAATAATGTTAAGTTGGACCTGGGAGTTAGTAATGATCCTGAGATCTCACTTTCCAGGATCACCAACAGTGCCACGATCGTACGTGCAAAGAAAATGATAGGAATGGTAATGAGAAACTTTCAACAAGAGTATCCAAGAGCCCATATAATCCATTTCAAATCACTTGTTCTCTCTAGCTGGAATACTGCTGGTAACATTAACTCTCCATTCAAAGCAGGAGTAAATCGCAGAACAAGAGAGTGAACAGAGATCCTTTACGCACGTATAACATCTGTCAAGCACTTAACTACTGGGAACGCTTGGAAGCACTTGAACTTGTACGGTTGGAACCAGGAGGGAGAGATATAACATAATCTACACTTGGAAAATCTGAAGGAATGGTCCCAAATCTGCACACAGAAATCACACGCCTACGAAAGTAAAAGACTGGGCCAGGCGATGGCGTGCACAAAATGCACCAATAAAAAGTAGGGGCACCATTGGTACACTACGGGAAAACACCAAAAGGGACGGGCACCAAAACTGTTCAAAGCCTTCCCATCAAGCTTAGGGGAATTGCCAATAAACCCCTGGCTGCCTTCAAGCGAGACTTGAACAGATACCTAAAGTCAGTGCCGGATCAGCCGGGCTGTGGCTCGAACGTTGGACTGTGTGCGGCCAGCAGTACAGCCTAGTTGAACAGGCCCTGATCCATCGGAGGCCAGGTCATAGGACGGGCCCGGGGGCGTTTGATCCCCGAATAACCCACCAGGTAACCTCCAGGTATGTCCTAACTATTATATTTATATATTCACAGTAATTGTTGTGTGTAAGAGACTAAGCTGAGTGATTAGTGGGTAGTGTGGTGGTGGGCGATGTACTGCGTGACGCAACACTGTCCTGCCGCAGACCTCCCCCTCACTACACACCTTAAGCTGTTTCAACGCAGATGTCCATACTACATAAGCATTCCACAACCACTACTTAAGAGTGGAAAATGCAGACTCCACTACTATGATCGAGCCTCCATTCGTGGTCCAGGCTCATCTACGCTATCCTGTCACAACACTGATGAACATAACCACGAGAAATGCAGAGATACGATACGTGTACTGCCCTATTCTAGGGGCATATCCTAGTGAAACTGACACAGTTGAATGATAGAAGTGCTTGGCACAAAGAGTGACTCTGAAATAATCTTTATATTAAATTGTATTGATATAGTAATCATAATAATGTGAAAAGACATTAAATCAACTCCTCGTGCGACCGTCAGACATGTTGGGGGGGGTTATGCAACCCCAGGAATGGGTTGTAAAATGATTATTAGTATATAAATAAATATTACCTTTCATATTAATTTTATATTGCTTATAATTTGCGATAATAGCTAAATCGTAATGAAAAAAAATCATAACTAGACAATAGGGTAGTTTAATTTAATATAGTAATAATAAATACAATATTCATTATATTAATAAATTAATCAAAACCCAAAACACACACCAGACCGTGTGTAACCAACCCACACAACCCAACGAGTACACCACCAACACCTACCACCACCACTACCCACACCCCCAGACCGTGCAAAGTCACCACCCAACAAACACACACCCAAACACCACACCCAACACACCATTGATAGACAAACACACACCCACCACCACCAGCAACACAAGAACAAAGCCGACTAAACAGTAAGAACGTACTGCCGGACCCCAAAACAGTGTGAGCACCTAACCTGACAAGCTAGTACACCCACCAGACCACACGCGACAAATCAATAAACCCAGCCGTCACATGATGGGCCCGCCCGCACCCCACGCGCACACCACTAGCACGAGGGGGGTGGGGGGAGTCCACCTCGCCTGTAGTATACAGCCAGTCACTCGACACTCATGGGGGTAGGACAGATTGACAGACACCTTAAACTATGATAGTTCTGTCAACCACTCAGTTCACAGAACATTGAAAAAGACTTAGTGAAATTTCGACTTGGGGGGTTACTGAGGTATGTGTGTACGCATAGACACACTGAGCAACTCAGGACCGACCATAACTTATGAATGGTATCAGTGTAAATATATCACAGTCGGGATTTACATATGCAGCACTATGAATTCAGTAGTATGGGATGTTTTTGACTTAGAGGAGATCTGCAGAGGGTCCCCTACGTAGTGTCCGTTATATTATCTCCTTTTCCTGATTCTGTGTCGCAGTTGCTTGTTATATTTCTATTGGGCTTAGCATTCTTATTGTTTGCTCAGCAGACTGTCATGGTCCAGTCGGTCAAAAAGTTAGTTTATAGAGGACCTTTGTCAGTCATTTGTTTAAGTCTATTTAGTCGTGAGACATAACCGAACTACTTGGAGCACTACACGCATACACAAACTTGTACATAATTGTAATATCTTATTAAATATAAAGAGTATCCAGACGGTACTTAAGAAAGATAAATGTGATAGGCTTTCAGCACAATAATATTGAACTCGAGAGAAGTGATATATTTGTTAAATTTTAATTTAATTTAAATTTGATAATATACCTCTAACTTAATAAATTTATAAATTTTAATTTCTCTAGTTAGTAGCCTACCAGTTGTAATCCTGAAGCACTATTGAATAATACTGAATTCTAATGGATAATTGGACAAGGATACTGACTACTTGTTACGAAAACCCAGTAACAGGCTGGATGCTAGAAGGGCAGTCCTTTCTAGTATTCACTGGAGATCTCTAAGCTTTTAGAATCGCGTTTTATGTGTAACAATGCAACAGTTTGTGAATGCCTCATCTGCCTTCAAACCTTCAACAGTGGTGTATCTTAGCTGTTCTTTTCTGAGTATATACTGTCAAGTAATGTATGTATTAAATGATAAAAACCATTGGTGGGCGAATCGTTGCCCCAGCAAATATATCTAAAGTTGCATATGTGTCCATTTTCCTATTATCGGTATTACTACCCATAATTACACAGGAAAAAACCTTATTACCCGCTGAGACAAACCTCAAGTCTTGTTACAACAAGTCTAGTAGTCAGGCACTACAGTTTCTGATCATTAGCCCAGAGACGTGTGTCAAATCCTATTACCAAATATGTTTGAGCAAACCCCGAGTGACAACTGTGAGCATCAGCTTCCAATCAGGACCACTGTCACCTCGTAGGTATATCTTCATATAGGAAATAATTAAGAAAAGGAATTGCCTACATCCCATGCTCTACATGTCTACACTCAATTGTCATTTCATGACAGGTGTACAAAAACTAATGTAAAAATTAAACCAGGCCTAAGAATAGACTGGAATTTGAAAGAAAGCATCGGCACAAACATATCGATTAATAACAGGATAAGCACAAATCGCGTCAGTTTACGATTTTGGGAAAATGCGGACACAAGGACCCAATTATTATTATTATTAATATATTATAATCCAAAAGAAGCGCTAAGCCACAAGGGCTATACAGCACAAGGACCCAATAAATTACTTGCTTTGAACTACAGCTTCTTCCGCTACCTCTAAGTAAACAGCTACTCTCCCCATATCTCCGTTATTCCCGAGAAAACAGCCTTAACTGCAGACAACTGCTACAACCCCATCCACCTGTGCGCGCCCTTCAATAGACAGCCCTCCCCGGCCTTGCCTCACCTGGAGTGCGGAGGTAAACAACACCAGGTCGGTGGCGGCCACATATCATTGAGCATCACAGCAGACGTTTTCCCAGGCAGGCCGCCCGCTGATCATCTCTGACACACTGATCCCAGATATGATAGTGGCTTACAACCTGTGATAAACGTTATGATAACGTCCAGATCCTCTAAGATAGCTAAGAACTGTCAGGAGAGCAGCTCAAACATGGTTTTCTTTCCGCCAAAAAAAAAAAAAAAAAAGGTATCAGCGTAACAAATAAATGAGAATTTAACCAGCCTAAAGTGATATATAAAGTTATAGATAATTATCCATTTCCTTAAACTACTATATTAAGACAACATCCGAATGACCATATACTACAACATTACACACTTGATAAAAATAATTTTAAAGGGAAGGAAGACGTTTATAAGACTAACAGAGCGCTTTGATCCAGAACATGCAGTGCTCTCAAGTGCACTCACGCTAAAACCATCCCTTTAAAAACTAGCATACAAAAAATTCTATACTATACGAAGGGTGTACTTACCCCTTCCATCTCCCTCCGAGAGGTCGATGATACCATCTCTGGAGATGTTGCCCCTGGCTTCTGAAGAAGACGTGGGTGTCAAGATGGGCATGCCGTTCGGAGTGGTAGCTGGAGTAGACCCATACGGCCATGACTTTGGGTGGTGTCATGGGTATTGGGAACTGGGACTGGGGGGCCGAGTAGTAACAGACGCCTCTCATTTTTCCTGGCAGAGCGCACCCGTCGTCGGGATTTATAGGTTTTCTACATTCTTCCTTTTGTGTATTGGGCTCGATTTTCTAAACAACTAGTATTAATAAATATTTATTTAGGCTTTGGAAACTTTTTTTTTTTACAGTGGTCTTGAGGGCTTACAGATGTTACGGGCACATACAAGTTACATTCTGTGAATTTAACCTATGATAACCTAATAAAGGCGAACAAAATGACTTACATCCAGTGACGTCCTTTAATAATTTCATTTTTCAAAAAATGAAATATACTGCATATTCCTAAAATTCATAAGAATAATTTAAATCCATCGATACCCATTTTCTTTGTCTCATCCTTACATCCTTAGCAATTTGCATCTCGTACAATACACAGTACATTACTATTACACAATGTTTATCACGATGCAGCATTAACAAAAAACACACCCTCTCTCCTTTCTGCAGCTTTCCCTGCCAGGTGTTTTAACCTCAGCCTTTAATTGGCTAATGCCACTACTGGCCTGGATATGATTAGGCAAGTTCTTCCAGTCATTTATTGCTGTACAAAAGGCAAGTTAATAAATTAAGATAGCTAAACAATGTGACAAACTGTATTTCCATTGCCGTCCTTATCTCCAGAAGTTTCAACCTGGGCACTTTAGGCTATAAGTGAAACTGTAAACAAATGGTTCAGAGAGCCGACATGATGATCGAGACACTTGTGCAACACTTGGGACTCTTTACTGAGGAAACGTTTCGTCAACAAGTGGCTTCCTTAATACGGTACTGAGATAAATGGCGAAACGTTTCCACCATAAAAATTCCCCAAGTGTTGCGAAAGTGAAACGTATGAAGGTACGAGGTAACACAAGGTAGTGTTTGCCCTCTAGTACCATGCTGACTTAAGACTCCTAATGCTTTAAAAATTAGTGTTAACGTAGTCTGAGGCAGGTTGTTGGCATGACATAATTTCAGTAGTTTGACTATCTTTACCACTTTTAGTATCGATATCTTGTGTTGCACTTCCTGATCGACATGTTTCCTTACATCAGTGTTCATATTTCTGAATAACATGTAATGTGGTCTTCATGTAGTTCGTCAGAGAACACCATGAGCTGAATGACATTGTTGAAAACCGTAACAATTTTGGGTGTATTAGTTGACATTGTTTGCCTAAGAGGGGGAGAGGGGCGGATACGGGGGAGGAAGAAAAGGAAGGAAAAGGGGAAAGGCGAGGAGGGAGAACAGAATAAGGGAAGGGGGAGGGATGGAAGGGGACAAGGGGGAGGGATGGAAGGGGACAAGGGGGAGGGAAGGAAGGGAGGGGACAAGGGGGAGGGAAGGAAGGAAGGGGACAAGGGGGAGGGAAGGAAGGAAGGGGACAAGGGGGAGGGAAGGAAGGAAGGGGACAAGGGGGAGGGAAGGAAGGGAGAAGGAGAAAGGATACCTGTACCTTTGATATACATTGATGTTTCGAGATTTACCCTGCATCCTGCAGCCCGGCCATGGGCCAGGCTTGTCTGGTGCTTGCCTGGTCAACCAGGCTGTTACTGTTAACGCCCACTGCCCCCGCACATCCATCACAGCCTGGCTGATCCGGCAAGGTCAGGAAGCCTGTAGTACCAGTGATTGCTTGTGATATATTTCTAGTTTTTTAATTAGTATGACCCAGCCTGTGGCCAGAAGGAAAGTGAAGGATGGAAGGTGAAGGAAAGTGAAGGATGGAAGGTGAAGGAAAGTGAAGGATGGAAGGTGAAGGTGAGGAAGGGAAGCAAGAAGAGATGGATAACAATAAAGGAAGGTGGTGGTCCATGTAACAGGTGAACACAGTAACTACACATCAATCATCGCCTACAACACACTCCTAAACCTTCGCTCAAACAAACTTAACATCAACATTACCCACAATAAAACCTTTCAAGTGAGTCAAAACACCAAAAAAAATGAATAAATATATATATAAATATATATATAATACAAGAATATAAAGGTAGTCAGTCTTACAGACGTCATGTCAACACGTACTTTGAAAACCACTTTACTTACTAGTTCCTGAGACATACTGCATATGTTAGCCTCTCCACTAACAAGAAAATCCCCAGGTGATTTTCTGTACTGATGAAGTATTATTAAAAGAAGAATCACAGTTCAGTTAGGCGATAATAAACTCCTCTAACTCCTCACTAACACTCCCCCTCTGACACTACTCACTACACTGCCGCTGCCGGGTAAGACCTTTATTATTTATATACCAGATTCTCTTGTAACCTTTGTAAAATTAAACTTTACAGCCTTTTAAATTCATTATTTATATTTATTCAAAGTTTATATTTAATCCCAGACTGCGTAGAGCGCGTCTATATATTTATAAACTGACTGCGAGATTTTAGTGTAAAAAAATAAAGTGTTCGTGCGTGTGGCAGAGCAGTGTCAAGGTTACCAGCGTGTTGTGTCGTGTTTCCCGCCAGCAGGTGCCTCCCCTCCCCACCTGAAGGGCTCTTCTTCCAGGGAACTGGAGCTACCCTCCACTTTCTTGGATCAAGCTTGATTGGCTTTCACTCCTCAGGCGACGTTTGACCCTTACGGGGTGAGCGCTTCTACATATTCCGGCAGCAAGTGCAAAATCAACACTGCAATTTAGACTATTATTATTATTATTATTATTATTATTATTATTATTATTATTATTATTATAGGTCAAGGGAAAGCGCTAAACCCATAGGGGTTATTCAGCACTTGGGGAATGGGAGGCAATCAATTTTGCTACAAGGGGAGTATACTTGGAGTGTGTTCTGGGGTCTGCGCCCCTGCGGTCCAGTCCATGTCCAGTCCTCGCGGTGGCTCAGGACCTGATCAACTAGGCTCTTACTGCTGGCCGCACGTAGTCCAGTACCCGATCAGCCCTGCTGATCAGGTACTGACTTCAGGTATCTATGCAGCTACAGTTCATTCTTGAAGACAGCCAGGGGTCTATTGGTAATCCCCCTTATGTGTGCTGGGAGGTTGTTGAACAGTCTTGGGCTCCTGACACTTATTGTTTTCTCTTAGCACTCCTGTTTTTCATTGGGGGGATATTGCACTGTCTAGCTAGTCTTTTCCTTTTATAGGCAGTGATTTCTGTGTGAAGATTTGGGACTAGTCCCTCTAGGATTTTCCAGGTGTAAATTATGATGTGTCTTTCTCGCCTGGGTTCCAAGGAGTACAGGTCAAGGAACTTCAAACGTTCCCAGTAATTAAGATTCATGACCGAACTTATAGATTTTCCTGTTACAGTCGTACAGCAGGAGGATAGTACCTCCCTGGATGAGTATTGTCTACCAACCTACTATCATAATCTACTAATCTGCTACCATAATCAACCAACCTACCATAATCAACCAGCTTACCACACCTGGCAGACCAGATTGCCCAGAACTGCATTGATAGTATAATCACTACACATATTTATGATTGTTTAAGATACTAATCACTATAGATGTGAATGGTGCTATAATGTTTATACTATACTGATGTTAATACCTGTTGTAGATATTAAGTGTGATCATAGAAAAGGAATTAATGTATTTAATCAGCACTGAACTACAGATAGGCCTAGTGTAGCTGAATTAGCAGCCTGATGCCCGTGGACACACTGGTTTCAAGGTGCCCCCAGGGCACAATGGGCTCAAGGTGCCCCCAAGGCACACTGGTCTCAAGGAGACTTACCATGAGTTCATAAGAATCGCCGGAAATAGCAAGTTAGGGTCCGTTCCTGGCTGCCCACTACCACTGTTATACCCACCACCAGACGAGCCTGGCCCATGGCCGGGCTTCAGGAGTAGAAAAACTCTCATCAAAGGTATATCAAAGGTAAAGGTATACCACACCTGACATACCCACCATCTGTTGTACCTACCACCACTATTATATCCCCCACCACTCTTGTAACCACCTTCATCTTAAACATGAGCCTGCTACCTTGAAAATTCTCATCACCACTGAAAACATTAGGGAGGTGGGACTTTCCCACTAGATATAAAGCGGAATATAGCTGATAAGACACTCGTTAGGTTAGGTTAGGTAAGGTTCGTCAGGAAACAGGACAATCACCATCACCCTGCACCACAGTTACCGCCATCACCCTACACGACAGTCACCACCATCACCCTGCACAACAATCACCACCATCACCCTACACGACAATCACCATCATCACCCTGAACAATCACCACCATCACCCTGCACAATAATCACCACCATCACCTTACACTACAATCACCATCATCACCCTGAACAATCACCACCATCACTCTGCACAACAATCACCACCATCACCCTGCACAACAATCACCATCACCCTGCACAACAATCACCCCACACTCCACAACAATCACCACCATCGTGGTGGGTTCCATGGATGAGCTCGAGTCACCTGAATCAAGAGCTCAGTATTATTTTTTAGTTTATAATTATCATGGGTAAGTTCTTAACACATAGGGGACCTACACTGCCGGAAGAATGGCATTATAATCATAATAGGCTAAACCCACAGGGGCTGGAGAATGGCAAGTAATCAGGGTCGATCCAAGGAAAAGGAGACCAGGTCCAATTACTTTGATTAAGTACCTTTTACCATCAAGGTAATTCCTTTCAAGGGTGATCCAAGGAGTGCAGCTTAAATTATGGGGAAGCACTAAACCCATAGGGGTCATATAGTACCTGGGAGGTATTTAGGTTCAGTCCAAGAAAGGGGAGGGCACGTCCAGTTCCTTGGATCAAAGAACCCCCCTTTGAGGGGCAGCTTAAGTTCTTAAGTCTACAGAAATTTTCCTGATCAAGGTATGATTATGTTAATAGGGGAAGTGCTGACCCTTGTGGGTCATACAGTACCTGGGGGAATGAGGGGAGTATTCAGATTCGATCCATGGAAGAGGAGCACAGGTCTAATTTCTTAGAGGAAGAGTCCATCACCAGTACCATGGAGCCTCATTTGCAGGTTCATGGGGGTAGCGCTAAACCCACAAAATTATTATAATCATGGGGGAGCGCTAAACCCATATGATTATCATACAGCGCAAGTGGGGGGGGGGATGGAAGGCATTCAGGCTCAATTCAGGGAACCGGAGCACAGATCCAATTCCCTAGATCAAGAGCCCCTCACCAGCATCAAGGAACCTCCCTTGAGGGGCAAACCCACAAAAGCCATACAGCACCTTGGAAATGGGAGGCAATCAGGTTTGATCCTAGGAATGGTAGCTCGAACTCTTCAGATCAAGAGTTCTTCAGAAGAGAAAGGCTGTTTAAAAACCGCTTTTCTATTGTAATATTTGCACTAATAACTCTTTACAGTTGTGACCGGATGTGGACGTGTGAATGTATCATTACTTTGCAATTTGTTCATGATTGTAACCATATATAGACATGTAGATGATTCATTAACTTGGTCATGACTGTGACCAAATCTTCCTGGAGTTCATTACTGTAGTAGCTTGTTCAGCTATCAAAACTTTGGGACCCAGTCCCTGGGCCCATTATGCATCTCTGTAATCTTTTGATTACCACCAACCTGATGGGTATTGGGTGCATAATAAAGATATTGAACTAACTCAGTTGTTGGGCTGTGGCCTGGGTAATATACCAGTCCAGCAAATATCTGCATGATTGTATTTCTCCTGTTGTTGTTGCTGGTGTCTTCCATGTGATGATAATTACTAGGCTCTTATTCTTCACTTTTATACCGAAAACTTCTACCATATCATTGTTGATTTAAACAGTTCACTATGACAATCAAACCACATCACGGGCTGGGATAGAACCTGCAGTCAGTCATTACGATTTCATGAGTCATAACGTGTCAATGATGCACACAGTTTTGTGATGCCAAGTCAACCATGCAGCAACACAGCTCATCCATACAGTTGCAACAACTGATTCATCACAGAGCTAAATATAAACATTATTATATGGGGATTTTTTATTACAATCAAAACCAAGTGCCAAACCCATAATGGTATTATACAAGGAAAGAGCCAGTTACTGTGGATGAGCAAGATGCTTACAGCAAGCACTAAACCTACATATATTTTATACAGCATTCCCACAATTGAACTTTCGTCTACATGTATTATGATCACGGGGGAGCACTAAACCCATAGGGTTATACAGTGCCTGTGGGGGGCTGGGGATGGAAGGTATTCAGGCTCAATTCAGGGAACTGGAATACAGATCCAATTACCTAGATCAAGAGCCCCTCACCAGCATCTAAGGAATTTTCCTTGAGGGGACTTAGTCTACAGAATGGGGTACCAACATACATATTTGAAGGGAAATGCCAAATACACAAGGGTCATATAGTGTGCAGCAGCTGCTGCAATCAGCTTTGTTAAAAACTACATAGGAAAAGTGAGCAGAATTAGTTGAGAATACAGTGGACCCCCGCATAACGATCACCTCCGAATGCGACCAATTATGTAAGTGTATTTATGTAAGTGCGTTTGTACGTGTATGTTTGGGGGTCTGAAATGGACTAATCTACTTCACAATATTCCTTATGGGAACAAATTCGGTCAGTATTGGCACCTGAACATACTTCTGGAGTGAAAAAATATCGTTAACCGGGGGTCCACTGTATTAATATTGCAGGCTATGAGAGAAGGTTTATGTACCAAGGTGATAATACTCAAGCTCTCTCTCCAGCTTAACAAATTATATATTACTGATCCAATCAAAACAGGAACACAAAATATTTCATGTTTGGTAAAACTTTATTTTCCTTTTTTTGTACATTACAAATGTAAAGAAATCCAAGTATTAAATACCAGAGGATATTTTTATCATTTTTATTTTTTGATAAAATGGACCCCCATCAAATTTTCTTTAAATTAGTGCAAAAAAAAAAAAAATTAAAAAGAAACAGCTTAAATATGATAAGTGGCTTTGTACAATATTCTAAATAAATCTATGAATGCTGTAGTCAGTACAGGGCACTTCTGAGTATTAGCTATTCTTACAAGTGACCTCTAGTGATTACTGCTGCAAATTAAAGAAAATATTCACAAAAAATAATAGCTTAATCAGTTAGATATACAATAATTATAAGATATTACATTCTTTTGGTTCAGCACAAACTACCTCTCTCAAAAACCCTCCTCTGAATTTTTCCTGTTTTGTAACTAAAAACCGGATAAGGTATATCATTCAAAACCCAATATGGTATGTGCATTTGATCCTTGTAATGACAGTCCTAAGCCGAATTCCAAACATTTAGGAAAGAGTCTTTCTTGTAGGCTGCTTAGGAAGCTTGACAAGGAACACATGATTGGATGTGGGTGCCTGCGACCTGTTGAAGAGTGCCTGATGGATCGTAGGGATGTCTGGTGCTACTCGACCATCATGTTTAAACCCTCTTAGGCTTGGTAGGCTTCTGTTCATGTTGCTGCTTCCACTGAGGGCAAGTAAAAAAATAAAAAATTAATCAAATGCTAGCATACACAAATGCAGAAAATTACACTATAAGTGAGTTACTTGATAAAACAACTAATGTAAGCAAGAAGATAGATATACAACAAACATAGCTTTAAATTCATATCATACTGAATTTTAACACACTGGCTGTCTCCCACCTAGGCAGGTGACCCAAAAAAGAAACTTTCACCAGCATTCACAATATCACTGTCTTGCCAAAGGCACAGATACACATGAATATTTGATAACTTGAGAGGCAAGTTATATGAATTAGTAATAAAAGAAAATTAGTACACAAAAAACACTAAATTATTTAATGTCTTATAAATTACTGTGCAGCATATACGAAGTACTAAATGAAACATGCAGTACCCTCCTTGCACCATCATTGAAGTTTTCACTTGCCATTAATGCTGGTCAGAAAAAAAACAAATTGGGAGGCTGAAGAAATTTCTTTTTACCAATTCATTGACTAAAATTTACGAAAACAGCAAAAATTTACACTTACTCTCAGATATAGTACCCAGTGCGCCCTCTATCGTCCCATGAAAAAGAAAAAGAATATTAGGATGTAAATCCACTTTGTATTTTCCAGAATTACAGTACAGGTAGTCTTCTACGATAATTTATCAACATTATGAAAAGACTGACATTTTACTCAAACTTTTCAATAAAATAGCCTAGTTTTCAAATATTAATTATTCCCAATTAGAGTTTAAATTTGAAATTCTTTTCAGAATTATTAGAGCACTATATTAAGAATGAAACTATAGACAGTTAAATTAACTGTTGTTGAAATTAATCAACCAGGAGGAGGCGGTGAAGTTTCTGAGCAGCAAGAAAGATTAAAGCAGATTAAAAAAAAGAGAAGTTTCAGTAAACCCTTGATTTAACAGACTAATAAAGAGGAGTGTGGCGCCAGTGATGATGACCGAGGTGGAGAGAGATGAGTGTGTTTTGCTGTGAACGTAACAATAATGGAAAATTCTGTAACCAATGCACTTTGTTTTGCAATCACTTGACCTCGAGGATTTTGTCCCACATTTCTGAAGTCCGTTAAATTGAGGGTTTACTATACAATGCTGTTTTTTTTTTTTTAACCACACTGGCCATGTCCCACCAAGATAGGATGACCCAAAGGAGGACACACATTTACCATCACACATTCAATATTTATGGTTTATATCTAATTCATATTTTCTTAATTGTGCACCACCTACAAGTACAGTATTTTGTGTTGTGATTAATCTTTCATATATGGTGAATGACATTTACAATATCACATTACACCCTCCAATTACTATCAACACTACAATGCCATTTATACACCAGTACATGGACTTAACAGTACTTTCCCCACACTTGACTTGGTGGAATCACTAATTTTTTAAAGTGCACATGTAGGCCAGAATATATTAACTGTTGCTGCCTCAACATATTTACACATCTTTTGCTTCCCTCTACTTTCATTATAAGAGTTAAAATGAAAGAAAACTAGAGAGAATATCATATACATAGTGCATGAGCTTGAGTGTTATATGTGAATTTCACGATAAATAAGCATGTTTGCAAAGGGTTCCTGCAACAATGTTTACAAATCTCTGTCCTTCCCCTGTGCAGGTGCACCTAGGCCATATCTGTACAGCTATTTTTCTACCGCACCATAATTCATCACGTAAACCTTCCAGGATCAGTCCCGTAATTCTATTGGTTTGAAGCCTAGGTCGATCCTCTAGTACTATCATGAGCTCAGCTCACTCGTAAGTTGTGAGCAGTAAATCTGAACCTAGATATGAGAGAATGGGGTCTGTGCAGTAAGTGTGCACTCTAAAAAAAAAAAAAAAAAATCCTGCGGCAAGCAGCACATAATGGGGAAAAAAAACTGACCGTGGTTTCGGTGGAAATGAGCGACTTTGGGTGTATTTTCGTATGATTGTATTCTCAGTTTCTTGGTCTCATTTCGTAGAATGGAAGATATATTACAGAAATAGAGATGCTTTTGATTGGTTTCTGGACTGAAAGTAGCTTGAAACTGAGCTCAAAGTAGCGGAAATGTTAGATTTTTGCCAATATTCCAAAGTACACAAATGACATCACTCATCCAATATGCATCCAACTAGCCAGTCTAATAAGCATATAGGAATGCACTGACATTATTTATATAATTACAATAATGCGGTAGTCTGCATAACAGTAAATCTTCTATTTTTTGTGTGAATAAAAAATCAAAATGGAAAACAAGCATAATACAGGAGAGGTCCTAAGGATATGACTAATGAACAGAGGGAATGTTGTTTTAGTACCAGGAATGTCTACACTGTTTATTTTGGACCCTATTTTGAAACTGGCAGTTTTTCAATTTTGTGTGAAATTGACAAAATTACCCATTTCTTGTTACTTTTATTAGGTAGTTGAAATAGGTAAATGGGAAGTTTCCTGTGATTAATTGATAGAGTAGAAGGAATACTAGAAAAATAGCAATGATTCTGGTTGACTGGAAGAATGGAATTGGCCCAAAATAGGGCTCAGTGGGTGAAATTGCTGATGCGTAACTATCGCAGAGACTGCTAACCTTGCGATAGCATAATTCCATAGGTTCTCCATCAAATTCCATACTTTTGGTTTCATTATTTGGAAAAACATTCTCTCATTTCATAAGATTTTTTTTGTTTTTAATTCTCCAACCCTGAGAGCAAGTTTCAGATCAGGGGTTCCGACCCTGAAAGGGTTAATAGTACAGTGGACCCCCGCATAACGATTACCTCCGAATGTGACCAATTATGTAAGTGTATTTATGTAAGTGCGTTTGTACGTGTATGTTTGGGGGTCTGAAATGGACTAATCTACTTCACAATATTTCTTATGGGAACAAATTCGGTCAGTACTGGCACCTGAACATACTTCTGGAGTGAAAAAATATCGTTAACCGGGGGTCCACTGTACTTGTAATTTTGATAATATCTTGAGAAGAACCCTTGAAATAACCAATGTGTTGCATGAATTAAATGGATATATTTACAAAAGCACATTGCTAGTCCATTGCATGGGGCTTAGGTAGCGTATACAGAACATGTATATCAGAGTTGGAAACTTCAATTACTAAAACCAGCTGTGAATTCAGCCCAAAACATTTTATTGGACTCGGAGTTACTCAAACTCCTTATGGCCAGGGCCATCCAAATCCTTCAATTTAATAACAACATGGTGATATCCTGAATGTTTTTGATAATAAAAGGCATGTGAAATTATTTTGTTCACCTACATAATTTAATACGAGTCAAATCAGCTCTACTGTATTTCTTGCATTATACCGTCTTCGTGACTGAAGCCTTTGTATTCAAAATACAGGTATGCTCTTAACAAGAAGTTGCTTCATTTCATATTATACTTAGAAAAAAATGTCTTTTAGCTTTGCAGAACCAGTAAGAAAATACACCCATACAATCACTCAACATACAAGTTACAGTAGTTTAAGTATAGTTGATGGCAATTTGATGACCAGTTGGTACTTAAAAAATAATTCCCAAAAAGTGGGGTGGCAACCTCCCAAGAAAGACTGGGTTTTATATGCATATAATGGCAGGAAAGGCACTTCACAGCTATTACTGTATAAAGATTATTAACCATGACCGAGCTCAAAATTCAGTGCCATACTCACTAGGCCATGGTTGCATCATTATTCATACCTCAATGATAATTCAGTAATTTATCCAAATGAGGACAGCTAATTAATTTAATTTATAAAATATTAAGAGTAGACAAAGCAAGGTGGAAAAGGAGAGTAAAACACAAAAGGATGATGCAGGAAAGTGGATAGAAAAAAGATTGAGAAACATTACAAGATGGGAAAGGATGCAATGAAGTAGTAGTAGAAAAATATTAGTGATACTAACCTGGCAGCTTTCAAAACTGATTTTGTCTGTGTTCTAGGAGCAGGAGGTGGAGCAGGTGGGGTAGACGTGGTCTTCTTGCCAACTACCGTCACACACATTGGCTGTCCATCAAGTTGTCGATTGTTGAACACTTCAACTGACCTACAGAATAAAAGTGTGTGTGTGTGTGTACATAAGAAGAAGAAGAGGTAACCTTTTATATACTGCTATGAACAGTTTGTTTGCTAAGAGTGCACTGGTATCCAGAATTCCTGTGATGCTACTGGTTGTGCAGGCATGTAAAAGATGAGTCACTGAATATCTCCAGTCTTTTCATAACTCAGGTGGGAAATGGGTTAACTGATAAGCTTTTGACCCTTTTAACAAATCACTATTAAAATATCTCAAAGGAGCCTCTCCCAGAGGATTCATCAAAAAGTTTGCATTAAAGTATGTTAGGTTCCATATACAAGTTTAAAGAAAACTTTTATATTTGATTCTTTTGTAGGATTTCTCATAGTTAATGGGCAGACAAATGGAAGAGTAAACACAGTGTGCCACTGGTATAACATTTGAAGCAAAAACCTACTAGCTAGCAAGCAATTCAGTTTTCAGTCAGCAATTTTTTTGCATATAAAAATCTATTAAAGAGAGCAAGGAGCTAGTAACCCTATATAACCCTATATAAATTACTAAATTTAAAAAGAAACTTTCGTTTTTCTGTTTAGGTTACCCTGCCTTGTTGGGATACAGCTGGTTTGTTGAAAAAAAAAAAATATATTAAACTATTATGAGTCATAAATTGTTTAAGAAATGGAGGTGTGGATTACATTTATCAACATTCTTAAGAAGGGTATCGACAGACATACCGTTGAAAAACTAGTCTGGAAAGTACATAACACAGGATAAATAAATGGAAAAACTTAAAATGGATGAAAAATTTTCTATCTCAAAGGTATGTAGAAAATAATACAGAGGAAAGTTTCACCTTAAAAAACTGAAGTTGACCACTGATTTTGCTTAAAAAAAAAAAAAAAACCACTTAAGGCAACATAAAACATAAGTTAATTTTAAGCCAGCCCGTAATGCTATGCATAGTATAAGTGGCTTTGGCATACTGCTCTTACCTGTATTTGTTGTACCTCTGTATGTGTGCTCAAATTTTTAAATAAAAAAAAATAAATAAAAAAAAAATAAATAAAACATTATATTCTGATCTGTGCCTTCACTGTGGTTACCTTGCTTATATGACCACCAGAGCTCTCAAAAATTCAGTATACAGTATATATGCACATTAAAATAATTAAGTACTGTAATGGAACTCATTCATGTATTCAGTGTGTTTTAAGTAAATAATTATTGCAAAACAGTTATTTTTATTTTATGAAAAAAAAAAAAAAAAAAAAAAAAAAGACAGCAGCAGTTTACCTATAAGCATCTTCCATATGCATGAAGACAGCCTCAGCAACTCCTTCCCTAACCATTCGAGCAGAGAGGATTGGTCCAATAGTTCCGAATAATTCTTCCATGTCTTCTACGCTTACACAGTGATGCAAATTGGTCACAAGAACCTATTTAAAATAAATGTGGTACATTACTTAATTTTACCCACACAATATTTTTAATTAATGATAATCAAAATAAAAAATATAGAAAATATTATTTCCTATGATATTTTGAGGTACATACTCCTCATTGCTGTCTGGTATACATTATCTTTGTTTGAAATACAACAGGGTAAATAAAATACAAATACATTCCTGTACTCCACTTATGCACTTCTACTTAGTGAGTTAAAGTGAACAGTACTACTACAGTACTATTATTCTGTAATGTACAAGTAAAGTTGTCTTACCAAGTGAAAATCATGTCTATATTCACTCATATTTTTTTTCCACAAATGTTTTCACTGAAACTTAACCATTATTTGTCTTAACATTTCTAAAATAAATTTATTTCAATAACATTCAGATCTTCCATCATATCTGGTGACAGATTCTCTTGTATTTTCCTCCACATTATCCATGTATCATTATAAACTTCTCTTCCATATACAGTAGGGCCCCACTTATACGGCAGGTTAGGTTCCAGGCTACCACCGTAAAGTGAAAATCGCCGTAAAATGGAACACCCTTTTTTTCCCTTATAAATGCATACAAATACTAGATAACAAGTTTACACTAACAAATATTAAGCTAGCAATAGAACTAGGCATGAAAAACAATAAAAAAGTACAATACACACATAGTGCACTCATTACTTACCTTAAAATATTTATAGTCTTAATCTAGGGTGAGACAAGTAGTATTTATTGTAAGAAATCAAGTGTGGTATGTATGGTAGTCATCCGGGTTATCATACCAGGCCACCCCACCCACACATACTATTCTATAATATTTAAGCATCCCAGAGCGATAAAATGCATATACAGTTCACTCATTACTTACCTTAAAATATTTGTAGTTTTAATGTACGGTCAGGGGTGAGTAAATGAGATAAAACGAATAAATGAGAGAGAGAGAGAATGAGTACATGAGGGAGGACTGGCACAGAATTATGTAAACAAACCAGGCGAACATAAGTTTTGTAGACAAACAGAGTGTACACGTCTGGTTTGTGTACAAGTTACACTGGGTACAAGTTGTCTTTACATTGATACAGTAGAATAAATAAAGAAGAACACTCCCATTCTCATGTAACACCATTTTTAGAAGAAATGACACTCTGAGTGAAGGCAATGGAAGTCACTCTGTCTGACTTTTTTCGGGTTATCCTAGGTTCTCTACACATATGCTGTTATGTATGATAATCTATGTAATTGTATTTGTGTATACCTGAATAAACTTACATACATACAAAAGGAATAATTTTCGATAGTTACCCCCAGTAACACATTTTTCTCCTATGTTAGATTAAAGAAAATGTTATTCTTGGTGTCACTTGTACAAGTTATCTGGCTACCACATCTCATATTTATGTTTAGTTATTTTATTGTGGGGTGTATTTATCATCTTTATATGTCATGTATCGTGTTTATTATATAATTTTGAAAAAATATCATGGATGAATAAATGAAAATGTGTATATTAACGTAATATACGACATTTAATGAGACTCGGTGATTATTATTATTATCATTTCTAATATGGCGTCGTTTGTGCAAGTCGTCTGGCTACCACATATCATATTTATGTTTAGTTATTCTATTAGGGGTGTATTTATCATCTTTATATGTTATGCATCGTGTTTATTATATAATTTTGAAAAAACATCATAAATGGATTAATGAAAATGTGTATATTAACGTAATATACGACATTTAACCCTTAAACGGTCCAAACGTATATATACGTTCACTCGTGTAGCGCCCCAAATTTTTTGAGGAAAAAAAAAAATTTTTTCTTTTAAAAGGAAAACAGAGCATATGGTACCCAGGCATCCCCAATTATTTTAATATGGAACACAATGAGTGCACACACCCATTCTCTCATGTTTAGGTGACTCAGGCTTATTGTGGCAATGTTGAATGAATGACAAAGAAAACGTATATATACGTTTGGGGCGCTACGCGCGTGAACGTATATATACGTTTGGACCGTTTAAGGGTTAAATGAGACTCGGTGATTATTATCATTACTAATATGACGTCTTCAGATATAAGACACTCTTACTGATTTTAATGTGTACCTGCACGCCAGCACAGTATGTAAGTTTATTTAGGTACAGCTATACATAAGTATAATTATCAGAGTATATATAAAATATAAAATAACTTTTAAAAAACACTTGAAATTTTGGAGTTCCCATACATAATGGAGAGACTTAGTGCTTACGGATTTCACAGAGAATGTAAACAAACTGGGTGGGGTGTGGTGACCAAATTAGAAAGTCAGGTGGGGGAAGCCGTATTGAGAGTTTTGGTCATAATTTGAAATGACCGTATTAGCGGAATGCCGTAAAGCGAAACTCCATAAAGCGGGGCCCTACTGTACTTCATTTCATATTGGCCTGATGCTTGTGTAATTTTTTTTTCTTATCTACTTCTCCTGTGTAAAGTTCACTGATGAATCACAATACTCAGTAACAAACTCTTATACCTTTCCTCCTTGTGATGCAGGAAGATGTTGTGGCTGGTCTAAACGAGCCATCAAACCAGATGATATAGGAGCTATCTTCTTGGGGCGGCTAAGGGATTCCACCTCTTCATCTTCATACAAAGGTCTGAAATAAAATGTGTTCCCAATGATTGTTTTTCAATTTCTTTTAATGCACCGATTGTCTCCCAGCAAGGTTGGTCAAGACCTACAGTATTGTGGGCAATATGACCTACTTCCACTGGGAAATCCAGCCTACCAGTGACAATGCCTTCATCTGCTACCCGTCCCCTTATTAACTTGACGGCAGTACATAAGCGCCAGCCTTCTTGCCCGTGCTCCACATTCTTCATGACTACGGTGCTCTTCACACCAACTGCAAGGCTGAGGGACTGATTACCTCATCTTTTGTATATAGTTCTACTGTCTTCAAATTATGTCCTAGAATTTGTATTGATTAAGCCAAAGTACTGTAGGTACTGCCCACAATACTGTGGGCAATACCTATGGTACTGTGGGCAATACCTACAGTACTGTGGGCAATACCTACAGTACTGTGGGCAATACCTACAGTATTGTGGGCAATACCTACAGTATTGTGGGCAATACCCACAGTACTGTGGGCAATACCTACAGTACTGTGGGTAATATCTACAGTACTGTGGGCAATACCTACAGTACTGTGGGTAATATCTACAGTACTGTGGGCAATACCTACAGTACCGTGGGCAATACCTACAGTACCGTGGGCAATACCTACAGTACCGTGGGCAATACCTACAGTACCGTGGGCAATACCTACAGTACCGTGGGCAATACCTACAGTACCGTGGGCAATACCTACAGTACTGTGGGCAATACCTACAGTACTGAGGGCAATACCTACAGTACTGAGGGCAATACCTACAGTACTTTGGGCAATACCTACAGTACTTTGGGCAATACCTACAGTACTTTGGGCAATACCTACAGTACTTTGGGCAATACCTACAGTACTTTGGGCAATACCTACAGTACTTTGGGCAATACCTACAGTACTGTGGGCAATACCTACAGAACTGTGGGCAATACCTACAGAACTGTGGGCAATACCTACAGAACTGTGGGCAATACCTACAGAACTGTGGGCAATACCTACAGAACTGTGGGCAATACCTACAGTATTGTGGGCAATACCTACAGTATTGTGGGCAATACCTACAGTATTGTGGGCAATACCTACAGTATTGTGGGCAATACCTACAGTATTGTGGGCAATACCTACAGTATTGTGGGCAATACCTACAGTATTGTGGGCAATACCTACAGTATTGTGGGCAATACCTACAGTATTGTGGGCAATACCTACAGTATTGTGGGCAATACCTACAGTATTGTGGGCAATACCTACAGTATTGTGGGCAATACCTACAGTATTGTGGGCAATACCTACAGTATTGTGGGCAATACCTACAGTACTGTGGGCAATACCTACAGTACTGTGGGCAATACCTACAGTACTGTGGGCAATACCTACAGTACTGTGGGCAATACCTACAGTACTGTGGGCAATACCTACAGTACTGTGGGCAATACCTACAGTACTGTGGGCAATACCTACAGTACTGTGGGCAATACCTACAGTACTGTGGGCAATACCTACAGTATTGTGGGCAATACCTACAGTATTGTGGGCAATACCTACAGTATTGTGGGCAATACCTACAGTATTGTGGGCAATACCTACAGTATTGTGGGCAATACCTACAGTATTGTGGGCAATACCTACAGTATTGTGGGCAATACCTACAGTATTGTGGGCAATACCTACAGTATTGTGGGCAATACCTACAGTATTGTGGGCAATACCTACAGTATTGTGGGCAATACCTACAGTATTGTGGGCAATACCTACAGTATTGTGGGCAATACCTACAGTATTGTGGGCAATACCTACAGTATTGTGGGCAATACCTACAGTATTGTGGGCAATACCCACAGTATTGTGGGCAATACCCACAGTACTATGGGCAATACCCACAGTATTGTGAGCAATACCGACAGTATTGTGGGCAATACCTACAGTATTGTGGATAATACCCACAGTATAGTGTGCAATACCTACAGCATTGTGAGCAATACCTATGGTATTGTATTCAAGACCTATGGTATTATTGGTCAAGACCTATGGTACTGTGTTCAAGACCTCAGTATTGTGGCCAAGACTACAGTATTGTGGTCAAGACCTATAGTTACTACAGATTACCACACTAACATTCAACCCCCTTACCTCTTTTTGGCTGGAAGCCTGACTGCTAATCTTTCAGGAATTTCTGAATGAAGTCTTCCCCCAGGTGTTCTAGTTGGCAGTCTCATTGGTAATCTGGGTTGGGAGTCCCATTCATCACTATATTGTGGACTTGGTTCCTGTTACAAATAAGATACCAAAAAAAAAAAAAAAATTATTTATCACATTGTAGATAGGGGTGTTGACCCCCAGAACCCTCTCCAGGTATAATACAGAGCATATTTTCCAATGCTTAATAAACATGAATCTGTGTGCATCTAAAAAAAAAAAAAAAAAAAAAAAAAAATCTAATTTTCATTCTGTAATGTCATTAACTATTAGTGATGATAATTCAATGGCTATGTCCCACCAAGGTAGGGTGGTTTACTTTCCCTTCCAGAAAAAGGAAACACATCATCTTCATCATTTAAATCAACTGCTGTCTTGCCAGAAATGTGCTGATACCACACTCAGAATACCATCTGACTGCAACATCCTCACCCCTTTCTTCAGAGTGCCTGCACTATGGAGGAGGGGGTGAGGATGTTACAGACTGCCAGATTCAACTCTGGCTAACTGGTTTCCCTAAATCTCTTCTTAAACGTTACCACCTCACACTCCAACAGTACCTATGTCCATTAGCCCTTTCACTATCCAGACCCCTGAAATTAACAATGCTCCCAGTGTCACTTTAATGATCGATAAAGCAAAAGAAACTGCCATTCAACTATTACAACTCCATAAAGTGAACAGAAGTTGGTAATTTGGCCAATTTTACACAAAATTAAAATAAGCATGAAAAATAAAGTGTAGACATTCTTGGTGCAAAAATATTCTCTGTTCATTAATCACATCCTCAGGCCTCTCCTATATTACGTATATTACACTGGCCTTCCACTCTGAATTCATAATCACACAAAAATAGATTTATTCCATTTCCTAGATACTAAAATATAACCAAGAATAATTAAGTCATAGTTTACTGCATTCCAATAATTGAATGAAGCCTAATAAAAACCCACAAAACAGACTGAGGGGATGAAAGGGGGCCTTACCTGTCCTTGGGAAAATCGACCAAAATTTTAATATTTCCACTACTTTGAGCCCAATTCAAATAATTTTTATGATTTGTAAAATCCTCACCTATCCTTCTGAATGTAGGCATTGTATTTCCTACAATCAGAACTCGTCTGGCTGGCCGAATTCTTATTAAATGCCTTCATAAGTATAATAATTGCTCATTCCAATAGCACGTTAAATTCCCTCAAAATTACGTTGGATCTAACACTCTCACAGGCCTGCTGGATAGTTGGATCTTAATTTTGTTTCAATATGCTTGTTATCTCCCACAAACGTTGGGTGACCCGAAAAAGAAACACTTCCACCATCATTCACACTATCATTATGAGCAGATATGACAGTTCAGATATCCCTCCAATGAGCAAATATTTCAAACTTCCACTATAATAATTACCCTGTAATTATTGGCAGTGGTGATTTTCAGCCGAGTTGGTCGTATCTCCTCCAGTTCTGGTGACCTCCTCAGTCGATAAATTGGGGACCTTGAATGCGATAGAAAATCTGATCGCATTCCACTTAAACCGTAATTTTGTGCAACCGTGTTAAGGCCCAGTGACCTATAGGATGGGCTTCGTGCAGTCAACTTAATCCGTGCAGGCCTCATCTCCTGTTGCCTGTAACTGTACAATACACAGATTAGAGAGAGATCATGGAAAAACATCATATGAGCATTTCTTGCAATAATATCCCAAGGAGACAATTTTCTATTTTATCTTAAAAGTGAGCTCAAAATAAAATAAAAACTGAAAAATCATCAAAATAACATGCATTAATAATACTGGGAGATCTTGGCCAATGAAAAAATACAATGCAGTATGCGGGCTTCCTCTCTAAATAAATATTACTTGCTTTTAATTTTCACAAACAGACTGGAGCTGAACAGTGAAAATTGATAAATCAATGCTCAAACAAAACCTTCAGAGGTGAAAGCCCGAAGGTGGGTTAGTCTATTTCTAGTAGAAACACTGAAGAATACGATAAAAAACAATTATTACTTTTTTTAACCCTTAAACGGTCCAAACAAATCGACGTTCAAATTCGTAGTGCTACAAAAGCAGATCTACTTTTTTTTTTTACATATTTTCAAATATAACAAAAAAAAAAAAAAATGTAGATAAAAGTTTTTTTACACGTTTTCAAATGTAAAACAAAAAAGAAGATCTACATTTTTTTACATACTTTCAGATGTTGAAAAAACGTATATATACGTTTAGACCACTTAAGGGTTAAACAAACCAGCAGTCTCCCACTAAGATAGTGTTAGGAAAGGAAAAAAAAAAAAAATACATATTCACCATCGTTCATTCAACTGCTGTCTTGTTAGAAATGTGCTGATATCATAGTTCAGTGATTATGTGTGAGTGAGGTGAAAGTGTTGAATGATGATGATGAAAGTATTTTCTTTTTGGGGATTTTCTTTCTTTTTGGGTCACCCTGCCTCAGTGGCAGACGGCCTACTTGTTAATAATAATAATAATAATAATAATAATAATAATAATACGTAATAATAATCATTGTTCAGGTGACCCTCAGCACTGCAACATCCTCACCCCCCTTTCAACGTATTCCTCATCTCCAGGATTCAAGTCTGGCATCAAGTCCATGAATCATTTCATAAATAAAACTTTACTCGACTCACGAAATTGTAATGACACGATTGCAAACAAACCATACCCCGGCCGGGATTGAACCCGCGGTCAGAGAGTCTCAAAACTCCAGCCCGTCGCGTTAGCCACTAGACCAGCTAGCCACAATAAGATTCGTCCAACTAGGTATATTTCTACACCATAGGAAGGTTAGAACAGGCACCACTGTAACCACAAATGCAAGTTTTTACAGACGAATCTCCACCTAGCTTGGCCGTGACGAACTCTAGCTCAAGTCCCTTCAATGCCGTCAACATGACTCACGAAATCGTAATGACACGATTGCAAACAAACCATACCCTGGCCGGGATTGAACCCGTGGTCAGAGAGTCTCAAAACTCCAGCCCGTCGCGTTAGCCACTAGACCAGCTAGCCACAATAAGATTCGTCCAACTAGGTATATTTCTACACCAGTCATGTTGACGGCAGTGAAGGGACTTGAGCTAGAGTTCGTCACGGCCACGCTAGCTGGAGATTCGTCTGTAAAAACTTGCATTTGTGGTCACAGTGGTGCCTGTGCTAACCTTCCTATGGTGTAGAAATATACCTAGTTGGACGAATCTTATTGTGGCTAGCTGGTCTAGTGGCTAACGCGACGGGCTGGAGTTTTGAGACTCTCTGACCGTGGGTTCAATCCCGGCCGGGGTATGGTTTAATACTTTACTCATTATATTTATCATTATTAAAATCATGGGGGAAATGCTAAAACCATAGGGATCATACTGGATGAGGAAGAGGAGGTGACCTTCAGTTTCTTGGATCTCGAGCCCTTCACCAGCATCAAGGTAACTCCCACCCCCTCCTTGAAGGGGAGGTTGTAACCAGGAAACTCCATGTATACAACATTGACACATTTATACAACAATTCTGAGTTTTCTTTTAACATGTTGGCCATCTCCCACCGAGGCAAAGGTGACCCAAAAAAGAAGCACCATCATCATTCACACTATCACTGTCAAATTTATATTTCTTAACTAGAATCCAGTGCTACATGTCTTGGATATTATTCTAATTAATTTTTGCTTTTAATATCCCATCACTACACTAGTAAACATGTTTTAGCTTTCATCTGACATGTTTAAATAATATTTAGCTTTTCCCAAATTATATACAAGACTATCAAAATTTAAAAAAAACTTCAGTCCTGAATTTGACCTTAGCACAATTTTTCTTTTGTGTTGCTACTATTATAATTTGGCCATCACGTAACGACAAAAAATAAAAGAACACATTTAACATATGTAAACCCATTATATCTATTATTCTAGGGTATAGCAATCAGTGGCATATGCTGGTTATTGTCACAGGGTGTGTACTGTGCTACAGTGCTGAACCTACTACCCTGGCATAAATATTACTCAAAACAACTGACACAATATTTCATAACAAGGGACAGAAAAATTAGTTTACCATTATGATTCATGATTATATTACCGAGTAAGCTTAATATTTATGATGAATTTATTAATTAATGCACAAAACAGTGCTGCAGCAACATAAGAGAAAAATCCTTTGTTTCTATATAGCCTATTATATGGTTACAGAGTACAAATAGGCCTATATAGGGAAAATCATTGATTTTGATGATGTGATAGATGATTTTGCAGGATTGAAGGGAAGGAAATGCAAGATCAGATTCACTGAGATGTTACCTGTACTCAAGGTCAAATCGGAACTAGTGTTTCTCTGATATTGCAATGTTTTTCTTTATTTTTAATTTTTTTTTTTTTGCACTGTTGAAGATGAATAAATGTAGGATCTGTTGGCTGTACTCAAAGTGGTATTTGAGTTTATGTTTCCTCAATATTACTATGATTATTTATTTTATCATTAATGAAGTTGAAAAGTATTCTGTTCAGTTTATGGCCCTTAAATGTTCTCATTGCTAAACATTAGTCATTGATCATGCAGTAGTGATATGACTGGTGTTTACTCCCCCCCCCCATCGCCCGGCCCTTGGATTTCATGGGGGTGACACCAAAGATGCCACCCCGGGTGACACCAAATATTTCGCCCTGTTTGACACCAACCCTAGCGACACCACTGAACAAGAGTCTTCAATAAAAGGTAAGTTATGTTAAATGCTCATTTATCCATTTCATCAGTCCTTTATATTTATTTCTCATTGTTTTCTGTGTGTAAAACTATAGTTATTCTCTATAAAAAAAAAAATTTCAACAAGTCAGCTGTCTCCCACCTAGGCAGGGAGTATATCATGACCCAAAAAGAAAGAAAATCCCCAAAACGAAAATTCTTTCATCATTCAATACTTTCACCTCACTCATACATAATCACTGTTTGTGCAGAGGTGCCCAGATACAACAATTTAGAAGCATATATAAAGATACAATATAAAAAGTGACCTGAAATAATATAACAAACTCCATATAGAATACAATATCAGGGGCCCAACTATATATATACCATCCTATTACACATCCCTCCAAACTGCCAATATCCCAAATCCCTTTTGGGTGTCTGGAATGGATTAATTGGATTTACATTATTTCTTATGGGAAATATTGCTTCAGTTTTCGTCAGACTTTCTGGAACGAATTAAAGACGAAAACGGAGTTTTCACTTTATTGTAAAATACCAACTGTACAATATACTAAATTATATTAAACAAAAATGAGGAATTGCACATGAAGGCATATTGAAAATCTATTTCTATTTTCTATTATCACACTGGCCGATTCCCACCAAGGCAGGGTGGCCCGAAAAAGAAAAACTTTCACCATCATTCACTCCATCACTGTCTTGCCAGAAGGGTGCTTTACACTACAGTTTTTAAACTGCAACATTAACACCCCTCCTTCAGAGTGCAGGCACTGTACTTCCCATCTCCAGGACTCAAGTCCGGCCTGCCAGTTTCCCCGAACCCCTTCATAAATGTTACTTTGCTTACACTCCAACAGCACGTCAAGTATTAAAAACCATTTGTCTCCATTCACTCCTATCAAACACGCTCACGCATGCCCGCTGGAAGTCCAAGCCCCTCGCACACAAAACCTCCTTTACCCCCTCCCTCCAACCTTTCCTAGGCCGACCCCTACCCCGCCTTCCTTCCACTACAGACTGATACACTCTTGAAGTCACTCTGTTTCTCTCCATTCTCTCTACATGTCCAAACCACCTCAACAACCCTTCCTCAGCCCTCTGGACAACAGTTTTGGTAATCCCGCACCTCCTCCTAACTTCCAAACTACGAATTCTCTGCATTATATTCACACCACACATTGCCCTCAGACGTGACATCTCCACTGCCTCCAGCCTTCTCCTCGCTGCAACATTCATCACCCATGCTTCACACCCATATAAGAGCATTGGTAAAACTATACTCTTGTACATTCCCCTCTTTGCCTCCAAGGACAAAGTTCTTTGTCTCCACAGACTCCTAAGTGCACCACTCACCCTTTTCCCCTCATCAATTCTATGATTCACCTCATCTTTCATAGACCCATCCACTGACACGTCCACTCCCAAATATCTGAATACATTCACCTCCTCCATACTCTCTCCCTCCAATCTGATATCCAATCTTTCATCACCTAATCTTTTTGTTATCCTCATAACCTTACTCTTTCCTGTATTCACCTTTAATTTTCTTCTTTTGCACACCCTACCAAATTCATCCACCAATCTCTGCAACTTCTCTTCAGAATCTCCCAAGAGCACAGTGTCATCAGCAAAGAGCAACTGTGACAACTCCCACTTTATGTGTGATTCTTTATCTTTTAACCCCATGCCTCTTGCCAAGACCCTCGCATTTACTTCTCTTACAACCCCATCTATAAATATATTAAACAACCACGGTGACATCACACATCCTTGTCTAAGGCCTACTTTTACTGGGAAATAATTTCCCTCTTTCCTACATACTTTAACTAGAGCCTCACTATCCTCGTAAAAACTCTTCACTGCTTTCAGTAACCTACCTCCTACACCATACACCTGCAACATCTGCCACATTGCCCCCCTATCCACCCTGTCATATGCCTTTTCCAAATCCATAAATGCCACAAAGACCTCTTTAGCCTTATCTAAATACTGTTCACTTAATACAGTAAATATACAAATAAAGTACTCAAGCCATACCTGTTTAACTCTGGAATATATGAGTTATATAACTCGGCTTTCTCATTCTTGATTGTGACAACATGAGGATTATTTGGTAATGGATGATATCGGCTACTATCACTAGCTGGTTTTGCAACAGATCGTGTTCTACCATTGTTAGGCAACTTTCTTGTCAGGACATCAGATCTTCCTCGAGCTGCAATATTTTTTCCTCCAGCCGTATCTCTACCAGCCACTGTCCGCAACAAGAAAGATCCTTGCATACGTGTCTTGCCTTTTAAATCTGTCAAAAAAATGAAAATAATTTTTTCCATCAAATCCTAATAAAAATTGAGAGCAAAACTAAAGCTACTGATCCACAGGGTGATACACAAGTTACCTCGTGCTATTACTGTTTCATGTCATATATCAGGTTAATATACTGGCAGTACAACTAACCTGATGCATGGTTTTCATTCCGTATGCTTTTTTCAACTACAGTTGTATTCTTCCAAGCAACTGGGTTCTGTAAAATAAAAAATATTGTACTATCATTTCAGAAAGAATAAGATGACAAAAAACAAATCTTTCCTTTTTTTACTCTAACACTAATGGATTAATATAATTAATATTCTACACTAATATATCTCCATGCATCTGCTTCACGTGTGTACCTTTATGATGTCAACAAAGAAAACCCCTTAACGCACCCCACAAAAGGCTAAAAAGTTAAGAAAAAGCCATGGTTCTCACAGAGATGATACAAAAATTCCCTGACCTACATAATTTAACCAAAAGGCTCAAGTTTGAAAAAAAAAAAATTCAGCATGTCAGCAGTCTCCCACAGAGGCAGGGTGACCCAAAAAAGAAAAACCATTTCACCATCATTCACACATAATCAATGTCTTTGCAGAGGCACCCAGATATGACAATTTAGATGATACTCCAAACAGCCAATATCCCCAGTCCCTCCCTTAAAGTGCAGGCATTGTACTTCCCACCTCCGGGACTCAAGTCTGGCTAACCAATTTCCCTGAATCCCTTCACAAAATATTACCCTGCTCACATTCCAATAGCTCATCAGGTCCCAAAAACCATTAGTCTCCTTTCACTCCTATCTAACATGCTCACACATACCTGCTGCACACTCAAGCCTCTTGCACACCAACCCTCTTTTACCCCATCCTTTCCTAGGATGATCCTTACCCCTCCACTACAGATTTATACACTTCCAAGTCATCCTATTTTGCTCCATCTTCTCTAAATGACCAAACCACCTCAACCACACCTCTTCAGCCCTCTGGATAATACTTTTAATAACCCCACACCTCCTAATCTCCAAGCTACAAATTCTCTGCATAATGTTTACACCACACATTGCCCTCAGACACTACATCTCCAGTGCCTCCAGCCTTCTCCTTGCCGCAACATTCACAACCCATGCTTTACACTCTTTTAAGTGTTGGTATCACTATACTCTCATACTTTCCTCTTTTTGTCTCCATGGATAATGTTCTTTGTCATCACAGATGCCTCAATGCACCATCCACCTCCCCCCCCCATTATCAAATCTATGGCTCACCTCGTCGTTCATAGACCCAGTATTTTTTTATTATTTTATTTATTATCACACTGGCCGATTCCCACCAAGGCAGGGTGGCCCGAAAAAGAAAAACTTTCACCATCATTCACTCCATCACTGTCTTGCCAGAAGGGTGCTTTACACTACAGTTTTTAAACTGCAACATTAACACCCCTCCTTCAGAGTGCAGGCACTGTACTTCCCATCTCCAGGACTCAAGTCCGGCCTGCCGGTTTCCCTGAACCCCTTCATAAATGTTACTTTGCTCACACTCCAACAGCACGTCAAGTATTAAAAACCAGTTGTCTCCATTCACTCCTATCAAACACGCTCATGCATACCTGCTGGAAGTCCAAGCCCCTCGCACACAAAACCTCCTTTACCCCCTCTCTCCAACCTTTCCTAGGCCGACCCCTACCCCGCCTTCCTTCCACTACAGACTGATACACTCTTGAAGTCATTCTGTTTCGCTCCATTCTCTCTACATGTCCGAACCACCTCAACAACCCTTCCTCAGCCCTCTGGACAACAGTTTTGGTAATCCCGCACCTCCTCCTAACTTCCAAACTACGAATTCTCTGCATTATATTCACACCACACATTGCCCTCAGACGTGACATCTCCACTGCCTCCAGCCTTCTCCTCGCTGCAACATTCATCACCCATGCTTCACACCCATATAAGAGCGTTGGTAAAACTATACTCTCATACATTCCCCTCTTTGCCTCCAAGGACAAAGTTCTTTGTCTCCACAGACTCCTAAGTGCACCACTCACTCTTTTTCCCTCATCAATTCTATGATTCACCTCATCTTTCATAGACCCATCCGCTGACACGTCCACTCCCAAATATCTGAATACATTCACCTCCTCCATACTCTCTCCCTCCAATCTGATATTCAATCTTTCATCACCTAATCTTTTTGTTATCCTCATAACCTTACTCTTTCCTGTATTCACCTTTAATTTTCTTCTTTTGCACACCCTACCAAATTCATCCACCAATCTCTGCAACTTCTCTTCAGAATCTCCCAAGAGCACAGTGTCATCAGCAAAGAGCAGCTGTGACAACTCCCACTTTGTGTGTGATTCTTTATCTTTTAACTCCACGCCTCTTGTCAAGACCCTCGCATTTACTTCTCTTACAACCCCATCTATAAATATATTAAACAACCACGGTGACATCACACATCCTTGTCTAAGGCCTACTTTTACTGGGAAATAATTTCCCTCTTTCCTACATACTCTAACTTGAGCCTCACTATCCTCGTAAAAACTCTTCACTGCTTTCAGTAACCTACCTCCTACACCATACACTTGCAACATCTGCCACATTGCCCCCCTATCCACCCTGTCATACGCCTTTTCCAAATCCATAAATGCCACAAAGACCTCTTTAGCCTTATCTAAATACTGTTCACTTATATGTTTCACTGTAAACACCTGATCCACACACCCCCTACCTTTCCTAAAGCCTCCTTGTTCATCTGCTATCCTATTCTCCGTCTTACTCTTAATTCTTTCAATAATAACTCTACCATACACTTTACCAGGTATACTCAGCAGACTTATCCCCCTATAATTTTTGCACTCTCTTTTATCCCCTTTGCCTTTATACAAAGGAACTATGCATGCTCTCTGCCAATCCCTAGGTACCTTACCCTCTTCCATACAGTATTATTATTATTAATTTTAGTACCATATAGAGTATATTTTTCTAGACATTTAATATCTAGCAATGACAATGGTGTATCTATCATGAAACGTGCACAGGCAATGTACATAACAAACCAAAACATTTTTGTAGTCAAAATGGTACATATGTACAGTACAGTACTAGTTTACTGAATATACAGATACTGTATATATTATTTTTTTGTTTAACACTAACTGAAACAATTGAAACAGCATACTTTATTTATTCTGTTGGTCACTGTGCCGGAGACTTTCCTGATCTTATTGATCTTTTCACGTGCATCTCCCTGCTTAGCAATTTCTGCAAGACGATCACGGGCATCTGGGAATCGCTCCCTTTTCTTCTGAATAATTCTGTTCCGTGCATCACCAACCACCTGAAATTGTGTTTGCCTAAAATTACACATGCATCTACTATTACAATCTGCATATATAAATTCAGTTAATAATTATTTTTGATGCCAATTCAACATATAAAAAATTATAAACCTTAATTATGCACCTGAGGCTCAACTTCCATATCTGAATGGACTGGCTGATATTGGCGTGCTTTAACAAAAGGACGGCCTCTTCCAATGGCACCACTCAAGTCATTTCTGAAATAAAAAATGTAAATGAAATTTAGCAGTTTGTAAAATATCTTATTCTAAAACTAACAATAAAATTCTGATCTCTCATTTTTGTGGCCCACTTTACTACACATCCAATAATCCCACACCATCACTTGACCATTCTTGAAAACCTGGCCAGGGACAAATCTATCATTGTCACCACCACCAATAAATTATAATATTAAAAAAAAAAAAGAAGAGCTAAACCTACAAAGGCCACACAGCAACCACCACCAATGAGAGAGATGGTTTATTTAGGCACAGGTACACAATACAATTATCACACTGTAAATTACCTAGGATAAACCAAAAAAAATTCAGACACGGACTTATTTCGATTAGGGTCCTTGTTATTTCCACTGGGGTACGATCTAGGGAAAGAATAATTCCTCGGAACAAGAGCCAGTCACCAGCATCAAGGTACCTCCTTAGAGCGTCATACTTCTCTAAAATGTCTCATTTTATTACAGTATGTGAGTATTGAGACAGCAGTGCACTTATAATAGTGAAGTGGTCCACTGATGGCTGACCCAGACACTTGCTCTCCACCAAGTGATTCACACTTCCCTAATATAACATACAATTTTATCATTGTGAGTGTCCATTATCCTAGCACACGAAACCATCTTAGTCACATTGCTAACACAATCAGCTCTTAGATCATTATTAATCCCCAGCGGCTTACAGACATGATAAACACGCTCGGGGGGAGTCCGTTATAAACCATCCATAAATCAATAGATAATCCTTATTAAACCTCCTAAACACCTTAGCTAGAAGGTCAACTCATTACACAATTTTCTAACCTCCCACAGGACTCGTACCTATTTGCTGGTAACAGTCCCGAGCGAATTTTGCGCTGTTTGATAATGTCATCCAAGCTTGAGTCGGCCATGTTTGTTTGTGACCGCAGGAACTGGAGTCAACTGAGACTTCCTCAACTCCACCAACTCACCTTCAAACAACAAAAAAAGACGAATCCATACATTCTCTAATTACTCGTATTTTTTGAATTTACTGAGTGTGGCTAGTACCATAATGATGTTATTATTTTTGGGCGGGGTGAAGTTAGATAGGTTCTGATATGATTGTTGTTGTTTTGGTGGAGCAACGCATTTTGTGCCGTGGCTGCTCACTCTCACTCACTCTCACTCTCACTCTCACTCACTATGTCCAACGAGGAGAAGGAAGGTGACTATCAGTGCTCACCGCCCCGCTTGACTGCAGGGATGGCTGCTCACCCGCTAATATGGCACTTAAAGACAGTAGATGAAGGTTAAAGGTAGAGAGGTAGAGGTTGGTGAGGTGATCAGCTGTTGTGATGACAAGGCACATGGAACTTTATTCCTCTTTATTTGATGATTTATTTTGTTTTGTCACGCAGTGTAAAAATTCATTTACAGTGTATATATAAAGGATTTGTATTTAAACTATAATGATTACAAATTGCGTAGTCATTTTTAATTATACGAAAGCGATTATAGGCCGCTATTACTCAAGGCCTACATATCCTCCTTAGGCCTACTGTCTTCCCTCAGGAAATATGCTCGGGATTGAATTTTTTTATTTTTTTAATTTTTCACGAATTGGTACATTCTAGAAAGATCTTAGGAGAATTTCTACACTCAGCAGTTAAATTGTTAAAATCTGCAAATTTGTCCTATTTATAGTCTCTACCTAAATTAATTGATATTAAAAGTATAGTACTAAGTTTAGGTTCAGTGTTCTAATATATCTGTAAACATATATTGAGTAAAATCTTAAAATATATTTTAGTATAAGACCATTCCTCTGTAAGTTGGACATACATGAATATTTTTTGATAACTTACTGCCTATTTACACCACAGAATAAAGTTTTTTCATATGAAATTTTTTATGTAGGGAGTTATTAAAAATGATCTTTTATGTTGAAAATAACATAAATACTGACAATTTAATGAGTAAGACACGTGCAACAGTTGGGCATCTTTATTGTTGAAATGTTTTACCTACAAAGTTGGCTCCATCTGTCAAATACAGAGGAGAATGTATTGTAGGCAACAGGAGGAGTGGTGAGGTAAAGATGATGCAGTCAGTCCATTGACCTTTTAGAAATAGTTTGAGGTGGTCAGTCCCTCAGCCTGATGAAGCCTACAGCATAGGCAAGACATTTTAATAATAAAAATACCCAACTGTTGCACTTGTGTCTAACTCATCAAAGATCCTTTATTTTGTCTCAAATGCTACATCAGGACTAATCAAAGGTTAGTGTTTGAGCTAGTCAACATGTTTAACCAGTCATAGCAAACAATATGATACTGTACTTAAAATTCTTGATACAAAATAAAGTATGTACAAGCTATATTGTGAACACTTTATGCACTATTACCTTTTCTTCAGATTTACTCTAATCAAATGTTCTTGTATATTTTTGTGCTGTTTATTTTATATTATTTAGATTAGTTTATGCTGTTTAGTTTATTGATATTAGAGATGTTTTCTTCCACAGGGATTAGGATCTTACATTTATCCAAATAGAAGTGGTTTTGTCACTTTACCCAGATCATCCTATCCAAATCATCCTGAAGCTTCATGTGCCCCACCAGGCCACACTGTTAGCCCTGGAGCAGTATACCATTGTACATTTTTTGGCCTAGAGCATTCAGGAATGGCTGACTCATAACCATTCCAGGCACAAGGAAGTGGAGCTCTGTTGGCCTTGGGTAATAAATGAGTAGTCATGGAGAAATGATTTGTGTGATGTAGTAATAAAGGTAGAATTACTGACAAAATGTTTGGTAAATGGACACAAATGCAGCTAATGTGACATTTTATTGTGGCAAGTTTTTGCTCTCCAGGAGCTTTGTCAAGCCCTGGAGAGTGAAACTTTGCCAAAATAAAATGTCACATTAGTTGCATCTGTGTCCATTTACCTAACATTGTATGAAGTACATGCTACAGTAGGCTAAGGCCTCAATGACTTCCTGGGCAAAGTACAGTTATGTTATGGGAGAAGAGCAAATGAGCAGTAAATTGTATAAGGTTTGGCAGGATATGGGTGTTTGGCCCTCTGCAGATTAAAGAGAATGCTCATTCTTATTACCCATGGATACCTTCTTGCAGGGAATCTTTCAACTAGTGTACCTCTTGACTGCTAGGCAAACATTAATTGCATGCCCCAGGCTTTTTTTTCTTTTAGATTTGGGCATGGCAAGTCAAAATGTCTTTGTATATCTTTTAGAGCTGTGCATTACATTTAAACGGAGATGAATGAGATATATTTCAATACTTGCATTTCCAAATTGAGGCTATGTTGCAGTACATAAATGTATTACTGTTTGTGTTTCTATGTTAAAATTTTTATTTGTATCTTACACTAAATTTTTCTTGTGCAGTTACCAGTAGTGATGAAAAATCTAATAGTAAGGAATGTGAGAGCAGCAAAACTACTGCAGATAGTACATGTGAAGCGGGTAATACAACTGATGGTGTAACTTCAGACAGCCAACCACAGAGCTCAGAAGAAGCAGTACATCCTGACACAAATGAGGTTAAGCCAGACACTCAAGTGAGTATTGTATAAGTATTAACTTGATAGTACTGTATTAACAATTAATGAAAATTTTAGTGTTTTCTATGAAAATGCATTTTTAATCTTAGAAAAAATCCTCTAGACAATATTGTCTTTACATCCTTTTTTTTTTTCTTTATAATTTCAAACTACTGGTGTTCCATGATTGACTTATTTACACATTTTTATTAATACATTAATTTTTTTAAATGAACAAATTCTTATTATAAAAAAAGAACACTAAACTCATATGGGTCAATCAACACTGCATATTAAGCTACTTGACAGCAGCCTTTGAAACATTTTCCAGTACATTATATATACAATATAATTTTTTTTTAGAAACAACCCACTTGGACAAAGTTTTCTTTCATCTTTTCCTCCAGTCTGAAGCCCTACCATCTGGGGAAGCAGTAAGCTTTAAACTTGTCTACAATAAGACAAAATATGATATAGAATTTCCTTTCGATGGCACAATCAAACAGTTGAAGGAGCACCTAAGTTCGATAATTAGTGAGTATTTTGCAGCATTGTTACTAAGTAAGTGTAGAAACTTGTCATGCACCTGGTATTGCTGTAAAAAAATTTTAAAAATGTTATTCATTTTGAGTGGCATGTGGCAGATACCAAAAGATTTACGAAAGGTAAACTATCCTATGTTTTATAAATTGAAGAAAGTGTTTTGTACTGTATCTGTACTGTATACAGTGCTTTTATTTCATTTGATTTTTTTTTTATCTTTCAGATGTGTTACCAGCAATGCAAAAAGTGATGATCAAAGGGCTGGCCAAAGATGAGAAGACACTTAGGGAATTAGGAGTAACACGAGGGGCTAAGGTTATGGTAGTGGGCTCCAAGCTCGATGATGTAGTCAGTGTTAATACTCCAAAATCAGATGTAAGACATACAATGCTTGTTATATTATTTTTGGCATTAAGATACAATAATAACAGTGCTTACATACAGTATGTATTATTTTATGTAACTTAAAAATACCTCGGATTTTCATCTTGATAATTATGATACTTAATGTTAACTTGGAATATTGTATTATATGTTGACATATTCATCACTTTCATACAACATTTTTAAGAGACTTTTTAGGTTGAAGGTAAATATGGATTGAGAAGACAAACTCAGATTTGATTTTTCAAATGATATTGAAGTGATGTAGTAACTATAGAATTATATAGATTATTAGTAAATCTAGATATTGTGTATGCTTTTTGTAATTGGTATCTTTATTCGTATTATGCACAAAAACAAATAAAAAAAACACTTATGCATGCACATGTGCACAAGCTGACACACACACACACACACACATACATATTTGCATGTGTTTGTGTGCGTGTGCGCATGTGTTTGTGTGATAATTATTGATTTTATTTTTTATATAATTTTTATTTGACTTGCAGAGTGCTTCGTCAGAGAAGCCAAGCACCACTACTTCAACAAAAGAACCACTCAGTAGACAAAAACTCCATCGTAAGATTCTTGATAAAGGGTTGCCAGACGATGTCATGCCAGGAATTAAGAACAGTAAGGTACCACTACGAGAGAGAAAGTTGTATGTGTTCTGAAAATACTTTAACCCTTTCAGGGTCCGTGCCGTAGATCTACGGCTTTATGTTCAGGGTCCAAACCATAGATCTACGCCATGAGCTTAGCTCACTCTGATAAGCTGTGAGCAGTAAATTTGAGCCTAGATATGAGAGAATACATCTGTTTGGTATATGTGCACCACATAAAACAAATCCTGCAGCACACAGTGCATAATGAGAGAAAAAACTGAGACCGTAATTTTCGATTAAAACAGCGACTTTGCAGTGTTTTTTCATATGTTTTTTATAGTTGTATTTGCAATTTCTTGGTCTCATTTGATAGAATGGAAGATATACTATGGAAATAGAGATGATTTTGATTGGTTTTAGTACTGGAAATGGTTTGAAATTGAGCTCAAAGTAGCAGAAATGTTAAATTTTTGCCGATGTTCAAGAGTAAACAAATGACCTCACAAGTCTAATGCATGACAGCTGGGGGGTCTAATATACATTCACAAGTGTGGTGATATTATTTATACAATTATTACAGCATTACATAACAGTAAATCTGTCATGTGGGTTTTCGATACGTGAATGGGTAAAAATACTCACGTAGGCTGGTAGTACGTATAATATATAACGGGAAGTATGGGAAGCACAAACAGCCGACCTGTCTCTCTGCTGGCTAACTACGACTGACCCATAGTGCCTACGGGTGAGGGTGTTTGAAATCCTGCTATGGTCAGCAGCAATATGAATACAGGCAATGATTCACACAGACGGTTGGTAGTGAGTCATCTACTGGTACACTGGTTACTAGGAACTGGTACTACTACTGAGAAATCTTCTATTTTTTAGTTTGAATAAAAATTCATTGTGAATAAAAAATAAAAATGGAATTCATTTGTAAAGCCTGCAAAACGTAACTAATGAACAGAGGAAATGTTAGTTTAATGCCAGGAAGGCCTGCATTGTTTATTCTGGACCCTATTTTGAAATTGGAATATTTTGAACTTGCATTAAATTGGCCAAATTACCAATTTCCGGTCACTTTATTTTGTTGTTGAAACAGTCGACTTGGCGACTTCTTGTGCTCAATCAATAGAAGTAATACTAGTGAAATAGCTAAGAATTTGGTTGACTGGAATACTGTAATTGCCCTAAAATGGGAGTCAAAGTCGGTATAATCGCCGATGCGTAAATATCGCCGACACATCAAAATTCGCGAGTGCATAATTTCATCAGTTTTCCACCAAATTTCGTACTTTTTGTTTTTTACCTTCAGGAAAAGATTCTCTACCATTTCATAAGAAAAAATAACAATTATTTTTTTTTTAATTCTTGGACCCTGGTGCACACTTTGAAATTTGGCCTCTGGACCCTGAAAGGGTTAAGGAGCTTCATTTATTTTTTATTTGACATGCTTGCATTATATGTTAATATTTAAATTTTGTATATTTGTTAGAATGTCTTTTTAATGTATTTTTTTATGTTTGGGATACAGGTCTCCCTCAACATTTGCGAGGGTTAGGGGATCAAGAGCCTCGCGAATGTTGATAAACCGTGAATGTTTGGTGCCCCAATATATTGTAGGGAAATATATTACAATACTGCCTCCTTAACTTGTTGAACCATGAATAATCATAAAATACATGAAAACGTCGTAAATTGTACTAAATATATACATGTTATGCTTTAATAACGTATGTTATTTAATAACATGTATGTTAACAACATGTATGTTATTAACCCTTTGACTGTTTACGCCGTATAAATACGTCTTACGAGCCAATGTTCCTGACGTATTTATACGCACAAATTCTAGCGGCTTCAAATCAAGCGGGAAAGGCCTGGTAGGCCTACATGAGAGAGAATGGGTCTCAGTGGTCGATGTGCACCCTGTGAAAAAAATCTGGGACCCAGTGGTGCATTGTGGGAACGCCATCTTGTTAGTCCATTTTCACCATGCCTCTCGGTAAGAAGTTCCTCACTCCTCGGTGGATTGGAGGTCTTTTGTTCCCAAGTGATAGCTCTAACAGCAATGAAAATGTCAGTGACAGTGAATTCCAGGGTTTTGAAGTGAGTGTTACCGGAAAAAGTGCCCAGGATAACGTAATTAGTAATGAAAACCCAGATGACCCACAACCTTCCACCTCTGGTGCTGGGCCGGCTTGTTGACGTTCACGTTCGCCTGTACCAGGACGAAAGAGGAAACTATTTGGTCGTGTACAACACTCAGATGTTAGCAGTGAATGTGATAGTGATAGTGATTTCAAGGTCATTGAAAGCAGTTCTAGTGACAGTGAGGGTGAATATTCCCCAGTGAAGCGGCAGTATGTACGATGTAGCATGCGGTCTGGTAGTGTTTCATATGTTGTTCCAAGGGGAAGGAGAAACTCTGGGAGCACATCCCGTGGCCCTACACCATGACCTGATAGTGAAGATGACGATATTGTTACAATGGGTATGAATGATGTGAGTGAGGGAGCAGGCAGTGGTGGTGATAGTGAGGGTGGCACGGCCCATGTGGCACCATCAGCGGACCACGCTACTACCCACGCTGCTGACTCTGCACAACAACCAGCCTCACCCAACCCCACACTCCCACAACCTGCACAACCACAACCACGGTACAATATCCAGAACCCACCAGCATACCGCATCTGGGATTGGCAGGACGGTGACGAGTTTGTTCCCAGTCCCCATGACTGATGAAACACAAAGTGGAATAAAGCCATCATGTCCACTTGGGAACAATGCTAGTGAACTGGACTGCTTTGAGTTATTCTTCGATGAACCCCTGATGGACATCATTGTCAGGGAAACAAACACATACTATGATTACACCATGGCAAATACAATTCTCTCACCAAAATCACGGCTGCACAAGTGGAAGGAGACAACTGTGGCAGAGATGTACCTGTTTTTTGCCACAATAATGCTTATGCCACATGTGTATAAGCACACTGTCACCACATACTGGGCAACAGAACGCCTGATTTCAACTCCAGGTTTTAGTGACATTATAGGTGTCAATCGTTTCCTGATACTGTTACATATGTTACACTTTTCAGACAAAACCAGGCCTGACAGAAGCGACAGGTTATATAAGATCAGAAATGTGTTTATGTACCTGAAACAAAAGTGCTGCATGTATTTTTATCCCTTCAGGAAGCTTGTTATTGATGAGTCCTTGATTTTAAAGGAAGACTCTCATTCAAGCAATATATACCAAGCAAGAGGAAACGCTTTGGTATAAAGCTATTTGTACTGTGTGATTGCAGAAGTGGTCTAGTTTTGGATATCATTGTGTACACTGGCAGTAATACTTTGAGAGATACCATGAAGTAATTGGGTATCTCTGGTGATGTGGTTCGAACAATGATGGAACCATATCTTGGTAAGGGGCATATGTTATTTGCTGATAACTGGTACACAAGCCCCTTACTCAGTGATTTCTTGCGAGTGAACTTGACAGACGTGTGTGGCACAGTGCGTGGTAATCGTAAACATATGCCAAGGTTCAACGCTGGCACTCGCAGAGGTGAGGTGCAAGCCTTTGCTGCCAATGACATCATGGCATTTCGGTGGCATGACAAACGTGATGTCACATTGTTGACATAAGTTCACCGAAACGAAATGGCACACAGTGGCAGGCACAACAGAGAGACCAATGAACCCATTCTAAAGCCTGCAGCTGTCATGGACTACAACCTCAATATGCGCTTAGTGGACAAATGTGACATGCAGATTGGGTTTGCAGACGGTGTACGCAAGAGTTATAAGTGGTATATAAAACTTTTTTTCCATCTTGTTGATATCTCTATGCTAAATGCTTATAACATATACCAACAAAACACCAAAATATGGTGAATTTTGTTTGTCAGTAATCAGACAAATAATCGCAAAGTACCAAGGAGCATCACCTGCAATAGACCAGCACCCACGAAATTACCCACACACGCAATCTCGTTTCAGGCCTGGTGATCACTACCCCATACAACTGCCTCCTACTACTGCCAAGAAAAATGTTCAGAAGAGGTGTTATGTATGTACACATACCACAAAACGCCCACAAACACGCAGAGACACTCGTTTTATGTGTGAAGAGTGTCAAGTGCCCCTCTGCATATACCCATGTTTCAAAGAGTTCCACAAGCTGCAGCAGTGCTAGGAACATGTTCGGTGACTGTACATATGTATATATTATGGAACAATAGTTATAAACATTGTTTTGTATTGTTTGTTTGTGTAAACAAAGTGTTTACACAAACTAATAGTGATAAAGTTTGTTCAGTTATTGTGTTGTAAACAATGAGTGTATATTTGAACATTGCACCTTACATTGGTCTCACAGGCCACATAAGTTACTTGGAAAAGAAAAATATTGAAAAATGCAAGAAACCTTTGAATTAGAGTAAATAAAATAATACCGGGTGGGCGGCAGTCACCGCTGTTGCCGTACGCACGTCACTTTCTGCAAACTTTGCGGCTCTATATCTCAGTAAGTACTGATGGCAAAAAAAAATTTTTAGGCTTAAAACACTCGGAAAAATATTCCTAACATTTTCATAAGAAAAAATAATTTTTTTTTTTCGAATATTTGGCGACATAGAATGAGTTTCAGAAAGGGGCCTGAAACAGTCAAAGGGTTAAATAACACAGACTCCACCACTGCCAGTCCCTACTACCCTCCCTCCGACCCCCGCAACTGGCAGCCAGCCCTCCCACCACTCAGTGTGGTGAGTGTTTTGTTTGTTCATTATTTGCTGTTAAACTACAGAATAAATAATGTAAACTCATCCATGACTGCATATTGGAATGGCTATTAGGAAAGGTATTAGACGGTGACAGTGACATCATGTGTTTACTTTTGTACACTGCAAAGAATCGAACATTTCTGCTATTGCTAATAATAACAATAGTAATAATAATGATAATAATAATAATAATAATAATAATAAATATGATATAATTGAAGAAGGAAATTGTACAAAAATACGAGGGAGTGGTTGACACATCGTCAGTGTGACTTCGTTTATGCTGGAGTGAACATTAGTCTCCCTGCTCTTCCAAACATTTCACAATAATTCAGCGGTTGAGGCAGTGGTATTTAATAACATATATGTTATATGTCTGTCTCATAAATATGCAAGATTACAGGTACGCTTGCTACTTCTACTTACACTTAGGTCACACTACACATACATGTACACATTTATGTATACACACTCATCTGAGTTTTCTTTGATTTTATCTTAATAGTTCTTGGTCTTATTACTTTTCCTTTTATATCCATGGGGAAGTGGAATAAGAATCTTTCCTCCGTAAGCCATGCGTGTTGTAAAAGTCAACTAAAATGCCGGGAACAATGGGCTAGTAACCCCTTTTCCTGTAAAGATTACTAAAAAGAATAAGAAGAAGAAAATTGTCAAAGTGGGAAGTCTGAATGTGCGTGGATGTTGTGCAGATGATAAGAAAGAGATGATTGTAGATGTTATGAATGAGAAGAAGCTGGATGTCCTGGCTTTAAGTGAAACAAAGCTGAAGGGGGTGGGAGAGTTTCAGTGGAGAGGAATAAATGGGATTAGGTCAGGGGTTTCAAATAGTTAGAGCTAAAGAAGGAGTAGCAATAATGTTGAAGGATAAGCTATGGCAGGAAAAGAGGGACTATAAATGCATTAATTCAAGGATTATGTGGAGTAAAATAAAGATTGGATGTGAAAAGTGGGTTATAATAAGCGTGTATGCACCTGGAGAAGAGAGAAGTGTAGAGGAGAGAGAGAGATTTTGGGAAATGTTGAGTGAATGCGTGGGGAGTTTCGAAGCAAGTGTGAGAGTAATGGTGGTTGGGGATTTCAACGCTAAAGTGGGTAAGAATGTTATGGAGGGAGTAGTAGGTAAATTTGGGGTGCCAGGGGTAAATGTAAATGGGGAGCCTTTAATTGAGCTATGTGTAGAAAGAGATTTGGTAATAAGTAATACATATTTTATGAAAAAGAGGATAAATATACAAGGTATGATGTAGCACGTAATGAAAGTAGTTTATTAGATTATGTATTGGTGGATAAAAGGTTGATGGGTAGGCTCCAGGATGTACATGTTTATAGAGGGGCAACTGATATATCGGATCATTATTTAGTTGTAGCTACAGTTAGAGTAAGAGGTAGATGGGAAAAGAGGAAGGTGGCAACAACAAGTAAGAGGGAAGTGAAAGTGTATAAACTAAGGGAGGAGGAAGTTCGGGTGAGATATAAGCGACTATTGGCAGAAAGGTGGGCTAGTGCAAAGATGAGTAGTGGGGGGGTTGAAGAGGGTTGGAATAGTTTTAAAAATGCAGTATTAGAATGTGGGGCAGAAGTTTGTGGTTATAGGAGGGTGGGGGCAGGAGGAAAGAGGAGTGATTGGTGGAATGATGAAGTAAAGGGTGTGATAAAAGAGAAAAAGGTAGCTTATGAGAGGTTTTTACAAAGCAGAAGTGTTATAAGAAGAGCAGAGTACGTATATGGAGAGTAAAAGAAAGGTAAAGAGAGTGGTGAGAGAGTGCAAAAGGAGAGTAGATGATAGAGTGGGAGAGGCACTGTCAAGAAATTTTAATGAAAATAAGAAAAAATTTTGGAGTGAGTTAAACAAGTTAAGAAAGCCTAGGGAAAGTATGGATTTGTCAGTTAAAAACAGAGTAGGGGAGTTAGTAGATGGGGAGATGGAGGTATTAGGTAGATGGCGAGAATATTTTGAGGAACTTTTAAATGTTAAGGAAGAAACAGAGGCAGTAATTTCATGCACTGGTCAGGGAGGTATACCATCTTTTAGGAGTGAAGAAGAGCAGAATGTAAGTGTGGGGGAGGTACGTGAGGCATTACGTAAAATGAAAGGGAGTAAAGCAGCTGGAACTGATGGGATCATGACAGAAATGTTAAAAGCAGGGGGGGGATATAGTGTTGGAGTGGTTGGTACTTTTGTTTAATAAATGTATGAAAGAGGGGAAGGTACCTAGGGATTGGCGGAGAGCATGTATAGTCTTTATATAAAGGGAAAGGGGACAAAAGAGACTGTAAAAATTATAGAGGAATAAGTTTACTGAGTATACCAGGAAAAGTGTACAGTAGGGTTATATTTGAAAGAATTAGAGGTAAGATAGAATGTAGGATTGCGGATGAGCAAGGAGGTTTCAGAGTGGGTAGGGGATGTATAGATCAAATGTTTACATTGAAGCATATATGTGAACAGTATTTAGATAAAGGTAGGGAAGTTTTTATTGCATTTATGGATTTAGAAAAGGCATATGATAGAGTGGATAGAGGAGCAATGTGGCAGATGTTGCAAGTATATGGAATAGGTGGTAAGTTATTAAATGCTGTAAAGAGTTTTTATGAGGATAGTGAGGCTCAGGTTAGGGTGTGTAGAAGAGAGGGAGACTACTTCCCGGTAAAAGTAGGTCTTAGACAGGGATGTGTAATGTCACCATGGTTGTTAAATATATTTATAGATGGGGTTGTAAAGGAAGTAAATGCTAGGTGTTCGGGAGAGGGGTGGGATTAAATTTTGGGGAATCAAATTCAAAATGGGAATTGACACAGTTACTTTTTGCTGATGATACTGTGCTTATGGGAGATTCTAAAGAAAAATTGCAAAGGTTAGTGGATGAGTTTGGGAATGTGTGTACAGGTAGAAAGTTGAAAGTGAACATAAAAAAAGAGTAAGGTGATGAGGGTGTCAAATGATTTAGATAAAGAAAAATTGGATATCAAATTGGGAGGGAGTATGGAAGAAGTGAATGTTTTCAGATACTTGGGAGTTGACGTGTCGGCGAATGGATTTATGAAGGATGAGGTTAATCATAGAATTGATGAGGGAAAAAGGTGAGTGGTGCGTTGAGGTATATGTGGAGTCAAAAAACGTTATCTATGGAGGCAAAGAAGGGAATGTATGAAAGTATAGTAGTACCAACACTCTTATATGGGTGTGAAGCTTGGGTGGTAAATGCAGCAGCGAGGAGACGGTTGGGGGCAGTGGAGATGTCCTGTTTAAGGGCAATGTGTGGTGTAAATATTATGCAGAAAATTCGGAGTGTGGAAATTAGGAGAAGGTGTGGAGTTAATAAAAGTATTAGTCAGAGGGCAGAAGAGGGGTTGTTGAGGTGGTTTGGTCATTTAGAGAGAATAGATCAAAGTAGAATGACATGGAAAGCATATAAATCTATAGGGAAGGAAGGCGGGGTAGGGGTCGTCCTCGAAAGGGTTGGAGAGAGGGGGTAAAGGAGGTTTTGTGGGCAAGGGACTTGGACTTCCAGCAAGCGTGCGTGAGCATTTAGATAGGAGTGAATGGAGACGAATGGTACTTGGGACCTGACGATCTGTTGGAGTGTGAGCAGGGTAATATTTAGTGAAGGATTCAGGGAAACCGGTTATTTTCATATAGTCGGACTTGAGTCCTGGAAATGGGAAGTACAGTGCCTGCACTTTAAAGGAGGGGTTTGGGATATTGGCAGTTTGGAGGGATATGTTGTGTATCTTTATATGTGTATGCTTCTAAACTGTTGTATTCTGAGCACCTCTGCAAAAACAGTGATAATGTGCGAGTGTGGTGAAAGTGTTGAATGATGATGAAAGTATTTTCTTTTTGGGGATTTTCTTTCTTTTTTGGATCACCCTGCCTCGGTGGGAGACGGCCGACTTGTTGAAAAAAAAAAAAAATGTTATAAATAATAATAGTACATGTTATTATTAATAACATGTATTATTAATAACATGTATTATTATTAACATGTATGTATTTAATAACATATATGTTATAAATAATAATAGTACATATTATTAATAACATGTATTATTATTAACATGTATGTTATTAAATAACATTGCCTCAATCACTGCCTCTACCACTCCAGTCACACTCAATCTACAAGCACCAAACACAATGAATTATTGTGAAATGTTTGGAAGAGCAGGGAGACTAATGTTCACTCCAGCATAAACAAAATCACACTGACGATGTGTCAACCACTCCCTCGTATTTTTGTACAATTTCCTTCTTCAATTATATCATATTTATTATTATTATTATTATTATTATTTTATTTTTTTTTTTTCAACAAGTCGGCCGTCTCCCACCGAGGCAGGGTGACCCAAAAAAGAAAGAAAATCCCCAAAAAAAAAATACTTTCATCATCATTCAACACTTTCACCACACTCACACATTATCACTGTTTTTGCAGAGGTGCTCAGAATACAACAGTTTAGAAGCATATACGTATAAAGATACACAACATATCCCTCCAAACTGCCAATATTATTATTATATTATTATTATTATTATTATTATCATTACTACTACTACTATTGTTATTATTAGCTGTAGCAGAAATGTTTAATTCTTTGCAGTGTTAAAGAGTAAACGCATGATGTCACCGTCTACTACCTGTTCGAATAGCCATTCCAATATGCAGTCATGAATGGGTTTACATTATTTATACTGTAGTTTAATAGCAAATAATGAAAAAACAAAACACCACACTGAGTGGTGGGAGGGCTGGCTGCCAGTTGTGGGGGTCGGAGGGAGGGTAGTAGGGACTCGCAGGTGGCGGGAAACTTAAATATGATTTGGCGGCTGGGAATTTGGTGGCTGGGAATTTGGCGGTTGGGAATTCGTGAATGTGTGAAGCCCGTGAAAGTTGAAAACATGAATGTTGAGGGAGACCTGTACAGATGTTGAATTTTTCCACTTAATGTTAGGGATGATGTGTCAGCAGAAGCATCATTTGTGAATCCGTGTGCACAATTAATTTTTACGGAGGGCCCGTATCCACTGGGCACATAGTACTGTTCATAACCTCATCTGTTACTTCCTGTTTAAATGTTGAGTAATGTTGGCAACTATTAAGCTTTCAGGGCATAGTGTATGTAAGCTCTGACTTGTAGACTTACAGTTTTTAAGACAGTGACGTTCCTATTCTTCTTCGTCTTTGTCATTACTGTCATCTTATTTTGTTTGTTTGCTTGCTAAACATTTTTTTTTTTTTTTTTTTTTATCACACTGGCCGATTCCCACCAAGGCAGGGTGGCCCGAAAAAGAAAAACTTTCACCATCATTCACTCCATCACTGTCTTGCCAGAAGGGTGCTTTACACTACAGTTTTTAAACTGCAACATTAACACCCCTCTTTGCTAAACATGTATCAAGAAATGTGGAATTGTTTGCATTTTATATTGGGTTCACTGTACCATGTCTGGGAATACATCTATAGTACTCTATATAATTCAATGAGGATATTGTAGTTGAGAGGGTCATTATAACTGATATCACCACCCTTCTGGTAAGACCGGGATTGGATGAACGATGGTGAATGCATTTCTTCTTTTTTTTGGGGTCACCCTACTTCAGATGGAAATGGGAAGTACAGTGCCTGCACTTTAAGGAGGGGTTTGGGATATTGGCAGTTTGGAGGGACTTCTAAACTGTCATATCTGAGCGCCTATGCAAAAACAGTGATTATGTATGAGTGAGGTGAAAGTGCTGAATGATGATGAAAGTATATTCCTTTTTGGGATTTTCTTTCTTTTTGGGTCACCCTGCCTCAGTGAGACATGACCGACGTGTTGAAAAAAAAATCTGTGTATAAATTTTATTTTGCTTTCATGTGTTTACATTCTTCAGGATGTATTGCCGTCATATCCACTATCTGGGATGGTTAACAAACATGGAGGGAAGGTTCGACTCACATTTAAATTAGAGCTAGATCAGATATGGATTGGCACTAAGGAACGCACTGAAAAAATCAACATGAATCACATCCGGCAAGTTGTTTCAGAAGCAATAGAAGGTTATGAACAATATCACATTATGGTAAGTAAGATTTAAAGTGAACTTCAGTCTTTTTATCTAGTTTGGATCACAGTGACAGTTTTATAAAATTTTTAGCACTCTGTACCTGATAATTGTTTTAGGGCTAGAGCATAATCATCCAGCTTTGACTTTTCTCTCTTGCCTTTCCCTGCATATACCTTTTCCTGCTTGTTTAGTGCTGTGTGACCTATTTGGCTTAGCACTATACACAACTTTTATGTATAGTATTTGGTAGTGCAGGTGCTTTACTGTTGTAGCCTATGACAAGAAAAGTTCCTTCTGAAAATGATGGCTCATTATCACTGGGATATCCATATGTTTACACATGCTGAGAATTCCACTTAATTTTACTGTAAATACTTAAGTAAAAATAATAATAATAATGATAATACTCAAAGGGGAAGTGGAAAAGGATTCTTCCTTCCTCTGTAAACCTTGCGTGTTGTAAGAGCGTGACTCCACTGTGACATGACCTGATGCTTCACGCTTCTGCCTTGCCTCGTACAGAATTTTTCCCCTACTATCTGTTGCTAGTTTTGCAACATTGCATAGCTCCTGATGATGCATAGTGTGTGAAATATCTTAAGCTTAAGATTTCCTCCCCATGTAAGTTTATTCAGGTATACACAAATACAGTATCAAAGATTATCATACATAGCAGCATGTGTGTAGAGAATGTAGGATAACCCAAAAAAGCCAAAGTAACTTATTTCCATTTCTGCATCCATCATTAAGTATTAACTACTAAACATTAATTTATTTCACTAGCTGAATAACTATTTGTTACAGGGACTGCAGCTGGGGCCAACAGAAGCCTCACGCTACTGGATCTACTGGGTTCCTGCACAGTATGTTGATGCCATTAGAGACACAGTTCTTGGCAAGTGGTAATGTTAAGGGGACATTAGGGTTTTCATCACAAACACATTTTTATTGGTTCATCATGATCATATTTTCTGCCTTAGTAGGAGCAGATGGAACTTCAGGACCTTGCACTAAACATCCATGAGGTAGAAGGTTGGGAATGTATGCAATAGGAAGACTATACCAATATATTATCCTAAATGATATTGTGCTTTGCCTGTTATTTACCTTGTGAATCTTGCACTAATTTTCCAGCTGGAAGGACATAACTCCATTTTTCTCACTTTCTACCCACTTCAACTGCTTGAAATAGGAGCAGTTGTACCATGCAAGTTTTTAAAAATTGTAAGATCAAATGTTCATTATGTTATTGTTTAAAAAGTTGATATGGAGGCTAAAAGTTCCATCTGCAGTGCTAGGGCTACTATTGGCCATAAAAGAGGGTTGGAGGGAAAGTGATGTAAACTGTGTTAAGCATTGTGATTTTTCAGCAAGCTTTCTATATTTTTGTTGCTCATGTTATGTGAGAACTTAAATTAGTCTTAGAGCCAATATTTTTTATCACATGGTGCTTAAGAATAAATAGATTGATAACAAAACAAGGCTTCATCTAGTACAGTACAATAATCTAAAGAAAATGCGATAGGAGGAAGAGTAAAGATTTTTTACATGTTTTACGTACAACAGCTTTTGGTGGTTTATAAATGCAAGAAAAAGGATGGAAAACTATATAAAAAAAAATCACTACCAAATACCTGAGACAAATTTGTGTACCTAATTTTTCACTCATCTTTTAACTCACTCTTTGGAGTTCAAACATAAATTGCTTCTGAGCCAGTAAATTTGCCATTTTTGAGCTTTGTGAAATTTTTCAGAGTAACTTGCGCACATTTATACCTTACAAACACAGGCTTTTCACCCCCCCCCACCAGAGAACTTCTGAGAATCATTAAGTGCATTATTTTGTATTTAAGACTTAGTGTTATGAGCTATTGTTTTGTTATTTATAACTTTAGAAAGTTACCATACTGTTTTTTGAGGTGGATATTACAAAAGTAAGAGGAATATCTTACTGTAAGATAATATTGAAGTCTAGACTGTAATTGCCTTGATTTTCTCAAAATATGAATAGTCGGATTGGATATGGGCATTTTGAGAGATTAATATTTGAAGAAGGTATTGTAAGAAGTTATAAATAATTACAGAAAGGTATAGGAGAAAGTGCTAAAAAATTGGTAAAATGGAAAATAGGAAAGAGAAAAGCAAGAGCAAAACAGTTTGTGAAATAGACATTAGAGCTGGCAATGATAAAATATTCAGATAATAACACTAAAAATTTTTGTATAATGCTAATGTTGCTTTTCCTTTTTGTATGCTATACTCGCAGCAGCTGTGTCAGTAATTTGTATTTGTATTAGTAACTCACAAAAATACGTAGAATGTGTATTAATATACAGTATTTGGAAATGCAATATATTCTCGGTAATGCGATTTATGTAATTTTAATACTCAGTGTATTGAGATTAGGCATAGGATGAAGGTTCTTTCTATGGGTGGTTAGTTACCTGCCATTAAAAATTTTATCTGTATGTACAAATATTATTGAGACAAGAGGTCAGTCCTCTCCTAAGCATGAATCTTGTAGATGCCTAAGCATTTATTGTTAAATTTCATTGATGGAAGCATAGGCTGTGTGGATGCTGAAGTCCACTTTTTTTTTTTTCTTTTTAATACACTGGCCATCTCCCACCGAGGCAGGGTGACGTCTACTTATTGTTCGTTATTCAAGTTCTGTCATTGATGAATTGAGCCTATCATGTTGGATCACTTGTTGCATTACCATCCTAAGACAAACCTTGTATTATTATTGCATTTCATAAGTTGTATAACAGTTAGATGCTGGTACAAATTGAATATTGGCACATAATTTACTCAAATATACTATGCTGTAAGGAAGAAAATTTAATTTTAACTTTTTTTTTTTTTTTTTTTTTTTTTTAACTAGAATTTTGAATATTTATGGATGGGCATGTTGTTTTGTTACTAATGCTGGTTTAGTGAGTGAAACTGGATAGAAAAAGTGTATTTCTTGGTGTAATAAATGTGTTACATATTATATTCCAAATGTACTGTATATGACAAATCAGTTTTGTCAGAAGTGAGGTTTAGGACAGAAAAAAAATATCGACTGCAGAATTGTTCATCTGGCAGATTGGAGAGGGATTAAAAGCTAGATACTGGTACTAGTTCATACAAATACTTCATAAGACAATAGAAAGTGCTTGAATTCATTAACTATTTAAAATAAAATAATCAGTTTTGAAACACGGCCCAGAGGACTATCACAATAAAACTGGTCACATACTATGCTTTTGCAAATGGTACTAAGGTTTTGTTGATGTAAAAAAATTTAAAGGAATTTCTGTTGCAGCCTTTTGCAAAAATGCCCAGAAAGCTCTTAAAAAATTAAGTAAAAATAAATATGAAGCAAGAACAAGGAGATACCAATTTTTGACGAGAATTGGATCATAGTGTGTAGAGTATTAGTATGAGGAGATGGTTATTCATTAACACTTGTTTCAGTATAATACTTTTTTTTTATTAAAATCTACTGTATAAACATGGTAGCTTGTGATGGAGCTCCAACATGTGCAATGATTTCAGTCATAATTTACTCTAATTACTAATTACTCCAATTTACTCTAAGCCTTAACTTCTCATCTTCACTGAATTATCAGCACCTCAATGCCACTGTTGATTCTTTCTACAGTATCACTTGGATACAGAAGATTTAAGTAATAATTTTTAAATCTTCATGTATGTTTGAGTGTGTGAGTGCAGGCACTGTACTTCCTACCTCCAGAACTCAAGTCTGACTAAACAGTTTTCTTGAATCACCTTCACAAAATATTACCCTGTTCACACTCCAACAGTTTGTCAAGTCCCCAAAAGATTTGTGTCCACTCACTCCTATCTAATATGCTCACACATGCCTGCTGTATGTCCAAGCCCTTTGCATAAAAAACCTCCTTTACCCCATCCTCCATCTTTTTCTAGGATGACCCCTACCCCGCCTTCCCTCTACCACAGATTTATATACCCTCCAGGCCATCCTGTTTTGCTGTATCCTCTCTTAAATGGCCAAACCACCTCAACAACCTCCTCCTAATTTCCAAGCTATGAATTCTCTGCATAATATTTATGCCACACATTGCCCTCAGACACAATATCTCCACTGAGAAATAGTTATGCTATTTTGGTACTTGTTAAAAAACAACTGAAGGTGGTGAGACCCTGATGGAGCAGTCAACCCTTTAAGATTTGTTAGTCTCTTATCAGAGTGAATACCCTTCCCTCATATTATACCTAACTGTGATGCTTGTTGAACATGTCTCCTGAGTGTGCACATTTTTGGTGATGCCAGATACCAGGCAGAATAAGCCTTGTTTTTCACTTTTGTATTGTTAAAGTATGACTTGGACATGGTAAACAATGTCAAAGTACTGTAATTAGTTTGTCAAAAATGCAATAAATGAAATTTCGTTTGTATGCAAATGGTAAATACAGCGGTCTCTTCTTGTCATGGGAAATGGAACCCTCAACATCATTGCCTCTTATGGCAAGTTAATTTATAATTCTCATTGAACAGTGACATAAAACATCTATGCATTACACATTAAGGCTGTAGAGAATATGAAATACATAGAAGGTAATTGCTCTACATGTCATTGGTTGGAGAAAACAACCATCTCCTGTGATTATTCTTTTTTTCAAAGAATTACTCCTATTTTTGCACCTTTATATACATAATTGTCAAATGCACTTTGAAAAGAGTATGCGATTGCAGCTACTAGACAGACTAATAGTAATATTTGGTAAATAAGCAAATATGCCATTTATTTTTGTTTATATTTTTGAAAGATGAGAAAGAGAAATTTTAAGAACCAAAATTTACAAACACTCTTTAAAATAGGAACATGCATTTTTAATTTTTTATTGTGGATCATCAATAGACACAAACATTAAATTTTTATTTATTGAAAAACAGGAGTGTATTGCATTCATATTAAATTTAAGTTCTCTGGATTGCAAGTTTATGGCTTGTGTAGAATGTTGCATCTTTTTTTTTTTTTTTTTTTAATTTGAGAGCAATTCATGAAGATTTACGAAAAACTAGTAAAAAGATCTTCGAGAATTGCATCATTAAGCCTTAAAAGTCAAACTGTTAGTCTTCTCTAGAGGACTTAAGTCTGTCTTTTTTTTTGCTCAAAGGAATATTGGAGAGGTTATTTGATAGTATTGTATTGGCATAAATGTGAAACTGTAATTTCAGTCATTACAGCAGTGTATTTTGTTTCAGCCTTAGAGAAGTCTGAAAGAGTGTAGTATTGATTTCATTGACTTTTTTTTTCAGTACATAACACAGAACAGTAATTTCTCTTTGCAAGCTACAGTATTTAATTTGTTGTTTTTTCCTTTGTTAAATTTCTTATGTATTCTGTATATACACACATGCACACATGTACACTAAAAAAAAAAAAAACTTGCCATGCTTGGCATTCACCATTATCCTTGTGTAGCATATCGTATAGTTTTGATATTTTCAGATTACTGGGAAGGTTTCTGTGGCAATTGTTAAAATTATTTGTACAATAAAGAGATTTAATAATAATATATATAAATACTTTTTTCTGGTACAAATCAGAAACCCACACTGTAGAAAAACCAATAATTTTACAACTTGTGCATTGTAAAATGCAAAATATTCTTGAAAATTATTTGGAAAAGTAAAGCTGCAGTATATAATTTAAGAGTGATTCCTATATAGTGAATCACTGAAAATTGGAAGCTGTATTCATACTATCGTGTTTTAGTAACTTTTTTTTAACGCACTGGCTGTCTCCCACTGAAGCAGGGTGGCCTAGAAAGAAAAATTCAAGTTTTTCTTTTTACAATTAGTAATTTATACAGGAGAATGGGTTATCAACCCCTCGTTCCCATGTTTTAGTAATATGAATACAAGCACGTGACAATGAAATTACAGAGTCTTAATTAAAAGTACAGCCTCTCCTCATTTAACGATGGAGTTTTGTTCCTAAGACCGCAGCGCTGTATAGCCCTTGTGGCTTAGCGCTTCTTTTTGATTATAATAATAATAATGTTCCTAAGACCATGTCGTAAACAAATTTGTCGTTAAGTGAGGAAATACTATAATGGTAGTGGGTGTGTGTCAGCCATCTTTGATATAGTTTTAACATCATCTTGGCACCCTTATAACATTTCTGGTATATTTTTAAATGTTTATACAGTAGTGGACTGTATATTGTAATAAACAGAATAAAGGAAATCAGCTCTGATATACATTATTTAGGTATGCATACTAGTCAGAGAGCCCATCGTAAGTCCAAGTCATTGGTAAACGAGTACGTTGCTAGGTGAGGAAAAGCTGTATAATACCATTTGAGAAATTGTTAGTTAACACAGTGCAGTATTTGTGGTTAGTGCACTGATCTCTGCTGTGGTTGTTTCTTTTGCCTTCAGTTTTCAGGAGGAAAGAGTCTCTACCTCTGCCAAGTGGTGGATCACCCAGGCTGTGACGGATATGTGAACTGCATGGCTGCCAACAGCAACAGCCTGGTTGAGCAGGCAATCCACAGAAAAACTTGACCTCAGGCAGGGCTACAAGGGTAGGGAAAACACAAAACTGCTCACCTTTAAACTATAGGTATCCTACTACTGAAGTGTGTTCTCTTTAAGAGCTAATCATTTTAGGAATTATATACCCTCCAGTGTGGTTCTTTGATGCTAGTAAGGGGCTCATGATCCAAGGAATTGGGCTTGCCCTCCACATTCCTCCCTGCCTCGGGTAGTCTGACACTGGGTTTAGGGCTTCTTCCTAATTTTTTTTTTTTTTCAACACGTCGGTCATCTCCCACCGAGGCAGGGCGACCCAAACAGAAAAATACTTTCATCATCATTCAACACTTTCACCTCATTCATGCATAATCACTCCTAAATATTATTATTATAATCAAAAAGAAGCGCTAAGCCACAAGGGCTATACAGCACTCCTAAATATACCGGTAATAATAATTTAGGAAGTACATTATAATCAAAACAAAGTGCTAAACCCACAAGTTTCATATAGTGCTGCTTTGTGAACTTTATAATAGTGTATTGATAATTGATTATTTTGTAGTTTTCTTTGTCAGCTTTGTTTCATCTTAGATTTATCATGAAACATCATGCCTTATTGCAGAAGAAATCATGCCCATATATATGATAAAAATTTGTTTAATTTTGGCTTATACAATCATATTTTGATGAATGGATTGTTAGCCAATTTTTTGTCTTATAAACTTACAGGATTAGAGCGATGTCAATAGTAATATCAAACTAAGCGCTAAACCCAGAAGGGTTATAAAGCGGTGAGAGCAATGTATACAATATGAAAATTAGTGCGCTGGTTCAAATATAAAACAGGTAGAATTCTATACATATTATTATTACAATCAAACCCCTCAAGGAAGGTTCCTTGATGCTGATGAGGGGCTCTTGATCTAGGGAATTGATCTGTACTCCAGTTCCCTGAATTAAACCTGAATACTTTCCACATTCCCCCACAGGTGCTGTCTAATCCAACAGGTTTAGCACTTCCCCCTTGATTATAATAATAAAATTATGATCAAAACTTAAGTGCTAAGCAAATAAGGGTCATACAGAATTCTATACATAAAAGTGGGATGTAGGTATTTACTTCAGTTGAAGACCCTTGTCAGTTTAGCGCTTATTATTACATATAATCAAAACTAACAATACTTCAGTCGGCGATGCTTAGTTACTTTGTTCTGAGTGATTCGAGGTTTTAGTGCTTTCTGTGAATGTTATTACAACAACTGACTTACTTCACAAATTCTGATACCTTCAGCCCTTTCTACTTTAATCTCTTGCTACCCTCTACCCCCGTACTATCCCCTGCCCCGCTGTTTTCTGTAACCGGCTGATCATCCCTCCTCCCTTCTGCCATCCAATACCCTCGCTTCCTTCCCTACCCTGCAGCGCTGTATAGCCCTTGTGGCTTAGCGCTTCTTTTTGATTATAATAAATGTGAATGTTATTACATTCGTACCCCTCAACCGAGTGCTTGGAGGAATGGGAAGCAATCAGGCTCTATCCAAGGAAAGGTACAATAGGTCCAATTCTTTTGAACAAAAGTCCCACGTTGGTATAAGGCCACCTCTGTTGAGGGTCATGAATACTGTAAGCAGCTAAATTCCGAATGCTGTGAGCTGCTTAAACAATATATTTAGTAAGTTACATTTCGATTTTTTTGAAGCTCTATCCATCCACTTCAAGAGGTTTGCCTTAATGCTGGTGAAGGGTTCTTGCTCCATAAAATTAAACCCACTCTTTCCATTATCTGATCAAACATGATTACCTTCCATACTTAAAGTGCTGCATGACCCTCCCCCATGAATACAATAATATCAATAATACTGTAGCTGCTGGTGCAATGGTGTAGCAAAATATTTCAGTGACTCAAAGTGTGCCTCATCTGCAGGACTCAAATTTATAATCCCACCTGCCAGAAATCTGCTTTTCTTACTCTTCACCCAGGGGACAATAACTTGCTGTTGGTGAAGAGCTCCTTATCCAGTGAATTGGAGTTACTCCAAAATTTTCAAGTCTTATTCCTACATATATGTTCTCAATATAAAAGAACAAAGTATATTACAAAAAATCAGAAGGTAAAAAACTATTTTAATACAAAACAATACAGCCATTCAAAATACAGCTTCTTGATCATCACAGATAGTAAGACAGCATCATTTGTAAACTGTAGGTTCTTGTTAAAGCAATCACACAAACTTTGGTTTATCAGCCAAAGATAAGCTTAAAAAAAATGATGAAGATGTTTACAGGAATAAGCGGATCTGAAAAGAAAAAGAAAAACCAGTCATATACAATATAAAATACCTGAAAAGAAATTAAATGCTTTTTAGTAGGTAATTTGCTAATGCAATGATAATGCACAGTACTGTATGACCCTTATGGGTTTAGTGCCTGGTTATGATTATATTATTATTATTATTATTATAATCAAGGGGGAAGCGCTAAACCCGGAGGATTATACAGCGCCTGGGGGGGGGGGATGTGGAAGGCATTCAGGCTTAATTCGGGGAACTGGAGCACAGATCCAATTCCCTAAATCAAGAGCCCCTCACCAACATCAAGGAACCTTCCTTGAGGTGGGTTATGATTATAATAAAATAATATTAACAAATGATAATGCAATACTATGGTCATATTGTAGCTCTAATTCCAACTGTCCCCCCCCCCCCAAAAAAAAAAAAATCACTGTATACTGCAACAAATAAATGTAGTACTGTAAGGAAATTATTACTCAATTAACTTTTCAATTACTGAAAGTGGAAAACTTACATTTCATTACTGTCTTGATGGAACGAATAAAGTGAAAAATCTGCGTCTTGACTCCTGGCTCTTCGCCAAAGCCATGTACATGTGATCCACCCCATCCTGGTACTGAAAGAAAATTTTCATTCAAAAGCTTAGAAAGCACAAACATTTTAGGACCTACGAGTTGTTTTTGATAGGATTTTACTCTCAAAACTTCATTAGGTGGATAGGAGGTCAGGAAAAATTACAATTTTACATCAGCAAAACCTTTTCAACCACATACCCAATTAAAAATTGTTTAATTTAATGTTTTGAACTTCACCCCCAACTAGTTAATATAATTTAAAATAAAATTAATTTACAGGGACTAATTCAGTTTTTAAATACATATATTTTGCCAATTGTAATCACAAGTCAACAATAAAATTTAAATAGATTATTGTACTGTGCTAGTAACAATGGAGAAAATTTATATGCCATATGAATAATACAGTTATAACTATAATACTCTAATTACAAAACCAATTTAACAAATAACACTATTTTGAAAATACACTGGGATACCTTTCAATAAAAAAAAAAGTTCTACAAACCCCCACATAATGCAAAGCAATTTAATCATGATTAAAGTTAAAAACCATAAAAGTTATATGCAATTCTCACAGCTATTATGCACATAGTGACTATGTCTGTCTTGTCATTTGCGGTAGTTTCTGACTTTCAAAGATTGCTACAACTTATCCAGTAATGCAACTCGCCTCATCCTACTGTTCTCCATATACAGCTGTATAGCCCTTGTGGCTTAGCACTTCTTTTTGATTATAATAATAATCTCCATATACAACTTTGGCTATGTTGCATTTCTAGTTAACACAAAGAAATCCTTTTTGGCTGGATCCCTGGACACACTGATGTTCAGGGTAATGAACATGAAGACTCGGCCTCTCAATCACCTATTATGCTGATGAGGGGCCCTTGATCTAGGGAAATGGACCTGTGCTCTGGTTCCCTTTATTAAGCCTGAATACCTTCCATCCCCCCACATGTGCTGTATAATCCTACGGGTTTAGCGCTTCCCTGTGATTATAATAATAATCACCTATTCATGACCTAGTTTTCTGCAGTTGTGTTCCTTTCTTTAACTGCTTTTCAGTACTCTCTCAGCAATTGCTGGCAACAACATTGGTCAGAGTTAGAATGCAATTAATGGCTTTCAAACAGATAATGATTAGGAGTCTGGCTATCTCCCCACTGTCTGGTTTTGGAGAGTGCACTCGCATACTTACAAATCGGACATGAGACACATGTGGTTACCACGTGGAGACACGATCAGCACTACTCTCCAAGGACTGCTGAGCTGCACTGTCAGTCCACCATATCTAAACAGACTATCCTAAATAACAGCAGGTATGCAGGATTTACTTCCAACATCAACAACACTAACTGATCTTGCAGAAAGCCCCACCACTGATGCAAACTCTTACTTTTTAATGGAAACTATCCTACTGCACTATGATTTAAAGTTTACACTCTCACTAACCCCAACAACTCCTATTCCTAGCATACCCCTAACCACAGTGCTGTATAACCCATTCAGCTTGAGCATATAAAAAGAGTCACTGACTTTTTTTTGGGGGGTTATCCTAGATAATTTACACTATGCATGATAATTGAACTTATGCATACCTGTGCCCAAATAAACTTACAGTAAAGTGCATACATAATACCAGTTCAAAGGCCAGAAATTTAGCCTTCCTTGGGTACTTGAATCAAGATCCCCCACTAAGCAACCTTCCTTAAGGGATTCTTGAATTAAGATCCCCTAATCAGCACCAAGGAACCTCCCTGGAGGAAACCTTGAATCAATATCCCCTCACCAGCATCAAGGAACCATCCGTGAGGTATCCCTGAAACAAGATCCCCTCACCAGCATCAAGGAACCACCCGTGAGGGTTTACGAGAGTAGGAAGCCCTATTAAGCACTCAAGACTTATCATTACACAGCAGGAGAATACAGATGAGCTGTGTACTCACATTTAGATAAGAATCTCTCTTCATTAAGGATACAAACAGCATTAACACAGAGAACTATGGCCTCCACCAGACTGAACAACCCAAACGCCATCGTGGATGTAAACAAACAGTGGTGATACACCTTCTCAAACTTAACACATAAACTAATACATCTTTACATTTTTATTTACTACAAACATCGTAAATAATATATTTAATGTATATAATATAAATATATATATTATATTTATGTAATATATATAATATAAATGCTGAATTACAGAAAATATCTACCTGGATAACGACTAACAAACTTACTCTCAATATTGACAAAACCTACTTCATTCAGTATGGAAAAAGAACTACAAATGTTCCACTTAACATAATGATAAATGGATCACCTGTCACAAGACTCAAAGAGGGAAAATTCTTAGGAATCCACCTTGACAGTAACCTCAAATTTCAGACACATATACAACACATCTAGAAAATCTCTAAGACAGTAGACATACTATCAGAGATATGGTACTATGTTCCACAACTAGGTCTCCTTGCACTGTATCACTCAGTCATTTACCCTTATCTCACCTATGGAATTTGTGCATGGGGATCAACAACAATAAATCATCTCAGACCACTAATAACCCAGCAAAAAGCTGCAGTCAGAATGGTAACAAATTCCCACTCCAGACAACATACTCCACCAATATTCAGAAGTCTAAACTTACTCACCATAGAGAACATCCATACTTATTATTGTGTCTACTACGTATATAGAACACTACACTCAAATATAAACCCTCCACTCTTATTATTGTGTCTACTACATACATAAGATAAGATTTCGTTCGGATTTTTAACCCCGGAGGGTTAGCCACCCAGGATAACCCAAGAAAGTCAGTGCGTCATCGACGACTGTCTAACTTATTTCCATTGGGGTCCTTAATCTTGTCCCCCAGGATGCGACCCACACCAGTCGACTAACACCCAGGTACCTATTTGCTGCTAGGTGAACAGGACAATAGGTGTAAGGAAACGTGTCGGAATTTCCACCCGCCGGGAATCGAACCCGGGCCCTCCGTGTGTGAAGCGGGAGTTTTAGCCACCAGACAACCAGGCCACCACCGGGCCATAGAACACTACACTCAAACATAAACCTTCCACTCAAACTTCTCCTTACCAACCTTAACAAGACACAACCATCTCACACTATGTAAAAACTCTATGCACATGAAGGGCCCAAAAATTTGGAATTCATTACCAGCGAATACCAAAGTAACCTTGTCTGTACATCAAGACTTCTGAAATACCACCTACTCACCAAAAACTAAATACTCAGTACTGAACCTTACCAACAAAGCCGCCAAGTCACTCTCCACAGCCTCAGACTCACAACCCCAAAAGCAAATGCTCAGAGTACAATAAATTCTCATACTTTAACGCAAATATTTGAAAGCAATTGTTGAATAGCATATATTTGACATAAGTATAACCTGTTGTATGATTAGTGTAACCTGATCAAATTATGTTTTGTATATCTAGTGTTAAGTAATCAGTAATATTTTAAGTTTAAACTGCCCGTAATACCAAGGCATGATAGTGGCTCTATGTACTGCTACTTATTGTAAACTCTCACTGTAAACTATGTATATATGGTTCCTACAATATGTCAACCACACTGTAAACTTGCAAGCAAATAAAAAATCTGAATCTGAATATATATATATATATATATATATATATATATATATATATATATATAAAATATATATATATATATATATATATATATATATATATACTCAGTCCAGAGGGCTGAGGAAGGGTTGTTGAGGTGGTTCGGACATGTAGAGAGAATGGAGCGGAACAGTGTGACTTCAAGAGTGTATCAGTCTGTAGTGGAAGGAAGGCGGGGTAGGGGTCGGCCTAGGAATGGTTGGAGGGAGGGGGTAAAGGAGGTTTTGTGTGCGAGGGGCTTGGACTTCCAGCAGGCATGCGTAAGCGTGTTTGATAGGAGTGAATGGAGACAAATGGTTTTTAATACTTGACGTGCTGTTTGAGTGTGAGCAAAGTAACATTTATGAAGGGGTTCAGGGAAACCGGCAGGCCGGAATTGAGTCCTGGAGATGGGAAGTACAGTGCCTGCACTCTGAAGGAGGGGTGTTAATGTTGCAGTTTAAAAACTGTAGTGTAAAGCACCCTTCTGGCAAGACAGTGATGGAGTGAATGATGGTGAAAGTTTTTCTTTTTCGGGCCACCCTGCCTTGGTGGGAATCGGCCAGTGCGATAATAAAAAATAATATATATATATATATATATATATATATATATATATATATAATATATATATATATATATATATATATATATATATATATATATATATATGCAGGACAAGCCACGGGATGAACAATAAAATGGTATAAAATACCGACAGGTTGTTAGGTAAGACACATGCAACAGTTAGGTATCTTTATTTCGAAACGTTTCGCCTACACAGTAGGCTTCTAACATCCCTGTGATTCATCTGTGTCTTCAACTTCCAACTGTGTCCCCTTGTCACTGTGTCCAATCTCTGGAACATCCTGTCTTTGTCCACCTTGTCAATTCCTCTCAGTATTTTGTATGTCGTTATCATGTCCTCCCTATCTCTCCTGTCCTCCAGTGTCGTCAGGTTGATTTCCCTTAACCTCTCCTCGTAGGACATACCTCTTAGCTCTGGGACTAGTCTTGTTGCAAACCTTTGCACTTTCTCTAGTTTCTTTACGTGCTTGGCTAGGTGTGGGTTCCAAACTGGTGCCGCATACTCCAATATGGGCCTAACGTACACGGTGTACAGGGTCCTGAACGATTCCTTATTAAGATGTCGGAATGCTGTTCTGAGGTTTGCTAGGCGCCCATATTATTATTATTATTATAATCAAGGGGGAAGCGCTAAACCCGGAGGATTATACAGCGCCTGGGGGTGGGGGGGTGGAAGGCATTCAGGCTTAATTCGGGGAACTGGAGCACAGATCCAATTCCCTAAATCAAGAGCCCCTCACCAACATCAAGGAACCTTCCTTGAGGGGAGGCGCCCATATGCTGCAGCAGTTATTTGGTTGATGTGCGCTTCAGATGTGCCTGGTGTTATACTCACCCCAAGATCTTTTTCCTTGAGAGGTTTGAAGTCTCTGGCCCCCTAGACTGTACTCCGTCTGCGGTCTTCTTTGCCCTTCCCAATCGTGTGTGTGTGTGTTTGTGTGTGCGCGCGCGCGCGTGGAAGGGCTCACTAGGTTAGACCTCTGCAACTAATTATAAGCGAGTATAGACAGGCATTATTTTATATATTGATTTGAATTTCATGACCTCATGCATTGCGGTAGAGGAGGCTGGGCTTACAGGATGCCATTCTAGGACGGCAGAACGAAGGAAATAAACCTAATTTATGCAACGAACACTTTCTACCAACACCTTCCCTGACGCCCTCTCAGGGACGACTGAGCTCCGCCGTCACTGTCAACTAGTTTTGTATTTGTTAACGAATCGATCTCCCACCTTTAAGGCTCGTGGTGCTCCCTGATTGGTCGACGCCGCCCCTATGCTAGAGACTCCTCTGACGGTGATTGGTGGAGGCGCGCCCCGCTCTGCATGTTGAGGAACCATGGGTCATATTTCACATGTTAGTATAAAATATTAACATTGGTAGCATGTTAGTCTCCTCCTCCTCCTCCTCCTCCTCCTCCTCCTCCTCTCATCAACTTCTCTCACTGACAAATATTTGCTCGCCATGAATGTTGCAACACAGCAGCGGCGCCATTAATACCATAGCCAGCTGCAACATGAGAACATGACGCCCAAGCAACAATGCAATAGACCTACTGAATATAGAAAGGATATAGGGAAGCACAGCTTTAGCAACAGAGTTGTAGGAGCAAATTCCAGAGCAGCGTCACTGAATCTACAATCTTAATAATAATAATTATAATCATAATCATAATCATGATTATAATAATCAAAATAATTACAATAATCATTACATTATTATTATAATTATAATTACTATAATCATTATAATGATGTTAGGCACAAAGGCAGGAGCACTGCAGCAGGCGTACTGGCCCATGCTACATGAGTGGATTACCTGGAGGTTACCTGGAGGTTATTCCGGGGATCAACGCCCCCGCGGCCCGGTCCATGACCAGGCCTCCCGATGGATCAGGGCCTGATCAACTAGGCTGTTACTGCTGGCCGCACGCAGTCCAACGTACGAGCCACAGCCCGGCTGATCCGGCACTGACTTTAGGTATCTGTCCAGCTCTCTCTTGAAGGCAGCCAGGGGTTTATTGGCAATTCCCCTAATGCTTGATGGGAGACTGTTGAACAGTCTTGGACCCAGGACACTTATGGTGTTTTCCCTTAGTGTATCAATGGCGCCCCTACTTTTTATTGGGGGCATTTTGCATCGCCTGCCCAGTCTTTTACTTTCGTAGGGAGTGATTTCTGTGTGCAGATTTGGGACCATTCCTTCCAAGATTTTCCAAGTGCAGATTATGATATATCTCTCCCTCCTGCGTTCCAACGAGTACAAGTCAAGTGCTTCCAAGCGTTCCCAGTAGTTAAGGTGCTTGACAGAACTTATACATGCAGTAAAGGATCTCTGTACACTCTCTAGATCTGCGATTTCACCTGCTTTGAATGGAGATGTTAATGTACAGCAGTATTCCAGCCTAGAGAGAACAAGTGATTTGAAAAGGATCATCATGGGCTTGGCATCTCTCGTTTTGAACGTTCTCATTATCCATCCTATCATTTTCTTTGCACGTGCGATCGTGGCACTGTTGTGATCCTTGAAAGTGAGATCCTCAGACATTACTACTCCCAGGTCCCTTACATTATTTTTCCGCTCTATTGTATGGCCGAGTCAGTAGTATACTCTGTTCTAGTTATTATCTCCTCCAGTTTTCCATAACGGAGTAGTTGGAATTTGTCCTCATTGAACATCATATTGTTTACCGTTTGCCCACTGGGAAAACTTTGTTTATATCTTCTTGGAGGTTAACCGCGTCCTCAGCAGATGACAGCCTCATGCAGATCCTAGTATCATCCGCAAAGGATGATACGGTGCTGTGATGTATATCTCTGTCTATGTCTGATATGAGGATAAGGAATAAGATGGGGGCGAGTACTGTGCCTTGTGGAACAGAGCTCTTCACTATGGCAACCTCCGATTTAACTCTGTTGACCACTACTCTTTGTGTTCGATTTGTTAGGAAGTTGAAGATCCATCTCCCCACTTTCCCAGTTATTCCTTAATTTGTCAAATGCTTTTGCAAGTCTGTGTATATTACATCTGCATTCTGATTTTCTTCCAGTGCATCCAAGGCCATATCATAGTGATCCAGTAGTTGTGAGAGGCAGGAGCGACCTGCCCTGAACCCATGTTGCCCTGGATTGTGCAGATTTTGGGAATCCAGGTGATTTGCAATCCTGCTTCTTAGCACTCTTTCAAAGATTTTTATGATGTGGGACGTCAGAGCTATTGGTCTATAGTTCTTAGCTAATGCTTTGCTGCCACCTTTATGGAGTGGGGCTATATCCGTTGTTTTAAGTGACTGTGGAATTTCACCCATGTCCAAGCTCCTCCTCCATAGCGTACTTAGGGCACGCGAGAGGGGTTTCTTGCAGTTCTTAATGAAAACAGAGTTCCACGAGTCTGGGCCCGGGGCTGAGTTCATGGGCATGTTGTCAATGGCTTTTTCGAAATCTATCGGAGTTAGGGTAATGTCGGAAATCTGGCATACATTTATGGAGTTTTGAGGCTCATTCATGAAGAAATCATTTGGGTCGTCGATCCTCAGGCCAATTAGTGGTTCACTAAACACAGAGTCGTACTGGGATTTCAATATTTCACTCATTTCCTTGTTGTCATCTGTGTAAGTCCCATCCTGTCTGAGTAAGGGCCCGATACTAGATGTGGATGTGAGTTAATCTTGCCTAGCATGGGCCAGTAGGCCTGCTGCAGTGCTCCTTTATTCTTGTATATTATAAATAATGTTCAATAAAAACCTGCAAGTAGACAAAAGCTCGGGAGATTAATTGGTCTATATATTTCGACCCCCTTTCAGGGGTCCTCTTCAGAGGATCCCAGAAGTGGGGTCCTCTTCAGAGGACATGTGTTCACAACACTATTCACAATCAATAATATACAATACACGCCTTGGCGTGTATAGTAATAAAAGGTCGTATATCACCTGAGAAGTATATCAAACTATATTTGAAATCGTAATTACTGGTTGAAAAATATGTTATACCTCTTAATGGTCCTGGGGGTCAGCGCCCCCAGCACCGTCTTAATGGTTAAGACTGTCGGGCCTTAATTAAGACTTTCAGGTCTAAAGACTTTCAGGCGTTTATTAAGACTTCCCCAGGTGTTAACAGCCTGGCTCTCGCTCTGTGAAAAGTGGAATGATCGATAAGACGTACAGGTTTATCATCGTCCCGTATGGATGCGAGGTACACGGTCAGCTAGCCACTACCATACACGGGATGGCTATAAGGTACACGGTCAGCTAGCCACTACCATACACGGGATGGCTATAAGGTACACGGTCAGCTAGCCCCTACCATACGCGGGATGGCTATAAGGTACACGGTCAGCTAGCCCCTACCATACAAGGGATGGCTATAAGGTATACGGTCAGCTAGCCCTTACCATCCACAGGATGGATATAAGGTACACGGTCAGCTAGCCACTACCATCCACAGGATGGATATAAGGTACACGGTCAGCTAGCCACTACCATCCACAGGCTGGATATAAGGTACATGGTCAGCTAGCCACTACCATCCACAGGATGGATATAAGGTACATGGTCAGCTAGCTATTACCATCCACAGGATGGATATAAGGTACATGGTCAGCTAGCCACTACCATCCACAGGATGGCTATAAGGTACATGGTCAGCTAGCCACCTCAATGGCAATATCAAAATCTAATCTCAGTTCATTGCAAGTTCAGCAAAGATTGCGTTGCACAACAAGACTGATCCACAACGTATACCGGGCCGCGGGGGCGTTGACCCCCGGAACTCTCTCCAGGTAAACTGAGAGTAAGATGGAGGGTACGGGAGCTGGAGCTGCCCTCTAGCTTACAGCTGGAAAATCCTACAGGGACTGGTCCCAAATGTGCACACGGAAATCACTCCCTACGAAAGCAAAAGACTCGGCAGACAGTGCAACAACCCCCCCCCCAAGAAAAGCAGGGGTGCCAGAACATTAACAGATAACACAATTCAATTGCCTCCCAGCATACATGAGGGATTACCAGTAGACCCCTGGCAGTCTTCAAGACCCCCCTGGCTGTCTTCAAGACCCCCCTGGCTGTCTTCAAGACCTCCCTGGCTGTCTTCAAGACCCCCCTGGCTGTCTTCAAGATCCCTGGCTGTCTTCAAGACCCCCCTGGCTGTCTTCAAGACCCCTATAACAATTGATTTGTATCCTGTGAAAGCCGGGGAAGAATGATAAGGCTTGGGAGGTTCCTTACTTTATTTGGGTTCGTGGTACACAGGCAGTGTGTTTAATTAAAGTGCCATGGGGCGACCCAGAAGGCCATGCCCACGAGGGAGAGAGGAATGGAGCTGTTGATTCTAGGATGCCTGGTCGCCAAGTGAGAACAAAGCAGGTCTGGGTATGCCTACCTAGAGGCGTGCCCTCTGGTGGAAACTTTGGAAACTAGTCATGTAGGTTTACTGTCTACATTTTGCTCGGCCACCTACCCATGGTCGTCTTCGACCATGCATGACTGAAAAAAAACTCGGTCTTTCTCACAGGAACAGGGCACATAATACAGAATAAACATATATATACACATGTGGATATGGACAAAAAAAAACTTCCTATAGGCAGGGAAGAAAAAAACATCGTGGTCCAAGGCAGTGAGTCTCAGCAGGCGTCACTGCACGCCTTCCTGCATCTGGACAGATACTACAACACAGGAGACATCGCTGTGGCTGAGTTGTGACGTAACAAGGTATAGTCTCCTCTGAAACGGTGAAACAGTCATCGTGGAGTAGTCGCTGCAGAGTTCACTCAACCTGGAGCACAACCTGCTGGTGTCCTCGAGTGAGGCGTCGTCAGTACTCGGCAACTGGGCAGGATTTCTTCTGGCAAGTGACTCAGGACACTTCTCGACTGGGGTTGTCACTGCCGGTGAGCGAAGTGAGTCGTGGCAGTTTACGCCGTGACTTGAGTGACTGGGCCACCAGTCAAAGTGGCATCATCTTTGTGCAGGTTGCTCACTGTAGTGTGACACCAGTCAGACAGTCGCCTGCCGACAGGGTTAGTGCTGCTTGACAATGTCATCCTCTCAACAGAGTTGGAGTCATAGCAGAGGTTAGTCTGTCTTCAGAGCGGCGAGCGTAAGAGCTTTCTGTACATGGGGGCTCAGAAGCTCGTAAACTGTGGCCTGGACTGATTATTGTCAGCTGTCAGTGGTCACAACGGGTGACATGTAGCACGAGGGTGTTACCAATGGTCTGCGCTCAGACCTCACTGTGGTCTACACAATTCTGGGCTCAGACTACACACTGGGACACACAGAAAACTGCACACACCCACACTGCAAATGCAGTTACAACATGGCTTGCCTAAGCAAATAACACTTTTCTGTGCAATAATAATAATAACAATAATAATAATAATAATAATAATAATAATAATAATAATAATAATAATAATAATAATAATAATAATAATAATAATAATAATATCTTTATTTACTACAGGTACATGTACAAGGTATACAGACCATAACCGACATCAATGAGCTAGTATATAGAAAACCTCTTGTTATGCTGAGCATTTCGGGCAAATTAGGTCAGTTTTGTCCCAGGATGCGACCCACACCAATCGCCAGGTACCCATTTTATACCGATAGGTTAAACAAAAATGGCAGGTGTCTTATGGAAACACGTCCCTAATATTTTCCAGCCGTACCGGAGAAGATTCGAACTCCAGACCTCAGTGTGTGAGCTGAGTGTGAATTAAGACCATCAGGAACGTCTGAGAACACTGGCTGGGACGAATTAACACGTGACATATCTTCTCTCAGTTTTTCTTGCCAATACTGCAACAAATTGCTCACTGTGAAACTATAACACTGTCGATGTGACATCATGTAGTGATGTCAGGGGTGACGTCGTGAGGGATGTCGTGGGGTGACATCGCGAGGTGACGTCAGGCAGACGTCCTGGGTTACGTTGGACAACGAAATATGGATCCCAGGTTACAACCTATACAGATGTGACAGAGTGAACAGGCAAAAGGGGGAGGGGTTGGCCTGTACATTGCAGAGTCACTTGTTTGCACAGAACTGCTTAATGCCTCAAATGATGTAGTGGAAGTTTTAGCAGTAAAGGTCGAGAACCAAAACCTAGTCATTGTGGTAGTCTACAAGCCTCCGGATGCAACATCCCAGCAATTCCAGGAACAGCTGTTAAAAATTGACCAATGTCTGGAAAATCTTCCAGCTCCTGCACCAAACATCTTGCTCCTGGGGGATTTCAACTTAAGGCACCTAAAATGGAGGAATATAGCAAATAATATTGTTGCAGTAATAACACCAGGAGGCAGCTCTGATGAAAACTCACACTCACGCGAGCTTTTAAATCTCTGCACAAAATTCAATTTAAACCAGCAAATAATAGAGCCTACTAGACTGGAGAATACACTAGACCTCATCTTCACTAACAATGATGATCTGATAAGAAATGTCACCATATCAAAAACAATATATTCAGATCACAACATAATTGAGGTTCAGACATGTATGCGCGGAGCCCCAGACCGACAAAATGAGATTAGTCACGAGGGAGCATTCACCAAATTCAACTTCAATGACAAAAACATAAAGTGGGACCAAGTAAACCAAGTCCTAACCGATATAAGCTGGGAAGATATACTAAGCAACACAGACCCCAACTTATGCCTAGAACAGAGTAACTCGGTGGCACTCGATGTATGCACAAGGCTTATTCCTCTAAGAAAAAGGAGGAGTAGATGTAAAATAGAAAGAGACAGGCGCTCCCTTTACAGGCGACGGAAAAGAATAACAGAGCGGCTAAAAGAGGTCAATATACCTGAAATGCGTAGGGAGACACTGGTCAGAGAAATAGCAAGCATCGAACTTAAGCTAAAAGAATCCTTTAGGAGTCAGGAATTGCGGGAAGAACTAAAAGCCATAAATGAAATCGAAAGAAACCCAAAGTATTTCTTCTCCTATGCCAAATCAAAATCGAGAACAACGTCCAGTATTGGGCCCCGACTTAAACAAGATGGGTCCTACACAGATGACAGCAAGGAAATGAGTGAGCTACTCAAGTCCCAATATGACTCAGTTTTTAGCAAGCCGCTAACCAGACTGAGAGTCGAAGATCAAAATGAATTTTTTATGAGAGAGCCACAAAATTTGATTAACACAAGCCTATCCGATGTTATCCTGACGCAAATGACTTCGAACAGGCGATAAATGACATGCCCATGCACTCTGCCCCAGGGCCAGACTCATGGAACTCTGTGTTCATCAAGAACTGCAAGAAGCCCTATCACGAGCCTTTTCCATCCTATGGAGAGGGAGCATGGACACGGGGGTCGTCCCACAGTTACTAAAAACAACAGACATAGCCCCACTCCACAAAGGGGGCAGTAAAGCAACAGCAAAGAACTACAGACCAATAGCACTAACATCCCATATTATAAAAATCTTTGAAAGGGTCCTAAGAAGCAAGATCACCACCCATCTAGAAACCCATCAGTTACACAACCCAGGGCAACATGGGTTTAGAACAGGTCGCTCCTGTCTGTCTCAACTATTGGATCACTACGACAAGGTCCTAAATGCACTAGAAGACAAAAAGAATGCAGATGTAATATATACAGACTTTGCAAAAGCCTTCGACAAGTGTGACCATGGCCTAATAGCGCACAAAATGCGTGCTAAAGGAATAACAGGAAAAGTCGGTCGATGGATCTATAATTTCCTCACTAACAGAACACAGAGAGTAGTCGTCAACAGAGTAAAGTCCGAGGCAGCTACGGTGAAAAGCTCTGTTTCACAAGGCACAGTACTCGCTCCCATCTTGTTCCTCATCCTCATATCCGACATAGACAAGGATGTCAGCCACAGCACCGTGTCTTCCTTTGCAGATGACACCCGAATCTGCATGACAGTGTCTTCCATTGCAGACACTGCAAAGCTCCAGGCGGACATCAACCAAATCTTTCAGTGGGCTGCAGAAAACAATATGAAGTTCAACGATGAGAAATTTCAATTACTCAGATATGGTAAACATGAGAAAATTAAATCTTCATCAGAGTACAAAACAAATTCTGGCCACGAAATAGAGCGAAACACCAACGTCAAAGACCTGGGAGTGATCATGTCGGAGGATCTCACCTTCAAGGACCATAACATTGTATCAATCGCATCTGCTAGAAAAATGACAGGATGGATAATGAGAACCTTCAAAACTAGGGAGGCCAAGCTCATGATGACACTCTTCAGGTCACTTGTTCTATCTAGGCTGGAATATTGCTGCACACTAACAGCACCTTTCAAGGCAGGTGAAATTGCCGACCTAGAAAATGTACAGAGAACTTTCACGGCGCGCATAACGGAGATAAAACACCTCAATTACTGGGAACGCTTGAGGTTCCTAAACCTGTATTCCCTGGAACGCAGGAGGGAGAGATACATGATTATATACACCTGGAAAATCCTAGAGGGACTAGTACCGAACTTGCACACGAAAATCACTCACTACGAAAGCAAAAGACTTGGCAGACGATGCATCATCCCCCCAATGAAAAGCAGGGGTGTCACTAGCACGTTAAGAGACCATACAATAAGTGTCAGGGGCCCGAGACTGTTCAACTGCCTCCCAGCACACATAAGGGGGATTACCAACAGACCCCTGGCAGTCTTCAAGCTGGCACTGGACAAGCACCTAAAGTCAGTTCCTGATCAGCCGGGCTGTGGCTCGTACGTTGGTTTGCGTGCAGCCAGCAGCAACAGCCTGGTTGATCAGGCTCTGATCCACCAGGAGGCCTGGTCACAGACCGGGCCGCGGGGGCGTTGACCCCCGGAACTCTCTCCAGGTAAACTCCAGGTAAACGTCGCGAGGTGACGTCGGGCAGACGTCCAGTGCGACGTCAGGCAGACATAGTGAGTGACGTCGCGAGGTGACGTCGGGCAGACTTCCTGGGTGACGTCCTGGAGTAACGTTACCCTGGACGTCTGCCCGACTTCACCCTGCATCACCTAGCAACGTCACCCAGGACGAAGCCAGAGGAAGCAGGACAGGCAACTAAAGTTAGTACCTGATCAGCCAAGCTGTGGCTCATCCGTTGGATTACGTGTGGCCAGCAGTAACAGCCTGGTTGATCAGGCCTTGATCCACCTCGAGGCCTGGTTATGGCATGGACTGGACCGCGGGGGCGTTGACCCCCAAAACACCCTCCAGGTAGACTCCAGGCAGATAGGTGCTGAGCGGGTCGGGAACGCTCGGCAAATATGCATGGCGGCCAGGCCGTAGTTATGGCTTTCATTAATGCTTCCAGTTAAGAGCTGTTTCTAAATCAGGAATCTTTATGCCTCTCTGTGTCATGGTGCGTCGCAGGAGGGGAGGGTAACATCAGCACTAACTGACCGTGGGTGCGAGGCCAGTTCACTCCATAGCTCCCCCCTCTTCCTGCACACACACACACACACACACACACAGGGAGGCCCAAAGACAATATGAAAACGACATAGCAGCGAAAGCCAAATCTGATCCGAAACTGTTATACAGCCACATCAGGAGGAAAACAACAGTCAAGGACCAGGTAATCAGGCTAAGGAAGGAAGGAGGTGAGACAAGAAATGACCATGAAGTATGTGAGGAACTCAACAAGAGATTCAAAGAAATGTTCACAGAGGAGACAGAAGGGGCTCCAGAAAGACGGAGAGGTGGGGCACACCACCAAGTGCTGGACACAGTGCACACAACCGAGGAAGAAGTGAAGAGGCTTCTGAGTGAGCTAGATACCTCAAAGGCAATGGGGCCAGATAACATCTCCCCATGGGCCCTGAGAGAGGGAGCAGAGGCGCTATGTGTACCCCTAACAACAATATTCAATACACCTATCGAAACAGGGAGATTGCCTGAGGCATGGAAGACAGCAAATGTAGTCCCAATCTTTAAAAAAGGAGACAGACATGAAGCACTAAACTACAGACCAGTGTCACTGACATGTATAGTATGCAGAGTCATGGAGAAGATTATCAGAAGAGTGGTGGAACACCTAGAATGGAATGATCTCATCAACAGCAGCCAACATGGTTTCAGGGACGGGAAATCCTGTGTCACAAACCTACTGGAGTTCTATGACATGATGACAGCAGTAAGACAAGAGAGAGGGGTGGGTGGATTGCATATTCTTGGACTGCAAGAAGGCGTTTGACACAGTTCCACACAAGAGATTGGTGCAAAAACTGGAGGACCAAGCAGGGATAACAGGGAAGGCACTACAATAGATCAGGGAATACTTGTCAGGAAGACAGCAGCGAGTCATGGTGCGTGTCGAGGTGTCAGAGTGGGCACCAGTGACCAGCGGGGTCCCACAGGGGTCATTCCTAGGACCAGTGCTGTTTCTGGTATTTGTGAACGACATGACAGAAGGAATAGACTCTTAGGTGTCCCTGTTTGCAGATGACGTGAAGTTGATGAGAAGAATTCACTCGATCGAAGACCAGGCAGAACTACAAAGGGATCTGGACAGGCTGCAGACCTGGTCCAGCAATTGGCTCCTGGAGTTCAATCCCACCAAGTGCAAAGTCATGAAGATTGGGGAAGGGCAAAGAAGACCGCAGACGGAGTACAGTCTAGGGGACCAGAGACTACAAACCTCACTCAAGGAAAAAGATCTTGGGGTGAGTATAACACCAGGCACATCTCCTGAAGCGCACATCAACCAAATAACTGCTGCAGCATATGGGCGCCTAGCAAACCTCAGAACAGCATTCCGATATCTTAATAAGGAATCATTCAGGACCCTGTACACCGTGTACGTTAGGCCCATATTGGAGTATGCGGCACCAGTTTGGAACCCACACCTAGCCAAGCACGTAAAGAAACTAGAGAAAGTGCAAAGGTTTGCAACAAGACTAGTCCCAGAGCTAAGAGGTATGTCCTACGAGGAGAGGTTAAGGGAAATCAACCTGACGACACTGGAGGACAGGAGAGATAGGGAGGACATGATAACGACATACAAAATACTGAGAGGAATTGACAAGGTGGACAAAGACAGGATGTTCCAGAGATTGGACACAGTAAGAAGGGGACACAGTTGGAAGCTGAAGACACAGATGAATCACAGGGATGTTAGGAAGTATTTCTTCAGCCACAGAGTAGTCAGGAAGTGGAATAGCGTGTTTGGAGGTCTCTTGACTTTTCGCCCACATATAATTTGTTGCAGTCATGGGGGCGAAACATCAAGAGACCTCCAAACACGCATTTCAGAACACCAATATGCAAGCAGGACTGACGATACAAGGAATGCCTGTGTACAACATCGCAGTTCACACAACCATTTAATTAACTACAGAAACTCAAGACTTATAGCCAACGAAGACAACACTCAATACAGAAGAATCCTGGAATCATCGCTTATCTCTATAACCAACAATTTCAACCAGAACAATGGCTTCTATAACATAGCTGAACCACTCACCAAGAAACTTCTTCATCGCTATCCCACATAAGAACATAGAACACTGCAGAAGGTCTACAACTTGTCCAATACCCCTGCCAAGCTCCCAAAGACTCTATAACCCCACCCGGTAGATCATCAGATGCAGCATTCTCCACCTGACCTCTACATTCTGAACATGACTATAAATACTCTCGTACCTTCCAACCCCAGGTAGATCCGTGTGTGACTTGAAAAAGCCCACTGTGTGGGTGAAACGTTGTCAATAAAGGATCACATTATACTGCATTTGTGTTTATATTTCCATTGTGTCGGTATTTTATACCATTTATTTCCACACTGATACACACTTCTCGAAATATATACAGTGCTAGATACACACTTCTCGGTACATACATACATACATACATACATACATACATACATACATACATACATACATACCGTTGCAAACTATAGCAACACACACGCCTGCACCAGGTTCGACATATGAGCCACATTGGTTTATCACACTGAGCACCGTGAACACACTGTGAGCGTACTGTGAACACAATGTGAACACACTGTAAACACAATGTGAACACACTGTGAACACACTGTAAACACACTATGAACACACTGTGAACACACTATGAACACACTATGAATACACTATGAACACACTATGAACACACTGTGAACACACTGTGAACACACTATGAACACACTGTGAACACACTGTGAACACACTGTAAACACACTATGAACACGCAGTGAACACACTATGAACACACTATGAACACACTATGAACACACTGTGAACACACTGTAAACACACTGTAAACACACTATGAACACACTGTGAACACACTATGAACACACTATGAACACACTGTGAACACACTGTGAACACACTGTAAACACACTATGAACACACTGTAAACACACTATGAACACACTATGAACACACTATGAACACACTATGAACACACTATGAACACACTGTGAACACACTGTAAACACACTGTAAACACACTATGAACACACTGTGAACACACTATGAACACACTATGAACACACTGTGAACACACTGTGAACACACTGTAAACACACTATGAACACACTGTGAACACACTATGAACACTATGAACACACTCTGAACACACTGTGAACACACTGTGAACACACTGTAAACACACTATGAACACACTGTGAACACACTATGAACACTATGAACACACTGTGAACACACTATGAACACACTATGAACACACTATGAACACACTATGAACACACTGTGAACACACTGTAAACACACTGTAAACACACTATGAACACACTATGAACACACTATGAACACACTATGAACACACTGTAAACACACTATGAACACACTGTAAACACACTATGAACACACTATGAACACACTATGAACACACTGTGAACACACTGTGAACACACTGTAAACACACTATGAACACACTGTGAACACACTATGAACACTATGAACACACTATGAACACACTGTGAACACACTGTGAACACACTGTAAACACACTATGAACACACTGTGAACACACTATGAACACTATGAACACACTGTGAACACACTATGAACACACTATGAACACACTATGAACACACTGTGAACACACTATGAACACACTGTGAACACACTGTGAACACACTGTAAACACACTATGAACACACAGTGAACACACTGTGAACACACTATGAACACACTGTGAACACACTGTGAACACACTATGAACACACTGTGAACACACTATGAACACACTGTGAACACACTGTGAACACACTATGAACACACTGTGAACACACTATGAACACACTGTAAACACACTATGAACACACTGTGAACACACTGTGAACACACTGTAAACACACTATGAACACACTGTGAACACACTGTGAACACACTATGAACACACTGTGAACACACTGTGAACACACTATGAACACACTGTGAACACACTGTAAACACACTATGAACACACTGTGAACACACTGTGAACACACTATGAACACACTGTGAACACACTGTAAACACACTATGAACACACTGTGAACACACTGTAAACACACTATGAACACACTGTGAACACACTATGAACACACTGTGAACACACTGTGAACACACTGTGAACACACTGTAAACACACTATGAACACAATGTGAACACACTGTGAACACACTATGAACACACTGTGAACACACTGTGAACACACTGTGAACACACTGAACACACTGTGAACACACTATGAACACACTGTGAACACACTGTGAACACACTGTGAACACACTGTGAACACACTATGAACACACTGTGAACACACTGTAAACACACTATGAACACACTGTGAACACACTGTAAACACACTGTAAACACACTATGAACACACTATGAACACACTGTGAACACACTATGAACACACTGTGAACACACTGTGAACACACTGTAAACACACTATGAACACACTGTGAACACACTGTGAACACACTGTGAACACACTGAACACACTGTAAACACACTATGAACACACTGTGAACACACTATGAACACACTGTGAACACACTATGAACACACTGTGAACACACTGTGAACAAACTATGAACACACTGTGAACACACTGTGAACACACTGTAAACACACTGTGAACACACTGTAAACACACTGTGAACACACTGTAAACACACTATGAACACACTGTGAACACACTGTAAACACACTGTGAACACACTATGAACACACTATGAACACACTATGAACACACTGTGAACAGTATAAACACCTCCACAATGACTCAATATACAAATTTATCTCGGCTATTAATAACTTGTTACTCAGTAAATATATCCCTCAGGGAATATATCAGAAATCCATCAAGCTAATATAATATTACAATTAATATCGACCAGTCATCGAACCGAGAAGACCGTAGTGTTGACCTGTAGCATTTTGTGACATGTTAGGTTAGGTCAGGTTAGGTTAGGTTAGGTTAGGTTAGGTTAAGTTAAGTTAGGTTAAGTTAGGTTAGGTTAAGTTAGGTTAGGTTAAGTTAGGTTAGGTTAGGTTAAGTTAGGTTAGGTTAGGTTAGGTTAGGTGAGGCTAGGTTAGGTCAGGTTAGGTTAGATTAGGTTAGGTTAAGTTAGGTTAGGTTAAGTTAGGTTAGGTTAAGTTAGGTTAGGTTAAGTTAGGTTAGGTTAGGTTAAGTTAGGTTAGGTTAGGTTAAGTTAGGTTAGGTTAGGTTAGGTTAGGTTAGGTGAGGCTAGGTTAGGTCAGGTTAGGTTAGATTAGGTTAGGTTAAGTTAGGTTAGGTTAAGTTAGGTTAAGTTAGGTTAGGTGAGGCTAGGTTAGGTTAGGTTAACTTAGGTTAGGTTAAGTTAGGTTAGGTTAGGTTAAGTTAGGTTAGGTTAGGTTAGGTTAGGTTAGGTGAGGCTAGGTTAGGTGAGGTTAGGTTAGGTTAGGTTAGGTTAAGTTAGGTTAGGTTAAGTTAGGTTAAGTTAGGTTAGGTGAGGCTAGGTTAGGTTAGGTTAAGTTAGGTTACGTTAAGTTAGGTTAGGTTAGGTTAAGTTAGGTTAGGTTAGGTTAGGTTAGGTGAGGCTAAGTTAGGTCAGGTTAGGTTAGGTTAGGTTAGGTTAAGTTAGGTTAGGTTAAGTTAGGTTAGGTGAGGCTAGGTTAGGTTAGGTTAAGTTAGGTTAGGTTAAGTTAGGTTAGGTTAGGTTAAGTTAGGTTAGGTTAGGTTAGGTTAGGTTAGGTTAGGTGAGGCTAGGTTAGGTCAGGTTACGTTAGGTTAGGTTAGGTTAGGTTAAGTTAGGTTAGGTTAAGTTAGGTTAGGTTAAGTTAGGTTAGGTTAAGTTAGGTTAGGTTAGGTTAAGTTAGGTTAGGTTAGGTTAGGTTAGGTTAGGTGAGGCTAGGTTAGGTCAGGTTAGGTTACGTTAGGTTAGGTTAAGTTAGGTTAGGTTAAGTTAGGTTAAGTAGGTTAGTGAGGCTAGGTTAGGTTAGGTAAGTTAGGTTAGGTTAAGTTAGGTTAGGTTTTGGTTAAGTTAGGTTAGGTTAGGTTAAGTTAGGTTAGGTTAGGTTAGGTTAGGTTAGGTTAGGTGAGGCTAGGTTAGGTCAAGTTAGGTTAGGTTAGGTTAGGTTAAGTTAGGTTAGGTTAAGTTAGGTTAGGTTAGGTTAGGTAGGTTAGGTGAGGCTAGTTAGGTCAAGTTAGGTTAGGTTAGGTTAGGTTAAGTTAGGTTAGGTTAAGTTAGTTAAGTTAGGTAGTGAGGCTAGGTTAGGTTAGGTTAAGTTAGGTTAGGTTAGGTCAGGTTAGGTTAAGTTAGGTTAGGTTAAGTTAGGTTAGGTTAGATTAGGTTAAGTTAGGTTAGGTTAGGTTAGGTTAGGTTAGGTGAGGCTAGGTTAGGTCAGGTTAGGTTAGGTTAGGTTAGGATAAGTTAGGATTAGGTTAAGTTAGTTAAGTTAGGTTAGGAGGCTAGGTTAGGTTAGGTTAGGTTAGGTTAGGTTACTATAGTTTAGGTTAGGTAAGGTCAGGTTAGGTTAAGTTAGTATAGGTTAGGTTAGGTTAGGTTAGGTTAGGTTAGGTTAGGTGAGGGTAGGTTAGGTCAGGTTAGGTTAGGTTAGGTTAGGTTAAGTTAGGTTAGGTTAAGTTAGGTTAAGTTAGGTTAGGTTAGGTGAGGCTAGGTTAGGTTAGGTTAGGTTAGGTTAGTATAGGTTAGGTTAGGTTAGGTTAGGTTAGGTTAGGTTAGGTTAGATTAGGTTAGTATTGGTTAGGTTCGGTTAGGTTAGGTTAGATTAGTAGGTTAGTTAGTTTAGTTATTAGTTTAGGTTAGTTTAGGTTAGGTTAGGTTAGTTAGGTCAGGTTAGGTTAGGTTAGTTTAGGTTAGTTTAGGTTAGGTTAGGTTAGGTCAGGTTAGGTTAGGTTAGTATAGGTTAGGTTAGGTAAGGTCAGGTAGGTTAAGTTAGTATAGCTTAGGTAGGTTAGGTTAGGTTAGGTTAGTTAGTTAGGTTAGGGTAGGTTAGGTTAGGTTAGGTAGTTAGTTTAGTTAGGTGTTAGGTCGGTTAGGTTAGGTTAGTTTAGGTAGTTAGTTAGTTAGGTTGTATGTCAGGTTAGGTTAAGTTTAGTTTAGGTTAGTTTAGTTTAGTTAGGTTAGTCAGGTTAGGTTAGTTAGTTTAGGTTAGTTAGTTAGGTTAGGTTAGTTAGGTAGGTTAGGTTAGGTTAGTTTAGGTAGGTTAGGTTAGGTAGTTTAGGTTAGGTTAGTTTAGGTAGCAGGTTAGTAGGTTAGTTAGGTAGTAGGTTAGGTTTAGGTTAGGTTAGGTTGATTAGTTAGGTTAGGTTAGGTTAGGTTAGGTTCATTTAGGTTAGGTTAGGTAGGTTAGTTAGGTTAGGTTAGTTTAGATTAGGTTAGGTTAGGTTAGGTTGTTAGTTAGGTTAGGTATAGTTAGGTTAGGTTAGTTAGGTTAGGTCAGGTTAGGTTAGGTTGCTTAGGTAGTAGGTTATTTAGGTTAGTTTAGGTTAGGTTAGGTTAGGTTAGGTTAGGTAGGTTAGTTAGGTTAGTTAGGCGGTTAGGTTTGGTTAGTTTATGTTAGGTAGGTTAGGTTAGTAGTTAGGTAGGTTAGGTTAGGTTAGGTTAGTTATTTAGGTTAGGTTAGTTAGGTAGGTTAGGTTAGGTAGGTTAGGTTAGGTTAGGTTAGGTTAGTTAGGTTAGTTAGGTTTAGGTTAGTTAGTTTAGTGTTAGGTTAGGTTTAGGTTAGTTTAGGTTAGGCTAGATTAGGTTCAGGTTAGTTTAGGTTAGGTTAGTCAGGTTAGGTTAGGTTAGTTTAGGTTTAGTTTGGTTAGTTAGGTTAGTTAGGTTAGGTTAGTTAGGTTGTTAGTTAGGTTAGGTAGGTAGTTTAGGTTGGTTAGGTTAGTCAGTTAGTGTTAGGTTAGTTAGGTTAGGTAGGTTAGTTAGGTTAGGTTAGTTAGGTCAGGTTAGTTTAGTGTTAGGCTAGATTAGGTAGGTTAGGTTAGGTTAAGTTTAGGTTAGTAGATTAGGTCAGGTTAGGTTAGGTTAGTAGTTTAGGTAGTAGATTAGGTCAGTTAGTTTAGGTTAGGTTAGGTCAGTTAGGTTAGTTTAGGTTAGTTTAGGTTAGGTTTAGGTTAGTTAGGTTAGGTAGTTAGGTTAGGTTGTAGGTTGTTGTTAGTTAGGTTAGGTTAGTTTAGGTTAGGTTTAGGTTAGGTCAGTTTAGGTTTAGGTTAGTTAGGTTAGTTAGTTACTTAGGTTAGGTTAGGTTAGGTCAGGTTAGTTAGTTAGTTAGGCTAGATTAGGTTAGGTTAGGTTAGGTTAGGTTAGTTTAGGTTAGGTAGGTTAGGTTAGGTTAGGTAGGTTAGGTTAGTTTAGTAGGTTAGTTAGGTTAGGTTAGGTTAGTTTAGGTTAGGTTAGGTTAGGTTATTTAGGTTAGGTTAGTTAGGTTTAGGGTCGTGTTTAGGTTAGGTTAGGTTAGTTTAGGTTAGGTTAGGTTAGGTTAGGTCAGGTTAGGTTAGGTTAGTTTAGGTTAGGTTAGGTAATTAGTAGGTTAGGTTAGGTTAGTTTTAGGTTTAGGTTAGTTTAGTTAGGTGTTAGGTAGTTAGGTTAGGTTAGGTTAGGTTAGAGTTAGTTAGGTTAGGTTAGATTAGTTTAGGTTAGGTTAGGTTAGGTTAGGTTAGGTTAGTTTAGGTTAGTTTAGGTTAGGTTAGGTTAGGTTAGTTTAGGTTAGGTTAGGTTAGTTTAGGTAGGTTAGGTTAGGTTAGGTCAGGTTAGTTTAGGTAGGTTAGGTTAGGTTAGGTTAGTTTAGGTAGGTTTTGTCAGGAAACAGTATAAGTGTTTCGTGACGCTGGTCTTTGTCCTATGATGACCCACAGCTGGAGCTTTTGGTCATCTGACGGAGGCCTTCCGCTGGCTTACTCCTTCAAAGTATGGTCAGTTATAACCAGTTAGAGGTATTGATCACGGTCAATAATTTAACTCAAGTTTATTTTACCTTACGTTAAATTAATGAGGTTAATATAATGGACTGTTATACAGATTCTTCTTCTTGTTCTTGTTGTTCTTGTTGTTCTTCTTGTTCTTGTTCTTCTTCTTCTTCTTCGGTGTTGCAACACCGACTTTTCACGCTTACTGAAGTTGCAATGGCAAATCGTTGGAACCATAACGATTACAGTGTATAAAGAACCCAGTAGTGTTACACTGTTATATACGCCACTCCCACCTGCACATCTGTCCAACCCTTTTCCAAAACTGCCCAATAAATCGCTAGTGTCTCAGGTATTAATCAATCACAGCTTTTTTCAGTCATGTATTTGATTTATCTGAATGTGAGACCAGATATTGTTCCTGCTTACGACAGGTTGTCAACGTGTGGGATCCACGGTCTTCCATGTCTTCAACTCCTGTAATAATGGTACTAGAATTACCTACAGTAGGTAAAAGGACACAAGTGCAACTAATGCGACATTCTATTGTGGCAACGTTTCGCTCTCCAGGAGCTTTATCAAGCCGTTACAAATAATACATGGACACAGAGGGTATATATAGGTAAACAGTTAGGCGCTGTATTGTTTGTAACGGGTTTATGTATCTCCTGGAGAGCGAAACGTTGCCACAATAAAAGGTCACATTAGTTGCACTTGTGTCCTTTAAACTGACTTACACTATTCGTTCACATATCGACTCCTCACGTCCCTTGGGGAGGAGTTACAGCTCTGTGTTTGGTTACTTGAAGATAACAGAGATTTCTGGTGTTAGCCCGACAGGTCCAGCTGTGGGTCATTATTTGGCTAACACCCGCATCAGGAAACACTTGTCCTGTTTCCTGACAAACCTTACCTAACATTACTACCTCACGCACATCCTGTGCCATGATTGGCCTTAAGAAATTCTCAATTAGAAAAAAAATGGACACAAAACAAGGGAGCTTCATGTGTCTGCTGAGGCGAGATGTTATAATGACCAGCAGTTGATCCTCTGTGGAAGATGGTCGCAGTTAATTAGATAATGACCCTCGAAACCCTCCTACTCCCCCATTTTCTTTCTTTTCCATCCACTTTTTCACCACTCATCTCCTTATTTTATTTTTATCTTTATTTTATCATTAGCTTCATCTTCTTCGTCTTTCTCAATGAGAGAAAAACGTGTAAGACTTCCTCTCTGGTCTGCATATTAATCGGGACAGTGATGACATAAGACATTTATTTGGAAAATTAATGTTTAGTTGAGAAATACACGGCAATGATATGACAGGTAATTGATTTAATAAGAGATATGACTACCCTTTGCTTTTATAAGCATTACCACACACTTTGGTATAGAATCAACCAGTGTTGAACACATTTTGGTAAGTTCTTGGTTGTTTTACCAGGTCCTAATAACAGCAGTAATTATCTTCTCCACGGTTGAACAGTCCTGTTACACGATCCTGCATTTATTGTCCATGGATTGTTAACTGGGTTGAGGTCACGAGAGTTTTTTCATAAGAATACAGCGCGTATGCTGTTATTCTCTCCAAGATTGAACTGATCATTGACTCCTGGCTGAGGGTTTGATTACCTCTATCTTCTGATTTTCACATTTTCCTGCCAGCTTTGCCACTGGAAAAACAAACACAAATGTAGTATAATGCTAGCCTTTATTGAGCACGTTTCGCCCACACAGTGGGCTTTATCAAGGCACTTTTCCATTGCCTTCCATACGGTACCCGGTGGTCCTCTGACGAAAAGGTTGCAAACACTGGGCGTATTTCCTTACACCTGTTGTCCATGTTCACCCATCAGTAAAATGGGTACCTGGGTGCTAGTAGACTGGTGTGGGTCGCATCCTGGGTGTTAGTAGACTGGTGTGGGTCGCATCCTGGGTGTTAGTAGACTGGTGTGGGTCGCATCCTGGGTGTTAGTAGACTGGTGTGGGTCGCATCCTGGGTGTTAGTGGACTGGTGTGGTTCGCATCCTGGGTGTTAGTGGACTGGTGTGGTTCGCATTCTGGGTGTTAGTGGACTGGTGTGGGTCGCATCCTGGGTGTTAGTAGACTGGTGTGGGTCGCATCCTGGGTGTTAGTGGACTGGTGTGGGTCGCATCCTGGGTGTTAGTGGACTGGTGTGGGTCGCATCCTGAGTGTTAGTGGACTGGCGTGGGTCGCATCCTGAGTGTTAGTGGACTGGTGTGGGTCGCATTCTGGGTGTTATTGGACTGGTGTGGGTCGCATCCTGAGTGTTAGTGGACTGGCGTGGGTCGCATCCTGGGTGTTAGTGGACTGGCGTGGGTCGCATCCTGAGTGTTAGTGGACTGGTGTGGGTCGCATCCTGAGTGTTAGTGGACTGGTGTGGGTCGCATCCTGAGTGTTAGTGGACTGGTGTGGGTCGCATCCTGAGTGTTAGTGGACTGGTGTGGGTCGCATCCTGAGTGTTAGTGGACTGGTGTGGGTCGCATCCTGAGTGTTAGTGGACTGGTGTGGGTCGCATCCTGAGTGTTAGTGGACTGGTGTGGGTCGCATCCTGAGTGTTAGTGGACTGGTGTGGGTCGCATCCTGAGTGTTAGTGGACTGGTGTGGGTCGCATCCTGAGTGTTAGTGGACTGGTGTGGGTCGCATCCTGAGTGTTAGTGGACTGGTGTGGGTCGCATCCTGAGTGTTAGTGGACTGGTGTGGGTCGCATGCTGAGTGTTAGTGGACTGGTGTGGGTCGCATCCTGAGTGTTAGTGGACTGGTGTGGGTCGCATCCTGAGTGTTAGTGGACTGGTGTGGGTCGCATGCTGAGTGTTAGTGGACTGGTGTGGGTCGCATCTGGGTGTTAGTGGACTGGTGTGGGTCGCATCCTGAGTGTTAGTGGACTGGTGTGGGTCGCATCCTGAGTGTTAGTGGACTGGTGTGGGTCGCATCCTGAGTGTTAGTGGACTGGTGTGGGTCGCATCCTGAGTGTTAGTGGACTGGTGTGGGTCGCATGCTGAGTGTTAGTGGACTGGTGTGGGTCGCATCCTGGGTGTTAGTGGACTGGTGTGGGTCGCATCCTGAGTGTTAGTGGACTGGTGTGGGTCGCATCCTGAGTGTTAGTGGACTGGTGTGGGTCGCATGCTGAGTGTTAGTGGACTGGTGTGGGTCGCATCCTGGGACAAAACTGACCTAATTTGCGGGAAATGCTCAGCATAACAAGTGGCTTTCTATATAGCAGTAAGTCACTGATGTCAGCTATGTTCTGTATAAGTTGTACCATGTACTGGTAGAAATAAAATTATTATTATTATTATTGTTATTGTTATTATTATTATTATTATTATTATTATTATTATTATTATTATTATTATTATTATTATTATTATTATTATTATTATTATACGCACCACATTATTTTGTTCAACCTCTTAATCAACCTATCTTCCTCCAGTCATAATCAACCTATCTTCCAGCAGTCATAATCAACCTATCTTCCAGCAGTCATAATCAACCTATCTTCCAGCAGTCATAATCAACCTATCTTCCAGCATTCATAATCAACCTATCTTCCAGCAGTCATAATCAACCTATCTTCAGCAGTCATAATCAACCTATCTTCCAGCAGTCATAATCAACCTATCTTCCTCCAGTCATAATCAACCTATCTTCCAGCAGTCATAATCAACCTATCTTCCAGCAGTCATAATCAACCTATCTTCCAGCAGTCATAATCAACCTATCTTCTAGCAGTCATAATCAACCTATCTTCCAGCAGTCATAATCAACCTATCTTCTAGCAGTCATAATCAACCTATCTTCCTCCAGTCATAATCAACCTATCTTCCAGCAGTCATAATCAACTTATCTTCCAGCAGTCATAATCAACCTATCTTCCAGCAGTCATAATCAACTTATCTTCCAGCAGTCATAATCAACCTATCTTTCAGCAGTCATAATCAACCTATCTTCCAGCAGTCATAATCAACCTATCTTCCAGCATTCATAATCAACCTATCTTCCAGCAGTCATAATCAACCTATCTTCCAGCAGTCATAATCAACCTATCTTCCAGCAGTCATAATCAACCTATCTTCCTCCAGTCATAATCAACCTATCTTCCAGCAGTCATAATCAACCTATCTTCCAGCAGTCATAATCAACCTATCTTCCAGCAGTCATAATCAACCTATCTTCCAGCAGTCATAATCAACCTATCTTCCAGCAGTCATAATCAACCTATCTTCCAGCAGTCATAATCAACCTATCTTCCAGCAGTCATAATCAACCTATCTTCCTCCAGTCATAATCAACTTATCTTCCAGCAGTCATAATCAACCTATCTTCCAGCAGTCATAATCAACCTATCTTCCTCCAGTCATAATCAACCTATCTTCCTCCAGTCATAATCAACCTATCTTCCAGCAGTCATAATCAACTTATCTTCCAGCAGTCATAATCAACCTATCTTCCAGCAGTCATAATCAACCTATCTTCCAGCAGTCATAATCAACCTATCTTCCTCCAGTCATAATCAACCTATCTTCCAGCAGTCATAATCAACCTATCTTTCAGCAGTCATAATCAACCTATATTCTAGCAGTCATAATCAACCTATCTTCCAGCAGTCATAATCAACCTATCTTCCAGCAGTCATAATCAACCTATCTTCCTCCAGTCATAATCAACCTATCTTCCTCCAGTCATAATCAACCTATCTTCCTCCAGTCATAATCAACCTATCTTCCAGCAGTCATAATCAACCTATCTTCCTCCAGTCATAATCAACCTATCTTCCTCCAGTCATAATCAACCTATCTTCCAGCAGTCATATTCAACTTATCTTCCAGCAGTCATAATCAACCTATCTTCCAGCAGTCATAATCAACCTATCTTCCTCCAGTCATAATCAACCTATCTTCCAGCAGTCATAATCAACCTATCTTTCAGCAGTCATAATCAACCTATATTCTAGCAGTCATAATCAACTTATCTTCCAGCAGTCATAATCAACCTATCTTCCAGCAGTCATAATCAACCTATCTTCCTCCAGTCATAATCAACCTATCTTCCTCCAGTCATAATCAACCTATCTTCCTCCAGTCATAATCAACCTATCTTCCAGCAGTCATAATCAACCTATCTTCCTCCAGTCATAATCAACCTATCTTCCTCCAGTCATAATCAACCTATCTTCCAGCAGTCATAATCAACTTATCTTCCAGCAGTCATAATCAACCTATCTTCCAGCAGTCATAATCAACCTATCTTCCAGCAGTCATAATCAACCTATCTTCCAGCAGTCATAATCAACCTATCTTCCTCCAGTCATAATCAACCTATCTTCCTCCAGTCATAATCAACCTATCTTCCAGCAGTCATAATCAACCTATCTTCCAGCAGTCATAATCAACTTATCTTCCAGCAGTCATAATCAACCTATCTTCCTCCAGTCATAATCAACTTATCTTCCAGCAGTCATAATCAACCTATCTTCCAGCAGTCATAATCAACTTATCTTCCAGCAGTCATAATCAACCTATCTTCCAGCAGTCATAATCAACTTATCTTCCAGCAGTCATAATCAACCTATCTTCCAGCAGTCATAATCAACTTATCTTCCAGCAGTCATAATCAACCTATCTTCCAGCAGTCATAATCAACTTATCTTCCAGCAGTCATAATCAACCTATCTTCCAGCAGTCATAATCAACTTATCTTCCAGCAGTCATAATCAACCTATCTTCCAGCAGTCATAATCAACTTATCTTCCAGCAGTCATAATCAACCTATCTTCCAGCAGTCATAATCAACTTATCTTCCAGCAGTCATAATCAACCTATCTTCCAGCAGTCATAATCAACTTATCTTCCAGCAGTCATAATCAACCTATCTTCCAGCAGTCATAATCAACTTATCTTCGAGCAGTCATAATCAACCTATCTTCCAGCAGTCATAATCAACTTATCTTCCAGCAGTCATAATCAACCTATCTTCCAGCAATCATAATCAACCTATCTTCCAGCAGTCATAATCAACCTATCTTCCTCCAGTCATAATCAACTTATCTTCCAGCAGTCATAATCAACTTATCTTCCAGCAGTCATAATCAACCTATCTTCCAGCAGTCATAATCAACCTATCTTCCAGCAGTCATAATCAACCTATCTTCCTCCAGTCATAATCAACCTATCTTCCTCCAGTCATAATCAACCTATCTTCCAGCAGTCATAATCAACTTATCTTCCAGCAGTCATAATCAACCTATCTTCCAGCAGTCACAATCAACTTATCTTCCAGCAGTCATAATCAACCTATCTTCCAGCAGTCATAATCAACCTATCTTCTAGCAGTCATAATCAACCTATCTTCCAGCAGTCATAATCAACTTATCTTCCAGCAGTCATAATCAACCTATCTTCCAGCAGTCATAATCAACCTATCTTCCAGCAGTCATAATCAACCTATCTTCCAGCAGTCATAATCAACCTATCTTCCTCCAGTCATAATCAACTTATTTTCCAGCAGTCATAATCAACCTATCTTCCAGCATTCATAATCAACCTATCTTCCTCCAGTCATAATCAACCTATCTTCCAGCAGTCATAATCAACCTATCTTCCAGCAGTCATAATCAACCTATCTTCCAGCAGTCATAATCAACCTATCTTCCAGCATTCATAATCAACCTATCTTCCAGCAGTCATAATCAACCTATCTTCCTCCAGTCATAATCAACCTTCACACTGAGGTTTGGTCATGACTCAACCTCATCTTACACTGACGTGAAGATAAGATGAATCACGTCTCCAAACTTGGATGGCACCTGAAACACGTCTCATTGCCCGATATTACTCACGTTACCTGGAGGTGAGATGAGTCATGTCAACACACTATGAATAAGTCAACGTTAAAACAAACTTTGTAAAGGATTACTGGAAGTAATTTTGGTGAATGTTGTATTTGAGGGAGGGAGGGAGGGAGGGAGGGAGGGAGGGAGGGAGGGAGGGAGGGAGGCCCGGCAGAAATACAACAAAATCTATCTGAAAGTTTAGACAGGTGAGTGACAGTCACCTTTGTGGGGCTCATTGACGACACAAACTTTTCATGATCTCTCCTAAATTGCTACCCCCTCCCCTCTCCCCTCCCCCCCCCTCCCCCTTCCCCCCCTTCCCCTCCCCTTCCTCTAGGATTGCTTGTGGTAGTGGTAGGTTAATTTTGTCCCCCAGGATGCAACCCACACCAGTCGACTAACTCCCAGGTACCTACTTACTTTCATGTTTAGTGTTTGTTACTTTAGTGTTGAGTACTTGTTTCTTTCGTGTTTAGTTGTATGTTTGCTGTAAACATTCTTATTATAACAAGTCACATTATCCGGTGTCTAATACTAAGACTCTCTTACAATAATCCATATTTTATCCTCATTATTTAAATTTCTTGATAATATTGTTTGATAATCTTGATATTGACTAAGCAGGTAAGGTGCTTGGTGCCACCTTGCATTCACTTCTTGCATAAGGAGCAGTGGGTGTGCCTGTGTTATGGCAAACTACCAGGTGCAGTCTTCTACCTGCTTGTTCAGAGATGTAGGGTGGCATTTCACAGCCAACAGGGAAGGACATGAGCAACTGCTCTGTCTTCACTAATATAGCCTCACACACACCTTACACAGTCGTTTTTATGACAAGTTTTGAGCATTGTCTTGTGTTAGCAGCCAATATTCATCAAGTTGATTCTCTCACTTTACGTTGTTGAATACAGCCTTTGAGAGAAGAGTCGTCACACCAGACATCATTCAGAATATCCATAAAGCACTGTTACACTTCCACAAACACTTACATGATGTCATTTATGACTTAGTTTCCGCGCCTTGCAATGTTGGAAGATGGTCTAAGCGAGACGTCAGCACTAGATGGTGTGTGAACTTCTTCTTCTTGTAAGACTCTGAACAAACTCATCAGTGGGGCGTTTTAACGTTCCCTCTTTATACCTGTTAAACTTACAATGGCCAGTCGATGGCATCATGAAGATTAAGATATATGAATCTGCCTTAAGAATTATACTGTCATACCTCTAGTGAGTAGAACTTTGTGACTTGGTCTTGTGTTGTATCAGTCTTGTGTGGACAGCCTGTGTGCTGAAGTGGACAGCCTGTGTGCTGAAGTGGACAGCCTGTGTGCTGAAGTGGATAGCCTGTGTGCTGAAGTGGACTAGACTATCTGTTTTGGCATTGACTTGACGTTTGTTTCACATGAGTCTTTATTTTGACACTCGGGCGTGAACCCAGCCTCAGGAAGTTAGCTTCTGCATACTAAGCCTAGCTGGGACAGCTGGGCTAGCAGACTAGTTCAGATGAGACAGCAGGCGAATTTAGCTAGGATAGCTGACTAGTTTACCTGGTATAGACTAACGTTCACCTGGGCTAGGATAGCAAATGCTAACCAGCATGACTAATTCACCTGATATATCAGGCTAATTCACCTAAGATAGCAGGCTAGTTCACCCAGGGTAGGCTAGTTCGCCAGGGGTAGGCTAGTTCGCCACGGGTAGGCTAGCCCACTATAAATAGTAGCATCCAGTTGGTCTGGGGCTAAGTGACCTTCATCCGTGTGTTGTCTGACAATAAGGTACGTTATCCACTCTTATCTGCCACTCTGTGTTTATTCCCGTAAACAATGTCCATATCTTATCACTTGATAGCTGGCCCCTTGTCTGATAGCCTATCTCTCTAACTACTTGATAAGACCTCAAGTGATGGCTGACTGATAAAGGGGAGAGAGAGAGAGAGAGAGGAGGGAGACACAGATATACTTCTCCATATACACTGGGAGATACTCTTCCTCTCAGAGCACATATATACTGTGATACACGATGTATGATATGTTGAATGATATGTTTACTGGGGATCCTCATGGTATTCTTGTTTATATCAACCAAGATTGCTTCCACTCTTCCTCAACCAGCATGGGACAGCATGGGATAGCCTAGGCCAGCATGGGGTGGTCTGGGACAACATGGGATAATGTGGGACAACATGGGGTAGCCTGCGACAACATGGAACAGCCTGGGGCAATATGGGACAACCTGTGACACGGTAGAAGAAATTATTCCATCAATGCCAGGGACAATGTCATCTTCCAATTTCATGTTTTTTTTAGCTCGTGTATGGTGAGTAGTGTCTGTCAGGACATCTGTCATGTCACTCATACCTTGTGTTTATTCTTGTTGTCGATGCTACAAGAGTTTCAGCTGCCTATATTAGATATCCCGATACAGTTGACTGCGTAGTTCTCCGGAGGCGACGTGTTCCATCAGCGTTTAATGCTTCTTGTATGGATGTCAGGATATGTCGTTCCAGTATTCCAGTGACGACATTTGCTCCGCTCTTTCCTTCAGTCGAAGCCTGATCGGAAAGCCACCCTCTCTGAATTTTCATTTCCGCCTCTTGCAGGAGTTCAGAGTGAGGTGGAGTTATCGCCAGTAGTTGTTCAAAGTCGGGATCATGTTTTAGACAAATGAGGCATACACCAGTCGAGTTACTTATCACTTTCTGACCTTCCTGGGGACGTGATAGCTATGACGCACCAGCCCTCTCAGTAAGGATTTGCTTACAGCTGTTGGTTAACGCCTATATAATAATAATAATAATAATAATAATAATAATCTGTATTTCTACAAGTACATGTACAAGGTATACAGACCATAGCTGACATCAATGACATACTACTTTATAGAAAGTCCCTGGTTATATACAGCATTTCGGGTAAATTAGGTTAGTTTTGTCCCAGGATGCGATCCACACCAGTCGACTAACACCCAGGTACCTATTTTACTGCTAGGTGAACATGGACAGCAGGTGTCTTAAGGAAATACATCCTAATGTTTTCACCCGTACCGGGGATCGAACCACGGACCTCAGTGTGTGAGCTGAGTGCGTTACCATTGTGTTGATTCCAGAGTTTACCTTCAGCACATCTTTACTGTAGAGACAGTAGTCCCTTTAATATATTATTCTGTTTTACTTTCTGCAAATCTTTGTTAGAACCCCTAATCCCTTTAATACATGCAACTTGTATCGTCAGGGATTGCAGTCCTGGCAGCCTGCAGGATTGCAGTGTTGGCAGCCTGCAGGATTGCAGTGTTGGCAGCCTGCAGGATTGCAGTCTTGGCAGCCTACAGGATTGCTGTGGAAAGTTCAGCTGCATCAGGGGTCTCTGTCAGGATGCTGTGTATCAGCGAGAGTTCAAGATTGAACTGTCAAAGCTCCGAGTTGACACTCTTCATATTTCTTGTTTGGAAGTTGTGGAAGGTATATTGATGTCAGGTACATGATGTTAAGTACCTGATGTTAGGTACAGCATCCACGATCGTAGTTGTGTATCTCTCTTTCTCTCTCTCTCTCTCCTCTCCCCTCTCTCTCCCCTCTCTCTCTCTCTCTCTCTCTCTCTCTCTCTCTCTTTTCTCTCTCTCTCTCTCTTCTCTCTCTCTCTCTCTCTCTCTCTCTTCTCTCTCTCTCTCTCTCTCTGTCTCTGTCTCTGTCTCTGTTCTGTCTCTGTCTCTGTCTCTCTCTCTCTCTCTATCTCTCTCTCTCTCCCCTCTCTCTCTCCCCTCTCCCCTCTCTCTCTCTCTCTCTCTCTCTCTCTCTCTCTCTCTCTCTCTCTCTCTCTCTCTCTCTCTCTCTCTCTCTCTTTCTCTCTCTCTCTCTCTCTCTCTCTCTCTCTCTCTCTCTCTCTCTGTCTCTGTCTCTGTCTCTGTCTCTGTCTCTGTCTCTCTCTCTCTCTCTCCTCTCTCTTCTCTCTCTCCCCTCTCTCTCTCTCTCTCTCTCTCTCTCTCTCTCTCTCTGTCTCTGTCTCTCTGTCTCTCTCTCTCTCTCTCTCTCTCTGTCTCTGTCTCTGTCTCTGTCTCTCTCTCTCTCTTCTCTCTATCTCTCTCTCTCTCTCTCTCTCTCTCTCTCTCTCTCTCTCTCTCTCTCTCTCTCTCTCTCTCCCCTTCTCTCTGTCTCTGTCTCTGTCTCTGTCTCTGTCTCTGTCTCTCTCTTCTCTCTCTTCTCTTCTCTCTCTCTCTCTCTCTCTCTCTCTCTCTCTCTCTCTCTCTCTCTCTCTCTCTCTCTCTCTCTCTCTCTTTCTCTCTTATTAATACTGGAAGTGACTCTCAGTACGGTGTATCAATGAAGACACGACTTCAGTAACTATGTATTTGTGACTAGCAAGAAGAGTTCATTGATGTCTAGTGTCTACCTTCCTATGTAACTTGAACATGTTCTAGAAAACTTTAGAGTTCTTCTTCCTCTTTTATGTCTCACTTTCTCACAATCTTCCTGTCCCTTCCTGTTCTCCAGTTATTCTTTCCTCTTATCTATATGTTCTTCCATTTCACTCTTCTGATGGTAAGGCACAGAAAACACAGTTTTACGACCCTATACTTCCACTAGCAGGCTTCATGTACCGTCCACTTTACTCCACTAGCAGGCTTCATGTACCGTCCACTTTACTCCACTAGCAGGCTTCATGTTACCGTCCACTTTACTCCACTAGCAGGCTTCATGTACCGTCCACTTTACTCCACTAGCAGGCTTCATGTACCGTCCACTTTACTCCACTAGCAGGCTTCATGTATCGTCCACTTTACTCCACTAGCAGGCTTCATGTACCGTCCACTTTACTCCACTAGCATGCTCCATGTATCGTCCACTTTACTCCACTAGCAGGCTTCATGTACCGTCCACTTTACTCCACTAGCAGGCTTCATGTACCGTCCACTTTACTCCACTAGCAGGCTTCATGTACCGTCCACTTTACTCCACTAGCAGGCTTCATGTATCGTCCACTTTACTCCACTAGCAGGCTTCATGGGACCGTCCACTTTACTCCACTAGCAGGCTTCATGTACCGTCCACTTTACTCCACTAGCAGGCTTCATGTACCGTCCACTTTACTCCACTAGCAGGCTTCATGTACCGTCCACTTTACTCCACTAGCAGGCTTCATGTACCGTCCACTTTACTGCACTAGCAGGCTTCATGTACCGTCCACTTTACTCCACTAGCATGCTCCATGTACCGTCCACTTTACTCCACTAGCAGGCTTCATGTACCGTCCACTTTACTCCACTAGCAGGCTTCATGTACCGTCCACTTTACTCCACTAGCAGGCTTCATGTACCGTCCACTTTACTCCACTAGCAGGCTTCATGTACCGTCCACTTTACTCCACTAGCATGCTCCATGTACCGTCCACTTTACTCCACTAGCAGGCTTCATGTACCGTCCACTTTACTCCACTAGCATGCTCCATGTACCGTCTACTTTACTGCACTAGCAGGCCCCATGTACCGTCCACTTTACTCCACTAGCAGGCTTCATGTACCGTCCATTTTACTCCACTAGCAGGCTTCATGTACCGTCCACTTTACTCCACTAGCATGCTCCATGTACCGTCCACTTTACTCCACTAGCAGGCTTCATGTACCGTCCACTTTACTCCACTAGCATGCTCCATGTACCGTCCACTTTACTCCACTAGCATGCTCCATGTACCGTCCACTTTACTCCACTAGCAGGCTTCATGTACCGTCCACTTTACTCCACTAGCATGCTCCATGTACCGTCCACTTTACTCCACTAGCAGGCTTCATGTACCGTCCACTTTACTCCACTAGCATGTTCCATGTACGTCCACTTTACTCCACTAGCAGGCCTTCATGTACCGTCCACTTTACTCCACTAGCAGGCTTCATGTATCGTCCACTTTACTCCACTAGCAGGCCCCATGTACCGTCCACTTTACTCCACTAGCAGGCTTCATGTACCGTCCACTTTACTCCACTAGCAGGCCCCATGTACCGTCCACTTTACTCCACTAGCAGGCTTCATGTACCGTTCACTTTACTCCACTAGCAGGCTTCATGTACCGTCCACTTTACTCCACTAGCAGGCCCCATGTACCGTCCACTTTACTCCACTAGCAGGCTTCATGTACCGTCCATTTTACTCCACTAGCAGGCTTCATGTACCGTCCATTTTACTCCACTAGCAGGTTTCATGTACCGTCCACTTTACTCCACTAGCAGGCCCCATGTACCGTCCACTATACTCCACTAGCAGGCTTCATGTACAGTCCACTTTACTCCACTAGCATGCTCCATGTACCGTCTACTTTACTGCACTAGCAGGCCCCATGTACCGTCCACTTTACTCCACTAGCAGGCTTCATGTACCGTCCATTTTACTCCACTAGCAGGCTTCATGTACCGTCCACTTTACTCCACTAGCATGCTCCATGTACCGTCCACTTTACTCCACTAGCAGGCTTCATGTACCGTCCACTTTACTCCACTAGCATGCTCCATGTACCGTCCACGTTACTCCACTAGCATGCTCCATGTACCGTCCACTTTACTCCATTAGCAGGCTTCATGTACCGTCCACTTTACTCCACTAGCATGCTCCATGTACCGTCCACTTTACTCCACTAGCAGGCTTCATGTTCCGTCCACTTTACTCCACTAGCATGTTCCATGTACCGTCCACTTTACTCCACTAGCAGGCTTCATGTACCGTCCACTTTACTCCACTAGCAGGCTTCATGTATCGTCCACTTTACTCCACTAGCAGGCCCCATGTACCGTCCACTTTACTCCACTAGCAGGCTTCATGTACCGTCCACTTTACTCCACTAGCAGGCCCCATGTACCGTCCACTTTACTCCACTAGCAGGCTTCATGTACCGTTCACTTTACTCCACTAGCAGGCTTCATGTACCGTCCACTTTACTCCACTAGCAGGCCCCATGTACCGTCCACTTTACTCCACTAGCAGGCTTCATGTACCGTCCATTTTACTCCACTAGCAGGCTTCATGTACCGTCCATTTTACTCCACTAGCAGGTTTCATGTACCGTCCACTTTACTCCACTAGCAGGCCCCATGTACCGTCCACTATACTCCACTAGCAGGCTTCATGTACCGTCCACTTTACTCCACTAGCAGGCCCATGTACCGTCCACTTTACTCCACTAGCAGGCCCCCTGTTTCCGTCCACTTTACTCCACTAGCAGGCTTCATGTACCGTCCATTTTACTCCACTAGCAGGCCCCATGTACCGTCCACTTTACTCCACTAGCAGGCCCCATGTACCGTCCACTTTACTCCACTAGCAGGCCCCATGTACCGTCCACTTTACTCCACTAGCAGGCTTCATGTACCGTCCATTTTACTCCACAAGCAGGCCCCATGTACCGTCCACTTTACTCCACTAGCAGGCCCCATGTACCGTCCACTTTACTCCACTAGCAGGCTTCATGTACCGTCCATTTTACTCCACTAGCAGGCCCCATGTACCGTCCATTTTACTCCACTAGCAGGCTTCATGTACCGTCCATTTTACTCCACTAGCAGGCCCCATGTACATTTAATATAACGTTCAGTAATTACATCTCAAGTACAGCCATAAAAGTCTTGTAAAGAATCATGTTGTCTTATCGAGGTAAAAACTGGCTCGTAAGATAGTTATCGAATTAAAAGTAATTAGAATTTTCCCTTGACTGAGAGGTCTTGTATTAAGAAAGCGTGGAGCTTGCTTGGTTTCAGTCAACACTTATCATATCAGTAATCTTATCAACGCTATCTGGCAGCCTCCAGATATCACCAGGTCTTGGAGCTTCGACGGAAGGATATCGAGCTCTGAGTGCCCCTGTATGTCTCAATATGAAGGAGCAAATATACGAACTCTTTTTTCCGCGTGGACGCACTGTGAGGTTCAGGGGATATTAGTCTAGAATTCATTAAGCTAGTAAGGTGTAAACAATGGTATTTTTGGGAGGGTGGCCATTTGGAAGCAAAGGAGGAGGTGTATTCCAGCAATGTCGTTATTTTAGATCTCTGCGATGGTCTGCTGTTTCTTAGAGAAATATCGTTAATGGTAGAACAAAAGTTAGGAGAAACTAGTTGAAAAGAAACAGTTGTGATGTTCAATTTGGTGTTTAAAATGGAACTTCTTTCAATACCAGAAAGTAAACAGGCCCTCTTCTGTAGCCGGATTAACGAAGGTTTCCCTTCTCCAACAAGACGTGAAAATTCCTCGTTTTACAGTATAGAGAGACATTTAACAGAGCACACACACCGTTGAATCGGAACACTGATGAATAATGAAGTGATGCTGGGTGACACAAATGATATATAATGCTGCATCACAAGGCATAGATGAAGCATTTTTTAGAGAACTCATTAAAAGGAATAGCAGAGGTGTGAGCACATCTCACACCTCTGCCACACAATTGTTAAGTTATACCATAAATTAAGGAAAGATCCTGGACTTCACCTAACGAAACAGACAAAGCGAATGTGATAGTAATTATGGACAAGGTAGATTATAATGGAAAAATGAATATGTTATTAGAAGACTGGGGAAGTTAGGTGCCTCTTACGATGGTCATCAGTCACCAGAATGAGGATGGTTCTCACACAAGACTCGTGAACTACTGGACTTCATATCCTGACAGGAATGCAGGTGACAGATAATTGCTGGATCATACTGGGATACAGGTTAATTGATTACAGCAGGACGTCTTCAACCTGGCAAAAATCATTGATGATGACTCAGCAGTGCTTGTTGAGGTATGATTCTGAGTGGCTGTCTGACAGCATGTTAGTGCCACATCTGTCTGCTGCTGACTGAGTACATAATCCCACCACTGTCACCACTTATCCCACCACTGTCTCCACTTATCCCACCACTGTCATCAGTTATCCCACCACTGTCACCATTTATCCCACCACTGTCACCATTTATCCCACCACTATCACCACTTATCCCACCACTGTCTCCACTTATCCCACCACTGTCATCAGTTATCCCACCACTGTCACCATTTATCCCACCACTGTCACCATTTATCCCACCACTATCACCACTTATCCCACCACTGTCTCCACTTATCCCACCACTGTCATCAGTTATCCCACCACTGTCACCATTTATCCCACCACTGTCACCATTTATCCCACCACTATCACCACTTATCCCACCACTGTCTCCACTTATCCCACCACTGTCATCAGTTATCCCACCACTGTCACCATTTATCCCACCACTGTCACCATTTATCCCACCACTATCACCACTTATCCCACCACTGTCTCCACTTATCCCACCACTGTCATCAGTTATCCCACCACTGTCACCATTTATCCCACCACTGTCACCATTTATCCCACCACTATCACCACTTATCCCACCACTGTCTCCACTTATCCCACCACTGTCATCAGTTATCCCACCACTGTCACCATTTATCCCACCACTGTCACCATTTATCCCACCACTATCACCACTTATCCCACCACTGTCACCATTTATCCCACCACTGTCACGATTTATCCCACCACTGTCACCATTTATCCCACCACTGTTACCACTTATCCCACCACCGTCACAACTTATCCTACCACTGTCACCACTTATCCCACCACTGTCACCACTTATCCCACCACTGTCACCACTTATCCCACCACTGTCACCACTTATCCCACCACTGTCACCACTTATCCTACCACTGTCGCCACTTATCCCACCACTGTCACCACTTATCCCACCACTGTCACCACTTATCCCACCACTGTAACACACTGTACCTCACGGTGTGTCATTCCACTGTAACATCCCCCCAGTGAAAAGCAGGGGCACCACGAGTACACTAAGAGACAACACAATAAGTGTCAGAGGCCCAAGACTCTTCAACTGCCTCCCAGCATAGATAAGGTGGATTACCAATACACCCTTGGCTGTCTTCAAGACCCTTGGCTGTCTTCAAGACCCTTGGCTGTCTTCAAGACCCTTGGCTGTCTTCAAGACCCTTGGCTGTCTTCAAGACCCTTGGCTGTCTTCAAGACCCTTGGCTGTCTTCAAGACAATTGGCTGTCTTCAAGACCTTTGGCTGTCTTCATGATCCCTGGCTGTCTTCAAGACCCTTGGCTGTCTTCAAGACCCTTGGCTGTCTTCAAGACCCTTGGCTGTCTTCAAGACCCTTGGCTGTCTTCAAGACCCTTGGCTGTCTTCAAGACCCTTGGCTGTCTTCAAGACCCTTGGCTGTCTTAAAGACCCTTGGCTGTCTTCAAGACCCCTGGCTGTCTTCAAGACCCTTGGCTGTCGTCAAGAGGAAGTTGGACATGCACCTAAAGTTATTACCTGACCAGCCAGGCTGTGGTTCGTACATTGGTTTACGTGCGGCCAGCAGTAACAGCCTGGTTGATCAGGTCCTGATCCACCACGAGGCCTGGTCATGGACCGTGTTGCGGGGGCGTTGATCCCCGGAACACCTTCCAGGTATACTCTAGGTAGGTGTTTTCCTTATACACAGGTGTTGACTGAGGTAGGTGTTATTCCTCAAGGTCTCACATCTTCCTGTGTGGGTGTCACAAGTTACCATGGCTACGTAACACAATGGATGCTGCTGGTGACTTTCCTTGGCTCTTCCTGGGACTCCCTGGCTCTCCCTGGCACTCCCTTGCTCTCCCTTGCTCTCCCTGGCTCTCCCTGGCACTCTGGTTCCATTACGACCTATCACAAAGGATCACCTTTGTGCTAGGCAATACCCAGGGCTTCTGTACTAATGAGAAATATTTCCTAGAGAGGTGGAGAGAGAGATGGAAAGAGTGATGGAGAGAGTGATGGAGAGAGTGATGGAGAGAGTGATGGAGAGAGTGATGGAGAGAGTGATGGAGAGAGTTATGGAGAGAGTGATGGAGAGAGCTTATTTTGGGAGAAGAAACTGGATACACCAGCAGTGTGCTGCTGCATTATTCTATGTCTTAGGATGTTCACTGCTGCCTGCAGTACATCCTGGAAAGCAACACACCACGTGTCTTAATGTTCACTGCTGCCTGCAGTACATCCTGGAAAGCAACACACCACGTGTCTTAATGTTCACTGCTGCCTGCAGTACATCCTGGAAAGCAACACACCACGTGTCTTAATGTTCACTGCTGCCTGCAGTACATCCTGGAAAGCAACACACCACGTGTCTTAATGTTCACTGCTGCCTGCAGTACATCCTGGAAAGCAACACACCACGTGTCTTAATGTTCACTGCTGCCTGCAGTACATCCTGGAAAGCAACACACCACGTGTCTTAATGTTCACTGCTGCCTGCAGTACATCCTGGAAAGCAACACACCACGTGTCTTAATGTTCACTGCTGCCTGCAGTACATCCTGGAAAGCAACACACCACGTGTCTTAATGTTCACTGCTGCCTGCAGTACATCCTGGAAAGCAACACACCACGTGTCTTAATGTTCACTGCTGCCTGCAGTACATCCTGGAAAGCAACACACCACGTGTCTTAATGTTCACTGCTGCCTGCAGTACATCCTGGAAAGCAACACACCACGTGTCTTAATGTTCACTGCTGCCTGCAGTACATCCTGGAAAGCAACACACCACGTGTCTTAATGTTCACTGCTGCCTGCAGTACATCCTGGAAAGCAACACACCACGTGTCTTAATGTTCACTGCTGCCTGCAGTACATCCTGGAAAGCAACACACCACGTGTCTTAATGTTCACTGCTGCCTGCAGTACATCCTGGAAAGCAACACACCACGTGTCTTAATGTTCACTGCTGCCTGCAGTACATCCTGGAAAGCAACACACCACGTGTCTTAATGTTCACTGCTGCCTGCAGTACATCCTGGAAAGCAACACACCACGTGTCTTAATGTTCACTGCTGCCTGCAGTACATCCTGGAAAGCAACACACCACGTGTCTTAATGTTCACTGCTGCCTGCAGTACATCCTGGAAAGCAACACACCACGTGTCTTAATGTTCACTGCTGCCTGCAGTACATCCTGGAAAGCAACACACCACGTGTCTTAATGTTCACTGCTGCCTGCAGTACATCCTGGAAAGCAACACACCACGTGTCTTAATGTTCACTGCTGCCTGCAGTACATCCTGGAAAGCAACACACCACGTGTCTTAATGTTCACTGCTGCCTGCAGTACATCCTGGAAAGCAACACACCACGTGTCTTAATGTTCACTGCTGCCTGCAGTACATCCTGGAAAGCAACACACCACGTGTCTTAATGTTCACTGCTGCCTGCAGTACATCCTGGAAAGCAACACACCACGTGTCTTAATGTTCACTGCTGCCTGCAGTACATCCTGGAAAGCAACACACCACGTGTCTTAATGTTCACTGCTGCCTGCAGTACATCCTGGAAAGCAACACACCACGTGTCTTAATGTTCACTGCTGCCTGCAGTACATCCTGGAAAGCAACACACCACGTGTCTTAATGTTCACTGCTGCCTGCAGTACATCCTGGAAAGCAACACACCACGTGCCTTAATGTTCACTGCTGCCTGCAGTACATCCTGGAAAGCAACACACCACGTGTCTTAATGT